>SJOL01009162.1:472256-559779 GCA_004794785.1 Opisthorchis felineus | reverse complement strand
AAGAATTCAATTCACTCGCACATAGTCGTTGGGCGTAGCCGGCACTTCCCATTAACAAACGCTTCCGCGACAAAACGCTTTCAAGCTAGAGGAGCCTTGAGACTGTCGGTTCAAGAACCATACGCTTCTATATTTTTTCGCCTAATAAACAGAAGTGGAACTACTGATTGCTTGAGACCGCATGGACTATTGATTGGCTTGACGATAGACACAAAACCGGTGTGGAAGCTAGAGTTACTATGTGGGTAAGTTATGCAGACTGCACGAGTGTACTCTGTATGTTCAGAGGGACTGTCTCCCGGGGGGCCATCGTCAGTCCTGCGTAACACATGGTAATCCGCTGGCGAAACTAAACAGTTCTCACTTGTGGTACTGAAAGCCCATGAGTGCATGTAGTTCACGTTGTAGTTAGTGACAACGACCGGTTCAAATATGTAGTCTGTAAGTCTTTGAGCGCATCAGGATAAGGCAGAATAGAGGACTGTAGACGTAACATGAAAACTGGGCTGAAGGCTTTCACGCAATCGATCCACTGCTTGACGCCATCTCCATAGCGGCAAAAGTGAAACCAGGCAGATGCAAAGTCTGAGTATGATTTACACTTTGTACATCTCAATACAGCGTATGCATGATCACATCAATGTATCTCGGATTCACGCATGTCTTCAGCAAGTCGAAGTACAAATGACTTCAGCTTCTCATCAGCCTCGGATGAAAAATGTTTCCGGATAAAAATACGAGCGTTCCGACTCAGATGAGTGTACGTAGACAACTGCATTAACTTGGCCAGCGCGTGTTGATATTCTCCCGTGCAAAGTTCGACAAAAACATGACGAAGAAATGCAACGTTCCCGTCAGATGTGTCGCCAAAATTGAAATTCTGCAAATGCAACAGTAGTAAAGCTATGAATAAGAAGATTCCCAAAAACAAAGTGGATGTAGAACTCATTTTGATGTAAAGGGCTCACCGTATGCCAATCAATTTATCCCTTCCAAACAAACATGAATTCATGTTGGAGATTACAGTGTGAGCCAGTGACGCAACTAGTCCCGAAAATCAAAAGTAAATCAGTAAATTACAATCCCCTCAAACTACAAGTGCGAAACAGGGCACCGCACTCTAAGGGAGATCGCTGAGAACCTCCACAAGTGAGTCAAGTTTCATCATGTACAACAGTGTAACATGGTGTAGCATGATGAAACAGCATCCATATAAGTTTGGCTGCGGGTGAAAGTAAGAGTTAGATAACAGGTAAATGCGTGAGATAGCTCAGTGGTTAAAGTGCCAACAAACGAACCGGAAGGTCTGTTGTTCGAGCCTAACCTCAGCATCTCGACTGCTCCTGTCTAGGTTTGGGCAACCTGGCAGCATCTCAGCCCTCGTGCTTCCTTCTGGTGGCACGGCAGTTAGGCACCGAAAGGGTGCAACAGATGAACGATTTTTTTAAGCGGATCAAATGAGGATCTGTCTATAGTCTCGATTTGCAATGGTTACCACCAGCAACAATACGTTCTTGATGAAAAATTAAAGGAATCAAAATAGACCTTCGGACTGGGAGACCCGTGTCCAGGCACCGAACAACTCAGGCTGCAAGTAGAGGAACTAGCACACCACGAACCGCGTGTATTACAGTAAATTCACAAAAAATTGCACGGGACGCACCAAATTTTCCTCAAAAAACATGCACCAGATGCCAAGCGTACAGCACAAAATGAAGGGTCCATGCGCAGTAGTAGCCAATAAACTTCATGTTAGGCACAGTTAGTCGTCAGTAGGAAATTAAACATGATCTGATATAGTCACAGATCCCCCTTGATTTGAAAAGCTTATTTCAACTACCTTCGGATAAATTCGCACAGGCGTCCGTGTGTGGAGTGAGTCCCCAACGTGGGAATGTCCATGGTTGCCTAATGTCAAGTTATGAATGGACGAGTGGAAAGTGTGCTGTTTTGCTGAGCAGCATTCCCTAAAGAATATGAGGTCCGCAGTAATGAGTGTTAGGAGTTGGTCATGCAGAGGCATCCCATGTATGCAAAACAACCCTCAAAATCACCCGGACAAAAAAGTCAACCACTTACTTTGATAACCGTGAGGGGTAGATTGTAGACCAGAACCAGGATTCCCAATGCCCTTCCAGCGTTAGCTTTGGCGTTGACCGACAGATCTGTCTTCTTGAGCACATCCCAGAACGAACATTTAATCATCATCTAGGAAATCGAAAGTTATGGACGCATAGCATTCATACCTAGTATAGAAAAATAGGTTTCGCCAGTGTTGTCCGTAAACTCTTTAAATAGGTATCTGCAGACCATTCTGGCGTAAAAGTAACATAGAATAGTGACGTAGAAAACCAAATCTACTGAAGTACTTAAACGGTACACTGATATGTGCTCTGAAGTGGGAGCTGTAGACAGAGGAGATGCGACCTTGATTAAAACTGCTTTCCGATCGAGCAGGCCACATCGAACTCCAACACACCGGTCGTATCTGATACTGTTGTTCTTCGGTCTTCGTATCACGCAAGCAACAACAGCCGAGAAAAACAGTTGTTAAGATCATATTTTCTCTCGTCCCAATAAATGAGTCGTAACGGGGTTGTTCTACTGCATTCTTTTGCCACACCGTTAACCCAAACCCAACGGTAGATAAGTAGTTCGCGTCCAGTAGGCAACTGAATTCAGGTCAGCGTCCAAGACGGATGATTTTACGCTGTTAGCTGGTGTAATTATGTGATTCAATGCTAGGATATGAGATAAGGTTGTGATGCTGCTGGCACGTTGCCTTCGTTGAGCAATCTTTTAACGCACGTTGCATTATTGCGACTCCCAGGGAAAGAGCGGATAATAATTCGTGAACGCAGTGAGAAGCCCCAGAGGCTTTCACACGATTATCCGGATGGCAGCGTAAACTGCACACCAGCCGGTACTGAAGATTCCAACCATATGAACCATCATATAGCGAACTTCGAAATACACCTAAAAATTGTAATAACTCACTAGAAATCGTCTGTGTGCGTTTATGAAACTTCCCAATACGCGGGGGTAAAATCTGTTGAATGGATCTTCGGCCATTAGGCAATGGACCACAATTTGGATCATTTCACGTTCGTGGGAAGACCCTCCTGATCCGCTTGAGGAGCAGGCTTTTAGCAGAGCTGACGCAGTGGCATCCGGACCACCCGGAGTAGACATTAGAATGCTGAAGAGTTGACGTCTGGAGGCCGTCCGCAGGCCTAGGTTCTCAGCAGCAGCTTCAATCTAAAAATAATTAGTTATATGAAGTCGATAAAACCCTGTTGGCCAGATAGTGAAAAATATTCTGATATCGGGGTTTACATACTGAATCTCCCAACAGTCAGTTCTGGTGAGACACATGTAGAACACCAACCAACTCTAAACTGACCACGCCTAAACAATGTAATGTGAGCAACCCATTTGAAACAAAACGATGCTAAGGTCAGACTAGCACCATGGTTGAGACCCTCCACGTTCAGGTGTCTGAAGTGGGTGCATGCGCTCAGTAAATGGCCTAGTAGCTATCACCTTCCTGGTCCATAACAGCCACATAACTTGGTCGTATCTTTTAAGTTAGACCCATTTAGGATGATGTCATATGAACCGGTTACTGGTACCAATCCTAGCGCATTTCACGTTTGTGCAAAATCAGCTACATAAACTTCCATACAACTGGAGATAAGTAGGCTTAGTCCAGATTTAAACGTCTATAACTATGATTAGGAAGGCTAAAATTTTCCCTGCAGATATTGGACACTGGTGAGGAGTTGGAGAAGCAAAGCGGGCAGGCCAGAAACTTTCACTCACTTCAGGTGCCAGATAGTATCCAGGTCCATCGATGGAATGTAATGCCTGAGTTGTTGCATGTTGCGTAGGCACAGTTGCCGTGATGGTGGTGAATGGATTGGCGGCAGAACCGACTAGCCACCATCGTCCTCTGGTTTCACGGTCACGTATGTCACCCAAGCCAACAGAAAGACACATCTCTTCTGACACAGAAACACCTAAAAAGGGAAGCCTCCTGCACAATACATGACTTCAAATACTGTGTTAGAAACAGCATATCCGTCCTCTGGAAGGTTTTAACCTCGCCTGTCATCATCATCAAAGACAGCAACATCAGTGCTGACACTGATGCTTCACTGCGTGATTCTATGTTGATCTCATCAAGGCAAATTCGATGTGAAAGTAAGTTGATTTTTTGCCAAAAAATAAGTATAGTCGAACCTGAAGCAAATCACCTAGTTGAAAGAAAATACAGATTCATCCCCACCCAAAAAGGAAATTCCCTCATGCACTCAAATAATCCATCACTACACTATGAGGTTCGACAATCCGGATATTCCACGGTTCCCTCGTCCTAGTATTGAAATCACTACAATTAACACCGACACCCGTCTGTGGGCGAATACACTTCATGTGGTCGGACTGTGCGCTGACCCATAAACCCATCCGCTAAGATGTTGCGCAATGGATAACACGGGGTTTTTCGGCTGAAGAAAGCAACTTCGGTGGAGAAACTGAACGAAAATCGAGATGATTTTATTCTACTGGTTTGCATGATAAGGCAATACTGAAAGAAGACAATGTAGATCTGAATTTCCAAATTGCTGATTCGAACTCAGTCACCAATGGTATGCTAGTGAATTCAAAGAACGACAGCGTTCACAATACAGTGGTACTTTTCAGTTTTGTGTCATTTTTGATTAACACTGAGCGTTTATTTCCTCTAGTTCTCGATGTTGAAATGATTTGTTAGTTTCAGTCAACCCTCATGTGACTGTTTTCTCTGTGGGGTATCTTGATTTTTTGGTGTCATTAGCTAGAAGAGAAAAATGTCCAATAAACAGATTAGTGAACAGTTTTGTGGGTACCATTTCTCAGTAGATCCAGTTACAAGAACTGTGCTTGAAACCCCCTCATCAGTATTGTCAAAGTAATCCATATATCACTCTAAAATCCATCCATAGTACAAAGCTCTTATGTAAGTGATGTCTGCGGAACGTCGCGAATCTTACATGTCTTAATAATTTAAGGAACAAGTGTAAGCCGATTGCTGCATAGCAGTTGCCACCAAATAAGTTCATCACTAGGCCTACGAAGTACGTGTTTTGCTCAAGATTATGGATGAATATCAACTTTGAGAGATAAAGTACCAAGACGTCCGGTTCTATTTCCTAGAGCTAAGATAAACTCCTGGAATTTTGACTTCTCGCAAACCAACCGAGTGGCTTTGTCACCATAATACACCAAATTCACTTAAATGCGATTCACTCCAAGATGCTTGGTATTTACCCATTGGTTGTACAAGACTTCACTAATCGGCGGTCAGCACATGGTCGAGAGATGATCGCTGCACAACTGACAGCCGAAATTTCAATCGACTAAGTGGTCGTCTTATACTGAGTACAAATGACATATTCTCTAGACCATAGCCATAAATGCAAGGTTCATTTGATCAATTAAATTATTCCGTTTTTAGACTTCTTTGTCTGATGCATGTTGGGGCGTGTTTTAAGCGAAGCATCAGATATTTATGCAAACCTTTTTTTCCACGAAGATAATGCATTCTGGAACGCTACTATACTTACCCTTCATCCACGAACGCATCATCTTTTTCAAATGCAACGCTCTAGTAACGCATTCCTCCTTGGAGTGCTTCTCCGATAACCGACGGATTACACCTTCTAGCTCGCATCTTCGAAATGAAAAGTTAAGATCAAGTAAGAACCGAACCTACATCAAATCCACTTGTTCCGGACCGGTGGATGATGTCAGGTGTTTTGTTGCGATTTGAATTAGATTCTGACAAGCAGAGAAATCGGCCTTGCGCAAATGAACCCCAACGGCTGAAGAAGCGATTCGGCAACAACAGTCATAAGAAGCGGAAGAAAAAACAAAAGTAAATGGAGCATGGTGGCGGTTATTCCCAAAGATTCCAGCGATGGGAACTTCAAACTTCATTCCACATGGGCATAAAAATATATTAGAGGCTTATTAAGCACGAGAAATGCTTTCATAGAGGGATCTGCAGCAGCACATTCAAACAGCCGTCCAGTTAGTTACATGGTTACCGTGTAGCATCACTGGGCTATGGCTAATCAACGCTATGAAGTCATCCATGCAGGACCATCATGCAACAGATTTAAGAGACTTGTTGTACGAAGTACTTGACCATTGGACACAGCGGAACACAAACGGCGGGGAACCGGAGATAAATGTTTTCTGCACAGATAATATAAACCAGAATCGAACAGACCTCCTTTGTGTTAGATTGGTATCCGAGAGGTGGTTAAACAACTATCAGTGTTCTCGTTGGAATTCATCCAGTCTACATTAGTCTACGTTAGTTCGCACTACGAAATTAACCCAACTTTGTGAGCGGCTAGAAGATCAGTAAACTAAGTAATTTGTCCGTGCAAGGTGACGGCGTTCTGTCCGCAAAATTTGATGATGATCGGATCCCCGAAATGACCCAGTGCTGAATGTTCCAATGCTTTTATTACTTTTCTTACGATGGCATTCACGTGCTACTCGTGTTAAACCCACTCATTCCATTGCAGCCACATCCAAAATTAATCCGGATTTGATTGGTTTCGAGTAATTACCACGCTCTTGCTTCTTTTCACGAAATCACCTCGATGCATATTCACCTTACGTGCAGCGCTGTAATAAAACGGCGCGAAGCTATGACATCCACCCGATGAGTCGTGACCAGAAAGGGACGTGTGTTCGTTTGGTCTTCAGCGTTGTTGTTCATTGATGTATCCGTGGTTGACATGGGACTGCTATATAGTCCGGCCTCAACGGGAGTGTGCAACAGTGCTCTTGGGAGTGGCTCAAAAATGCATAGCGCTCTGAGGAACTGGTTATAATGTTGAAGTACCTCTATTCGAATCATAGTTGCCAATTCAAAAGCAGAGTAATAACAGCCCACCATAAGAACTGATGATAAGGCAACTCATCCCAAATGAATTTCGTCTCGAAACCACAAGGTACAAAGAGTTCATGGGGTGCACACTCCTGATAATTCTTAATAAGGATGGGACAGTTGTACATTGCCTCTTAGCGTTTCCGCACTTCACTTAGAGAACGAAATCTCGATTGAAATTTCCAAATCTCCTCATACTATGAACAGACAACAAAACTGTGAGAAACAGCGAATGAGATTAGGAACGAGTGATTTGGTTTTAAAACAAGCCAGTTCAGTTACGGCATAAATGCGAACACACGATCAGTAATAGCAGACTACAGTGATATGGACGACTGTAGAAAAAAGTCACAGTATTCAACCAAGCGGTCGCTCATTAATATGGAGCGGCACATATAAACAAATCTAAGGAAAAAAACGCCACACAAAGGTAATACGGGAGGGAAACAGTCAGTAGGGGTCGTCAGACTATTAGGAGGAAACGGGTACGAGTGAATGTAACACTAACAAGCAGACGAAGGGATTACAGACAAAGGGCGGCCAGCATGTGCGTACAGCGTCACGAAGCGTCACAGTTCCAAATGTGCTCCACACTTCATGCCATTAAACTTCAGACTGCGCGCGAAATGTGCTAATGTTAGGAACGAGTCAGGCCGAGTGGACCAGGCTTGGACACATGCTGAATGGATCTGTTTGAGTCAAGTGGGTTGGGGCTAAGAGGGTAGTGCGCTGGAATTCCGCTCTAACTGTTCACGTTTAACTCTATGACAGACCGAATATTCCTCCACAGGAACACTCGGTCAAAAAGGAGGCAGATATGAAAAACGAGGAGTAAACTTACACAAAGCTGCTAGCTACAGATGTGAGGCAAATTTTTTTAGCTCTCGCTTGTACGAACCACCGATCGAAGTCCACGTTGGATAGAACAAGGAAACAGGGACGGTAGTGTACAATCGCTGACACCCATACAGGAGTATGGTGGAACTTACCTGCTATAAAATCACGAAGAAAAACCCACTAAAGGGTGGAAGGGTAGGAAAGTAGTTGGAAAAAGTCCTATGTCCCTCGGGGAAACTAACGAGAATAGGATGCCCACACCTACGAATAGCAATGAAATAAACGCGTCTGGGTATCAACCTGGAGTGACGTGCAATCAGCGGGACCGATTCAGCGTGATTCGCGAACCTCAACCGCAACCCAGCACACCAAAGACGAACTTTAGCCAGGTGGCCGGGCTAATAAATGATGGCAGGCGCGCCACTGGGATCGGTCGCATGTCATGTCCTGCGGGGTTTATAGCCACGTACAAGGGGGAACACATGGGCTCCAGCCAGAAAGGTGCGGAAATCTAACAGCACTCTGTTTGGTTATAGCCGCTTCCATCTCACCTTCCCACATCATAATCTGTAAAAAGTAAAGGCAGCTCTCTTGTTCATGAAGTGTGGAATCCGGATACACGAAGACAAAAACGTACACCACAATCTACTTCGGGTACATTCAAAGAAAATCTTAAGGTGAGTCTTAACAAAAAGTACGCTAAGCGTACAGTTGTCCTTACCTGTACAGATGATGTGCGACGCCTTAAATGTGGACAGAGAGCCTTCTTCTAAGAACTCACCGAGAAGATCAAATACAATTTTGGAAGAAAGAACCTACGAAGCCAGTGATCAGAATACATACGGGTGACTCACTCCAAACTGAAATAAATAACAGAGGAACAAACCAAACGAACTCAACACGTTCGTTGAAACCGGGAATTGTTGTCTATGAGATATCTTGTCCACCAAGCTTTCCACGAGATAGGCAACCAGGTTATCATGTTGGAGTCTGGCATGTAAACAAGCATGTATACAAGCAACACAGACGGATAGGTCCAGCTGCAGCCATCCCTCTTTGGAACCGGTATTGATTGGCACAGACTAAATCATCGGTGCAGTTCAACATGACACTAACCTCCAGGAGCGTGCACACTTCGTCGATAAGCAAACTTCTTATTGCCGCACGCGGATGTTCGCTGAATAATTTGGTCAGCTCGGCAATGACGCGAGCCATATGAGCTTCACTAATTCGATTAATCCAACTGCGGATGGTCTTCCTCAGAGATTCATTTGACGAGTCTGTCGTTGATCGACCTTCAGTGACCGCCATATCTGGCGGAGAATCAAGACCTGTAATTCCTTGGTAAAAAGATTCGATTCACGTACAGTGACTGGAAGTTTCAGTAGGATTCTGATTATTTGAAGCGGTTTCTGTACACTTTTCCTCATCACAGCTGGCAGCTGTTTGCTGACCATACAGGTTGACTTGTTCTGAAATAAAAGTAAATTAGCGCTGGGATACCAAGCTTACTGGATTTGCATCGCTTGGTAGGTATCTGACCGAGAGGCTTTGTTTCGCGAACTTTTGAAGAATTTTCCACCTCCTTCTCAAAGTCCAGTAGGTCTAAGTAGCGTAAAATTAAAATAAATTCCGCTCACAATCGAATCCGCATTGACGCATCCACAGAGGATGGACAGCCTTCTTAATTTTAGGACGCCTGTTTAGCCCTAACTGTTTCTCAAGACGTTTGATAACCTTATCTTCGTTTTCATTATCTTCAAGAAGGATTTGTCTGCGATTCGCTTCATAGGTTTTTAAACTCCTGAGTCAAAATGACGGAACCGGAAGCAACAAGCTTACTTATTCTTTTTGCGTTTCATGTTGTGTCCGGCTAAAACGAAATAAGAGGTTCACGTAGGAATTTGAACGGAAAGCATTCGTTACAAAAAGCTCAGTTTTAAAACAGCTGAACATCTCAGATGAGCGGCCTCTTCAACGCGAAGGACGATTTTCAGTCGTACAGTCGTACCCGGTTGGCATAACGCGGTCGTTCATCAACCCTACTTTCATCTCACTACCGTCAGCAAATAAAGGTGACCGGGACACTGTGCTACGCATATCTAAACAAAGTCTCCCAAACACATCAGTTTTTCACTTCAAACCCTTCAGAAGGGCCACGGGGAACAGGACATGACACTTTACCGCGGAATGAAAACAGTTAGCCCTATTGAGTGCCGTGGAATTTTTAGCCTCCTTGTCTGCATGTAGACGGAAATCCAAAAGGATACAAGATAACCGATACCAGTGGACAACAAGCTGTCACTAACCATCCGGAATAGGTCAGTAAAGTTTGTCCGCGGCTACACGCTAAGTTCGCAGTGATGAGAATGGAGTCCTATTCCGATGCCATGAGCAGACGTGTTCATTTCATTGCTGTTCGATCGTTCTCCCTGTGGACACTAGACTTTTCTCACTGAGCCATTTCCTTTTCTTTCTGCTCTATAGTAAGGCTCTTTTTCTCATGGTTCATAACATTTCGCCGTCAGTTCACTAGTGGTGTGTGGCCGTCCGTGAAAACGAATCGAAATACCGTACATATCGGAACGAATACACTCAAACACGGTTCAAGAGTGAAAAGCTGAGTCAAGCTCCAGTGGGCGCTCCAAACTGGTTACGCATCGATGGCGCTAACACTGCCGCTCTCCTAACTAAGGGTTAACGCTCATTCAAACCTTAAGGGCGAACGCGCCCTGATTTAGTCAACCACACTAACCAACAAGACTCCTTAAATGACATTTAACACTGATCTAATGTGCTAATCTGAAGAGGACTTAATGATTGGTCCTCCGTCTGCCTTAAAACCTGGCTAAATTGATGACCTGATCACTTGGCCTGATGAAGCTTTTGTGTCAAAAGGGAAACGCTGCTCAGTTAAAAGCTACTAATTGTTTACCAAGCCCTTCTGAAACAACCGATTCCTTTTTTCAATAAATGATGCAACCGAACAACTGAATATTCAGTCGACTCTTATTTGAAATTGGACACGCTATGGTCCTCCAAACTACGTATGTCAGACAGTGTTTGAAATGACCGTTTTCGGTATTCTTTGGGAGATTATTTTGAACCAAACTTAGTACAAAATCTATATGAATCAGTTAGACCAAAGCTGACCTAACAAACGCTTAGCAGCTCATTTAGGGGTCAAGTCCACATACTAAGCACATGAGGAACATTCTGAAACAATAAGCTGCGTCGAAAAATAAAGGTTTGGATTGTGGTACATTTTGGTTCGACACATCGATGGGTGGCGAATACCGTATTTCATCTATTCAGAACATACGAATTACAATTCTATTGATTTGAGCCTATCTGGGACCACCTATTTGTTCAGGTGATGTACTTCTTTAGGAACTTTCTCCGAAAACTGCTGTGACAAACATGCTGCGTGTATGTCACTGATTTTCCGAGTACATCGACCAGTAGTGTTATTTTCGCGGTTCCGGTTTCGTTCAATAGCTTTTATTTCCCTTAAGGACAATATACTGTGAACATTGAATTTCAACGACGGCTCAATGGTGCAGACCAGTTGGGGTTACGCAACCAGTAGATAAGGAATAAATTAGACAAGCCCCAAGTAGGAGGGAAGGGAAACGAAACGCGACGGAATTTAGTAATGGTGACATATTCCGGCATTCCTCATGAAATTTCTATAAACTCCTCACTACGGACTACCATGAATCCGAAGGTGATGCAAAGAATGCTTAATTTGTGGCAAAGAAAATCCGGAAAGTTAAGCTAGTCACTAAAGTGGATCTTACTTAGATCGAGATACCACAATTTCTGTAAGGTCACTTTTAAAGTTTATGGAGACTTCTTAAGGAAACTGGTTAAATCGCTTAACACGAGGATGGGTACAGAAAAGAGTTCCCCGAAAAGTGGTCCTTGGCATCATGAGTTATCGGGTGAAGTAGAATGCTAGGAAATCTAACGAGAACAAGTCCTATTTTACTCACCTGAAAAAAAACAATACATTAGGTAAATTCAGACAAAGGTGCACTCATGTGGTTTACGGAAAACTGTCCGATTCACATTAGAATATATTTACACATACAGGACACAGTGATGGGTCAGGGCGGCGCTCAGTACATTTGAAAAAATAAGCCAAAATAAGCTGTTTCGTTGCCAGTGGCATGGCTTCGGGTTTCGTATAGCAAAAGAACAAATCTACTGAAGGCAGGTTGTCTTCAACAGGCTCATTGTCCAAGAGCTACGAAGTCATCTAGATTTGGTACGGCAACCATTGCTTCGTCCAGATGACCGAGACAATTCAATCGGATGCAATCATCCCCACGTTGGTCCACAAGGACTACGTCCTGACAATAAAGCAAAAAACAGCATAGTGAACAGTGCTCAAACATTGAAGAGCTGTAGTAGGTAGTGCCTGATGTTTGTTTCTAATACAGGCAATGGTATAAAATTTTCAGATAAATCACAACACAAAGAGCAGTTGTATGACACTGGGTGCGAAACATGGTTCGAATCAGCTGCCGATTTACTCATTCCTTTGACCGCTGGTGAAAAGTGAATGACCTATTCGTGTAGTAGTTGATCTCCGCGAGTGACCTGACAGTTACCAAACGATTGGCTAGGATCTGAACTCAGATTTTAGCAAGATGGTTACATCATGAAAACCTCAGTCATAAGAGTCCTTTCTTCCTCAATGGGCGAAAAGAGATAGAAAAGATGGTCCTTTGAGGAAGAACCCTCATGATCTTAACCTTTGGACCACACGCCGAAGTCTCAATATAAGCAAAATCCATAGGCTGTGCAAACTGGTTAACGGACGATGGTGAGTCTGAAAACTAGGCTACGCTTCAACTCCCCCAATTGTTAAATTCCAATAAGGACGAAATCGTTCGTATGGCTGAGCTTTTTGCAATCCGACCACGTCTTTGATGAAGTGTAAAACACTATAAAATAGTAGGCTGCGTTCATCGGTAAAGCCAATCAGCTAGCCCAATGCTTACAAAGGTAAGGAATAACTTACGGAGCTTGCCGTGGGTGCATGAGGGCTTATCAGGTCAAACCTAGCCTCGCCAATAACTAAGCGAACTTGTTGGTTGTCCAAAACCTGAATCTTTCCGAAACAACCTTCCTCCAGCTGCTCCAAATCCTGAAAGGAAACAAAGTCATATGAAGAGACAGTTCCTCGGTTTTGCATTGTAATCGTCCCGTAAAATGTACTTAACCTAAACCAATGAAGTACGAGTCTCGGTTCGCCCTCCAAGGTGCGCAACAATAAAGGTGACATTCGCCCGTGTCTGGAGTAAAGAAAAACAAATCCAGCTAACTGAGAAGTACTCACAACGAATGTTACACAAGCACGCTTCATTACGGAGAACAGCAGGATGATAAAGCTGAAAACCTTGTATCCGGATTAACTATAATTAAAAGACGTTGGTGTAGTAGGAGCAGACAGCCTATAAGTACTGAACCGTTGCTTTACCCTCGCCAGGAAATGGAAAGGATTCACATACCACAAACGCCAACAGTAGCACAACTTCCGAACACTATTCAGGAGATAACGGATGTTGAGTGTCAATGTGTTAAACTTTGATTTACCATACAACACCGGTCATAATCGACAGCTTACGAAAAGACCTACTCTCATGCACGTTGCCAGATGACTTTATAAATGACACTTCTCTGCGAGCGACGATCGCTAAAGCAAAAGCCAGGTGTCCAAAATGAGCACGCTTCCATACGGACAGTAAACCAATTTCTATTTGAAGTTTAATCCACGATCAACAGCAGTGAAGACAAGTCTGCGATTAGCTGAACTTATTCAGCGGAAGCTTGGGTCTTGTTACTGGCTGCATATAAGTCTTCGCGACAAGCCACGCTATAATAACGATTAATCAACGGTTTGACCATGAAAACTCTAACTGGAAACTTGATTTGCGTTGATCGGCGTCATCTCCCGTACGCGGATCCAATAGCGGAGAACGGGGACTGTCAGAAACACTGATCGAGATGACGTAATCACGTAGTAGATGGCGGCCGTGCATCACAGCCATCGGAGGACAACTGAAAACCTGGCGTCGTGTCAAAGGCGACATGGAACCACTCGGTCACCACATCGTCTACGGAGTCAGTCACTGGAGTCTATACTGGATATCGACGTATGCATGTCTGACAGCCGATCGTCGTGGCTGGGTAACATGTATCTGAGATATTTCTGGAAGTGACTAGTCATGTTCCAGAATATAGCTGCCCGCAAGTGTAGTAACAACCATCGTCAACAATCTGTAGCCACCACAGCATCCACTGACAAAACCCTATGGTTTTCTGTGTTTGCAAAATGTCAGCACTACAGTAATGAGACGTCGCATCTTCCATGTACACTGCATCCGTTCCTTAGGGGTGGCGGCAATCGGGACCGATGTAGCTTGATATCTGGTTTGTCACTTCTGCAATGCAATGATTGTGGGCCCCGTTCCGAGCTACACTACGCCTGAGGGAACACAGAAGTATACAGTTACTAGAAAGATATCTTTCACCTCACTTCACGCAAGCACAAAGCATATCCATGCTGAGGGCTGATCACGGCCACTTTATACCGCGTTACAGTCAGTCACTCATTTATGGGCTGCACGGATTTATGCACACAAACAAGCCAAAGTCAACAAATGAGCTACGGGCAATGGGGATATATTTTTCCATACATAAACGATTAGCTTGTACTTGAGGACTAGTCACCCTAACAGCCTTCCGCGATTTGTATCACACAAACTCTGCTATTTACCTACAGCGGTGTGCGCAGAAGACGAAGTGATGAAATTTACCCCCCCCCCCCCCCCGAAGTAATGGGATGTTAGCCATCCTCGTGACCTTAATTGATGTGCGGTACTATCGAAGTTAACTTTGGTTTCACAGGTGTCGGATAGTCAGGGTGAGAATATAATGGCGTGGCAAAAGTGCGTAGATCGAAATAATGGGGCAGGGGAGCTAAATAAGCTGTGGTGCCAAAAGTGTATTGCGAATAGATCACAGAAGTGGGGGATATAATGTGCTACAAATTTCATACGACATCTACTACTTCAGAGCACAAAGATGTCAGGTACGCCCTAATGCATTCAAAACGGTATAACAACGCACTGCCGTAAATGCGCCGCAGAGCGTCCGAGCAACATGAGCCCAGCCAAAACTCTGAAATGTAAGGGATGCAAGTTGACATTGGAATCACACGATGAATAAATACTACGGGGAGGATTGTTGGTAATATCCTCCTCGTACACAGTTCACATGTGTTGCAACGACTCACACTGGGCAGTATTTTGTCCGGTAACTGTAGGATGAATAATCGACCAGGTCCGGAATCGGTGAAGAAATCATAAGGTACACGGTGGTTCCTTCCGCCAGACAGATCTAGGTCCTTCAGGGGATCTGACGGGAGAAAGAATGAAAAAAGAAGTAACAACCACACACCCAAGGTGAACAAACAATATGGTCCTAAGGTGGCTAAACTCGATACCCACCTGGAGGGATTTGGGTGCCGGCAGCGGAATCATGCATAAGAACAGGAGGGTCTTTGAAAACCTGCTTGATATCGGTCACAAAGGACTGATAATTTTCCAACGGGTCGTCTTTCAATTCAGTTTCGTCCACCTCCTGATGTTCGGTTCGACAGACCGAATCCGACGAGGGTCGAGATTCCCCTGCCAATGAGAAAACCATCGAATACTAACGTAAGGAATTTGAGTTTCAAGAATCACAGGCGGTGAAGGAAATGCGCACGAAATAAAACGATTAATATAGGAATATGATGAAACTATCAACAACTATGAATCAATGTTGCCTGGGCTACGATGAAGCTGAATTATGCATGGCATACGGTTACATGGAGCTCATCAGAGTCAGCATTGGGAAACTGATTATACATCATCATCATCAGAGACAACATCACCGTTGACACTGACGCTTAACTTCCATACAACCATTAAGTTCATGTAATTATATTTAAAGCGTTACAGTGAAAAGAAGAGAAAAAGAGTGGGTGAAAGAAGGGATCTGTTGCTGGCCTATCACAAGCATTCTGAGGTGCCCACAACTCCAGCCAAGAATAGGAGGGGTCACGGAGACCTCATCCTAGAAGGCGTACAACACCAACAACTCCCAAACTCTCACACTCTTCTGTCAAGTCATACGTTGTCCACCTCGCGGTTTCCGCCATTCTGAAGGGGGCATGGAGAACAACACTATTCTCGGTAGACGGTGTTTCGGTGTACTTAGGAGTACCTGATGTACAACAAAATACCCTCGTTACTAATCCCTTGACACCATCCAAAACCAGAAACGCTTTTGAGGTATTGGTGGTCAAAAAGCTGAAGACGCCATGTGTCGCAGCCATACAACACAGCCCTTACTGTAGCTTGGTACACACGACCCTTAAGACCCAGTGATACGCCTTTTTGAGACAAGTGACGCAAATTAGCAAACGTGATTCTGGCCTTTCAGATTCGTGTACTGACCTCATCAGACACATTTGCGTCAGAGCCAATAGGACTACCGAGGTATGTAAAATTCTCCACAACCTCCAGTGATTCTCCTTGATTTGTAAGGGTTATCTTCTGAGACTGAACGTTCTGAAGCATTACACTGCACTTTGATGGTGCAAGGCGCATGCCGAAAGATGGTATGACAATGGTCAGTCTATTTGACAGGGTTGGTGCTTCGCCTTGGATTTCAAAGAGGAGGGCGATGTCGTCCGCGTACTCCACATCCACAAGGCTCTAACTAGAACCTATTTGAAAACCGGGGTTGTGAAGACCTCCGAGCGTTCGCCTCACTATTTCATCAATGACGAAGTTGAACAAGAACCAACAGAGTGGACATCCTTGTCCGACACCACTTTTGTAGGGAAGCTTTTGGAAATCTCACCATACACTCTCACGTCCAGATGTATGTGAATATAGGAATCGGTTTATGTTCACAAACTTCTCGGGCATACCCCGTTGAGCAAGTGTAGTTAGCAGTATTGACCGATCGACAGAATCGAACGAACCCTTGAAGTCAAGGAACACCAAGACTGTAGGTCGTCTGTACATGTGGTGTTGCTCTAACACTTGGTAGTGTCTGAGGATGCGGTCAACACAGCCCCTACCCGGTCGAAATCCCGCTTGATTCTCACGGGTCAACGTTTCGCGTGTCACCGTAAGACGACGACGCCAGAAGCCTTGTCACATCAGGAGTCGAACTAACATCTCCGTGGTTACTGCATTCGCTGCGATAACCCTGTTTGAAAATGGGCACTATTATCGATTCACCTCAGTTGTTTGGGACAGTCTCTTTCCCCCAGATGGACCCAAATAGGCTAGAGGAACTGGCTGAGAGACCCACCAAAGTCCTTGAACAGAGTATGTGGAAGGTCGACAGGATCAGCAGCACGATGACGCCTGAAAAGAAATACGCACTCGGACACTTGTAAGGTTGAAGGCCAGGTTTCCGGAATTGGGGTAGCAGGTGGCCAACTGAATTGTTGTTCGAAGTACTGTGACGAGCGGTCCAAACGTTATGTTTTGATGGATATCAAGCAGCCATTCTCGTCTCCGATAATTTCGCTGACAAAAGGCTTCCGAGGACCAATCGAACGAATCAAGTGGAACAGGACATTTCCAGCATTTTTCGAATCTACCGTTTTTTCGGCTTTTCGGGAAATTCGTACAGCAAAAAGGATCGGCACATATATGAAGCGGGCGATCTCCGTTGTCCGTGCGTCTTGTGTCCAATCCAAGACGACTACCCAATCGGGTCTCAGCAGCGCTAAGTCTACCTACATGGACATTCATGTCACCAGCAGACACAACGATGTATGAGTTTTTAGCCCGTTGTAAAAGAGCGCCTAGAGGGTCATAGAAACTGTCTTTGGCAGATTCAGACCTATAGTCAGTTGGGACACAAAAAACAGATTGCGATAGACCTCACTTCCTCTAGATTATCTCACAGACGTAGCCAAACGAACGGCGCAGAGGCGACTATCAACCGGTATCCATTCAAGTAGAGACGCTTCCGCTCGGTCGCTCAATGCAATACCGACGCCGGCATATCTAGCTGCAGCGGCCTCTGCATCACCAGAGCTGCGCATATGGAACACGGAAGAGAGCGAGGGAACAGTCAGTTCAATCATAGTACTTGCGTCCTCAATCCTTGTTTCTAACAGACAGAATACATCAATGCAGAGGGAAGCCAGCATACGGACAAGAGCCACCTGTTGTCCTGCTTACTTCAGTGTGAGAATATTAGAGGCGGCTAAGTAGAAAAGCTTTCGGAGTTTGAAAACAGATTCCGAAGTGTTTAGGGTTGTTACTGGAGTCCGACGTATAGAAGCTGCAGAAGAGTGTGATGCACGGAGAGCAAAACGGTCAGTCCTAGCGCTGGGACCTGCAGAGAGAGTGGTCGAATTTAGGTGGGGTAGGAGAAACGCGAAAGTGTAAGAAGGGCGGCGTCACCAGTAGTATGTTTTCGCAGACACCCCCCCCCCCGTGGTTGTATGCAGCAAGTAAGTTCATCCGGCTGGTGACACCAAGTGACGGCCGATGTGGCATGACAGTATTGTTAGTTGCAAGTGTCATGGTTGTACGTGGGCTGGGATATTGGCAACGCGTCCAAACTTAGACAGGAAGATAATTAGTGTCCTAAACCAAAGCCTTTGGCTCAAAAGCCTGACCCTAAAGCAGCGGTGTTGGGGCGAAATGCAAAGGCATTTCAATTTTTACAGAACAACCACACATTTTCCAACGCCCAACCGGGAGGACCAGGAGACTGAGCTGGTCAGACCTCTAAACATTGATGATCTTGGTATGAGAGACCCTTGGAGTGTCGCACGGACAGCACCCAGTATAGCTCCATTGGTCACGAAGGCACACAAACTGTCACAGCACAATAAGGTCCAGTCTCTATGTGACAGATTATACTGATTATGCACACATAGATACACACATACCGCCTTTCCAAAGTTCAACCCCTCTTGCCTGAACTCGCTGTTTTTCGTATCTACCTCACACATTCAATATACACTCGTAATCCCTCATGAACTTTAGCCCCTTGACCTGCTGAACCCATTTTCCCAAACTTTTTACGCGCGCTTTCTGACCACTTGCGTTACCACGCGCTGTAAGCATACGTTTGTCGTCAAGTCAAATCGATTTACAGTTTCCTTGGAGTATGTGCTGTTTCTAGAGCACAAGTAATTTCAAGGCTTTTTTTGGAATCGCAACAAACTGTGCAACAATTAAAACGGAAACCCCATAATTTTATGTTTGTATCCCCCATGTAAGAATCTTCACGTATGCTGTACCGCATTTGATAAACCTTAAGAATTCACAATTCCTGGCTTGTAATTTTCCACGTCATTCAACTGGGATTCTACGAATATGCCAAGTATTCCATAGTACTGAAATTATGGGTATTTCCATCTAAATTGTTCCAAAGAGTCCGAAGGGAGCAATGCTCATCGTTTTCGTTCGTTCAGTTTTCCCAACTGCAGACCCGACAAGTGCGTTGCGTCTTCCAACCCTTTTAATACTGGTATAAGGTTTGAACCGGATAAAACAAGCAAGTGCCCGCCATAATCATAACCACGACGAATATTACGAGGCAATAAACCCGTCCGAAGGAAGTCTGTCACAGAGACTGAATCTCTGGCAGTCCTCATCGGCTCTAGGTGTGCGGTAATAGAGCGGACTTGTTCAACGGCAGTCTTAAGCCACTCATATTAATCAACCTTCAAAAATACTGGTCACTGAACTCAAAGTTTCAACACATGATGTTTCGTACGGATGACACCTGAGGCACGGCCGGCAGAGTTCATGTTGGTCAGAACATGCCTTCATTGAGAACTACTGGCATTTCCATGCATGAAACTAATTCTGTCGGCCTCGAACTAGTGTTGAAAACGTAACGCGGTACAAGCATTGAGTAGGTCCAAAAGTATATGCTGACAAACTGGGTTTCCGGTTGTTTCACAAGGTAACACATGTACCTTCAATGCAGCAGCTTGGAGTTCGAGGCGTGCGACAGTAACTGGTTTCAGAGATGCTACCCATGATTTTCCCATCACAAATTTGCAATACTCCTGCTTTACCGATCCACATCGTCGGTAAGCCACGGTTCCATGCATCATAAAAAAATATTTGGCGACTGACCGTCTAGGTCTATAAATCACCAACGAGCCAACCTATTGATTAACTGTTTCATCCCATTTTCATTCCGATCGGTAAAGTTCTTGTTGTGACTGTTTTGGCTGTAACTACAAGGGCGTAACGTATCTAAACGGATAATATTGAGAGACCGCACGTGAGAGCATACCTCGTTGGGTCACTGAACGCCCGGATATGGCTAGTTTAAACTTGGAGCCGTCAGTCTTGACACACCAATAAAATTCTAAGGTCTTATACATGTCAGGATGTAATGAGTTCAAAGACACCAAGTCAGTAGCACGATCGTGCACTGGTATCTTCGAGGAGACTTCATTGCTGTTGCCTATCCGTTTACGCAGACGAATGCCTCAATAACCTGGACAACTGATCAACTAACATAAGAGCCTAAGGGGCAGAATCGACCGACACCAAGCCCGGACGATAAAATGAGATTTGTTAATCGTTTTGTCTGACATTGATGTGGGAGTATATCGTGCAGCGTGCTCTATGTCACCATGAAGTATGGAATTTAACGGGTTGGGAGTAATACAAAGTCGCAGTTTGTCGGACTTCATTATCACTGACCTAATCTTCCGTTTCGTCAGCTGATATTAAGATGTCCAACGTCGTCAGGCGACTCAGTTCGATACGCAACATTTCATGTAGCGCTAGTGGGACGCCTCTCACTGTCAATGCCACGGGAACCGCGTTATCTGTGATGAACAAGCTGACTTCTGGTTTATCAGAAAAAGCGAGGCGTATTTCTCAAAAATAGTGCCAGGCTGCAAAGAATAAACAGAATTATTACGATTACCGATCATAAACTTCCAGTCCTCGGTCCCTAAAACCCAAGAATTAGCGATAGATATTCGTTGGTCACCAAAGATTCCAAGGTATACTGCTGTCCACCTTTGAGGTTCTTCTAAATGAAGCGTGTCTTTCAGACGACCCCGGAATATGTGCCGTTCCAAATTGGTGGATCCGAGTCCACAGGCGATAACAACAGACCTCGGATGTGATCAAGGATTATGTTTACGGAGGCGCCTGAGTGCAGCAAAAACTGACAGTGTTGGCCATCGACAAGCAGGTTAGCATATACTCCCGTCGATAGATTGTTTATCACTCAGTTTGTATCACATTCCGCCACCTCGAGCATTTAACGGCAGCTGATTGGCGCTTACGTGGAGTGATTTCGCATTCGGATTTATATTCCCCCCCCACACACACCGGACGCTTTTCTTTTAATTGCTCGTGTGTAGTCTGAAAACACTACAAACCACTGAACCCTTCATCCTGACGGCATTCATCTTCGTCTGGCCGGATTAAGAATTGAGAAATTTCAGATGACTCTCAGCAGCAGCCCCACCGAGGCACACACTGACGCATTGGCTTAGCGACAGTTGGTACCATCTGAAAAGCCCTTCTGAGACCCCTTTGTCACGAATGCTCAGAATGATACGCTCGCGAATTAGGCTTTCTTTCAAGTAGTTGCAAAAACGACAGAACTTAGCGAGGTCTTTCAGCGCCAACACGTACATATGAATGTTCTCCTGTAATAACTGATCCCGACGTAAAAACTGAAGTTGTTCAACGTTTCATTCACATAGCACACTTAGAATTCGGTGGTTGCGGTTGCTGGATCTGTGGAGTCTTCATTGCTTGAAAACGTAAGCCGATTGATGAGGGGTCGAGCGTCTTCGCCAAGGTGCCTGCAAGACATTACAAGTTGGCGCTCTTTTGACTCTGTATCGAATGCACTCAAAACTAGGGAGTCATCGCAGCTCTGTTTCCAGTTTATCGCGAGATTGTTCTGGTCGTCGATACTCAGTGGTGCTGGTGGGCAGTCATTGGATGCATCCCAATGGCTGAAGAGCTCACCTTTGGAAGCATGCAAAGAAAAGTCATTCTGTCGGCTGATAAGTCTCCGTGCAATCGAAAACGGACAATCTCAAATCACAGCAGTAAAACCGTGCAACTTTGTATAAGCGGTCCTTCGAGAAATCAAGTCCCTTTTCGGACCAATAGCACAGCTGTATTTGGTGCACTCAACAGCTCCTAGTTCAAAACGCTGCAGTTCGCAGAGTCTGCGGGAATTCGACAACGGCGGCAGTGATTAGATTTGTAGAGTGGAATGCTCAAGTGGCCACATACTTTGCCCTTCAGCCCAAGGAGTGGGGCATGGCTCGAATCATTACACATTCCCTTGTTGAAAACTTCCTATCACTCATGGAGAATCATACCCGAAAAAAACGGGAATGAATCAACATTTTCTTGTTGGAGCGTCATGCAACCGGAAAAACTGAAACCGACTGGCACAATAGGGTACGCCGTGGTTCATGTCCACAAACTTTATCGAAGCTAAGAATTTAGCAAAGCTCTTTCCAACATTTTATTGAATTCAACCCAGTCAAAGAATCGGAAGCAGTAACTGAGTGGAAATCGAAATGACATTCCAGAAACCACAAACCGACAAATGCCACAGCATCCAAACAAAGCATACAACTAAAAAAAGCCAAGATCACAGACCACTTCCGGAGCGGCCAGAGTGACTCACTAAGTTCGACCGCATTTTTGTCCGTCTTTACAACGCAGCCAATGCCTGTTTCGAAGATTGAATAGCTCTGAACAAATTGTGGCTTCTCATCTCGCCGTTGAGTCTGTTGCCCAGCACCACGGCCAAAACGCGTCGAACGGTGGACTGCTTGATCACTTGGTTTTTGGTCTCCGCGTGCTGATTTCGAAGGCCTTTATTGGAACACATAAGGATGAAGATAAAATGACACAAAAAATGCTTCAATAGCAAACAAACAAAACGTGCTCAAGGCGAACTCCGAGAAACCCTGTTTGCACATTCTATCACAAGGCCAATTCTATAGTAAAAGGCGACAGTAAATGTGACAACTAGTTGGAACGTCTGTACACCTGAGACAACTTGTCAGCAACTCTACACAATGACAAGAGCTGGTTCTAAGCACGTTACGATGATCTGTCCACTAATGGTACACCAACAATTATGCGAATAGAAAATATATGGAGCTCCGAATGGACGGGAACTCTAAATTGGATGGGAATTCCAAGATGAATTTTGCAATTCGATTGTTTACATCAAGGTAGTAGTACAGCCCTACTCTATATAAGAAACCTACGTGAAGAAAAGAAAGTTTGAAGGGAATACTTTTGCGTATTAGTTTTTTTCGCAGTATAAAGTCTCTGTGCTGGCAGGAACCTCCAGTAATCGAGCGAGAAACAGTTTCTACCTAAAACATACCAATGAAGCATGATTGACGGCCACTGCATGGTTGGCCACAATTTCGCCTGCGACCCTGACCTCATTTCACCCGCTGCATTAATCCAAACAGAACAAGGTCAAGATACGATGACTAATCGCAAAATTGTGGTTCATAATGGACATCAAGGTGATGTCACTGACGGCGCCTCCACATAACGGTTTATCTTAGCCACTACGATCAAGGTTGGGTCGTAGCAGACCAGTACAAAGTAATGGTTGTGATCAGTGTGCTTCCGTGCGAAATGGGGAATCAGTTGGCACAAACCCGTGTCAAGACGTTGGATTTCGACGGAACCTTAAATTCATTGTAGATTCCAATTACTAAGCAACCCAGATAGTGAAGCAAGTTCATACGAGCCGCGTGTGTTACCATTACCTCACCGGGATACACTGGGCGCACCTGAATTACCACGTCTGGCCAGATGAACTTGTTCGCCCTACGTCTCGAACGGCGACTCAGTAACTGCCCTGCCTGTCTGGACTCCCCATTCAAGTAGCGCTACGGACGCTCGAAGCCTGCTGGACGATTTTCGATTAGTTGTAGGTGGTTGCTGGATTTGTAGAATCCATCTTCAAATCACTCTCGTCTGCACAGTCCTTCCCCTGTCCTGAAGCAACTATTCTGGTGAGCCCTCAGCAAAGGGGAGAAGCACTGGGCGCGAGTTTCGCTCTTATTAGAGATCATCAGTAGTGTATATTTTTGGTTGTGAAGGGGATTTGAATTCCAGACATCTGACATGCAAGGCGAGCGTGTTACGACTGGTCCACCAGCGCACGCTGGGCGCACCTGAATTATCACGTCTGTAATGTGCCGGCAGATATCAAACTGAGCACCATCGTTAACTACAAACTATTTTGTCTACTTTCAGAAGCGGCGGTGGTAATGAAGTTAGAACATGAAGACATTCCGGAATACCATCCAGAGGAGATCGAGAGCCCTTCCCAATGACTAACACCCTTTGTATGTTTAGATGTTTGCACCCCGGCATTCTGTTATTGTCACCCCACGACCCCACGTACTCTGGGGCTCGGAGAATAAACTGATAAACCTATGTTCTTGTGCTTCTCTGTGGACAGTTGGTGAGAGCTACCAACTTACCGATACATCCAACAAACACATCGCATTCTCCCTTTTCAGCCCCACCTGGCTGCTATCCTCGAGAGCATCCACACAGTGAGTTTGGATAATTTCATACACGCAGACATATTACAGAATTGGCGGCCACGCCAGGATAAGTAGCAATGATGCGTACCCGATCACACAGCAAAACTGAAGAAGAACCTGTCAAATCCGGCGGTTCATTCTGGTCCTTGTACTACAGAACTTTGCAATCGTTTTTTTTTCACTTTTGTCCTCGGTTATCAGTGCTGGATTAATCAATACAAGATCTCCCCCGACTATTCTATCCCCAGATAAGTTCTGCTTGGGTGACAACTTTCGCCGCTGGGCGGTGGATACGTCGGAGTACATCCAACTGTTTCCTGTTAGTGGACGGAAACGTGTACTACTCTCACTATTGGGTGGAGAAGCCCGGGACATTGTGAGAGATGAACAAATTCTGAAAGACGGGGTCACAGGAGATATCTTTGAACGGCTTCGCGCATGTCTGACTGAACGGATTCACCAAGTCGAACACCAATATCGGTTCCAGTCACGAATCCAACTGCCGGGTGAAAGACTGTCGATTTTCGTCCGAGATCTGCGGCGAATGAGTGAAGATGCGTTTCCTGATTTACACGACGGGCAAAGGAAACAAAAGATCCTTGAACAGATCATCGTCGGTACCCGCGCCCCTGAACCCCACGAGCGGTTCTTGGGTAGTCCTCCTCAATCTGTTGCAGTTGCACTCCAAGGTGCCAAACAGGTGGAAGACATCATGGGCGTTCTGGAAAGGGATCGGGAGCCGAACACGGCGCACTTCGCCCCTGTCCGTATCCAACAACAATACAGTAGACTATGGACACCAAACTAAGGGCGGCCATACCACCCCGTGCCACTGCGTCCCAACCGACCGTACTTTCGCCTTACGCTGCAGCGCCCAGCCCCAACCAACCTTCCGAGATGGCCCACCCCGAGCCGTGATTGCCCCCACTGCCAGCGCTTCGGGACACCCGCCCGGACCTGCGGACACAATGGACCACGTGAGTTCAGTCAATTCCGGTGTGTCCCCATTTGCACTTTTGACTTTTCGAGTACACACCGGACACCGCCCACAGTAGACGGGCATGTTTGGGATAGGGGATGTAGAATATTGGTTGATATAGGGGCAGCCTGTTGCCTGATTAATGCCAAAAGGTTACCCTTAGATGCGGGTTCATTAAAGCACTGCCCTTTCAAACTCATGGCTGCTAACGGTGCACCCGTTCATTCTAAGGGTTGGCTAACAGTACCGCTAAGTTTGCAGCAAACTACGATTCACCAGCCCATGCTAGTGGTTGATAACTTACCCTGGGATGTCATACTAGGAGTAGACTTCCTGAGAAGTCATCGAATGAAGATCGACCTCCCAGCAGGTACCATCGAATTCGAGGGGAACCAAATACCATCATCACGACTGCTGACTCCTCAGATGAGTGCTGTCCGGCCATGTCGATCGACGTAGACCTAGTGCTGTCGCGGCTGTCACCTACAACGAGCTCGTCGGCGAAGGCAGAACTATGGAGAATTCTGTCAGAGTATACCGACGTTTTTGTGTGGAAAGATTCAGATGTGGGCCGGACGAAACACGTGCAACATCGCATCGACACTGGAGATGCTAGACCCACCCGCCTACCACCACGACGTGTCCCGATTCAGTACCAACCCCAGTTGAATCAAATGATTGATGACATGCTGAACAAAGACATCATCAAACCTTCCGCGTCACCATGGGCCTCGTCAGTAGTTTTGGTGAAGAAACACGATGGTTCTTTACGGTTGTGTGTTGACTATCGAAAGTGGAATGCCGTCACCCAGAAAGACTGTTTCCCAGTACCGCGCATTGACGATACCTTCGACGCCTTAGGAGATGCAGCCTGGTTTAGCACACTGAATTTAGCCTCTGGGTACTGGCAAGTAGAAATACAGCCTAGTGACCGTTGCAAAACTTATTTTGCGATTCCATCGGGCTTATATGAGTTCCAAACCATGCCGTTTGGATTAACCAACGCCCCAGCCAGATTCCACCGCCTCATTTACACAGCTCTGCATGGACTAATTCCGGATAAGTGCCTAGTCTACCTGTATTACATCATCGTACATGGCAGAACAGTCTCGGAGCACAACGCTAACCTAAAAAGTGTTTTGGACAGATTCAAACAACTCGGGCTAAAGGTGAAACCGTCGAAATGTGCGTTCCTCCAACGGGAAGTGAGCTACCTCGGGCATGTAATCTCAGCCAACGGAATCCGGTGTGGTCCCGCTAAGGTAGAAAAAGTTTAGACGTGGCCAACCCCGAAATCACCTGATGAGATAAGTAGCTTCATGGGACTGCCTTCATATTATCGTCGCTTTGTAGCTGGGTTCACCAAGATCGCTGCACCACTTACATCCCTCCTGAAAAAAACACACCTTTTGTTTGGTCCGAACAACAGGCCAAAGCATTCCACCAGCTCCGTGACTGCCTGTGTTCCACACCTATTTTGACCTATCCGGATATATCACCGTCTGCTGGTACTTTTATCATCGACACGGACGCAAGTGAGAACGCGATTGGTGCGGTGCTGTTCCAGTAATCGCATATGCCAACCGAAGTCTCTCACATCGAGAGAATTGATACTGTACGACACGCAAGGAAATGTTGGCGCTTGTAAACTTCATGCGACACTTGCGCCACTACCTTATCGGTCGCAGGTTTCCGGTCCGAACCGATCACAAATAGCCTGATTAAAAATATGCAGTATGCACGCTATGGAAGCACCAGGGGACAGTGATTCTCCGAAGGCAGGTGTTCACGACAATTTCTGTGGATGGAATACAGGAATGAAGCTCATGAGCCGAAGCCCCGTAAACACGGTTGTACATCACCAATACTTAGACATAAATCAATCAAACTGACAGGCACCGTATACTACACGTCTGAACAGGCCAACGTATTCAGGATTGAGCCACGTGATTGATATCCGGACGCCTTGAATCCAGTAACTATCTTGGTTGTGTCGATCGATTGACTCGCATGCCAGGACATCCCACTCAGGTAGCACATAGGACGCTTAACATCTGTTGGAGTAGTTGTAAGTATCGGATGTCGGGGGTTGAAATCCTGGCATGATTAAGGATATGCAATGCTGATAAGCCCTCATAGGAGAGAAACTCGAGTCCAGTGCTTCCCCTCTAGGTGTAGAGTCACCAGGATATTTGTGCCGGTACAGGAAGAGGACTGTTCAAACCAGAGCGATGTGAATGCATCGATTTGCCTCTAATTTGAAAAACACACACTGATTCAAACAGTAACCTACTTCACGTCAATCACTGCCCTCAATTTGCAACCAGCTTATGAGTATAGAAATGGCCAAAAGAAAATCCGGTTGGGAAAAAAAAGCTCGAGTTACATTCAGATTCCCCTGGATGAAGCAGATTTCTTTCTGTTCTACTAAGATTATCCTGAATAATCCACACCAAAGGGAAGAGCTCTGTACTCAAGTTCCGGTTCTATATGTATCTTCAGGAGTACATATCCTTGGCCGCTCCTGGATTAGAACTCTGGGATGCTGACATGGAATGCGAGCCTACCATCACTGTTGAACGGGCTTACGCGGACGGACCCCGATATGTGCACTTTTAGCGAAGTAGTTGAGCGGCCTCATAGGTGGGGAGTTAAAGTCCGACACAGCCAAGACTCTGTGCTCTCATAACAGCAAAACTTTGGTGTGGACTCATCAGAATGATCGTGTTAAAACGGGGAGGATTGTTCAGAACAACAGTAATGCGCATACAAGTGCTTAGAAATAATGGGACAATCGCTTACGACAAGATTTCACTGGAGACCAGCACCGCAGTAACGCTGTCTGATCTAGTTCAACCAGCTTACAAGTTGCAACTAAAACTGCTGTTAGCCGAATGCAGCAGCGCATCGCGGTAGGAGCCCTTTATAACTCTCTTCGTTGCCAAACGTCATTTCACTGTTTTTGGACAGGCTTTCGACAACAATGCCTGCTTTACCTAAGTGCATCAGCATTAAACAGGCCATTGAGTTATGCCTGTTTGATCTTGCCATTCGCTTCAGTTAAATCAAGCGAAGTAACATTCAACGTACGACCTCCGACGGATATGTACACAGAGTTTATGCTGCATAAGGCTTAGCAAGCTCAGTTACTTGGGAGGATAGCCGGTTGTGTACAAATATACGGGGAGAGTGCATGAATCCTTGATCAAAGGAGTCCTCTGAGGCTTTACCTAATCAGGGTACGCACTGAGTATTTTGACCAGTGTGGCAATTTGCACGATTCGATGGCCACTAGTTAACAATAATTTTACTTGGAACAGCTGTCCGCCTCACTTGTGTTCACGAGGAGGAATTTGGGTTAAATGAGCGAAACGATCGGTAGGTTTATTGCTACACTAAATAAACCTAAGAGATAGAGACATCGACTGTTTTCAGACCTTTCCGGAAAGATGACCTCTAGAGAGGTTTAAGCATTCTCAAACTAACTGGATAAGGCTAAATTGTTTAGACTTCCAGCTGAAGGGATTTAACACAAATTTCGCATTGCCAGTCCGATATTCTTGCATCCCAGTGCTATGGGCAACTAATACAAACAGCACATGATACAAAAGGCGGCTTCTTTTGTGTCATCCGTCATACTAATGAGATTCGTCACATTTTAATAGACTGCGATCAGGTGCACACACATGTATCGCCTAACTGTGTGACGGATGAATCTGCTAGCTGGACGTGCAACCCAAATGTAGAGACTAATCATTCCGGTGGATGGTACTACGCGAATAGACATGGAACAACGATGTTTCATCATGGTAAAAGTAATTGATCTCGATATTCACCCGGAATGTGGATTAGAATGTCCAAACACCCCATTTTTCTTCAGAATTAATAACTTCGGAGGTACTCAAGCACAAAACGATCGCACAATCCGCCTTATATAAGATGTCTGGTTGCAAATCAAGTTCCTAGACTCTCAGATTTCTCAGGCAAGTCTGGAACAAGTTAAGAATCAAATCATATCAAACTAAGTAACCATGTGTGGTCACTGATCATGTAACGTTTAGGTCAACAGTGATAACTGCTAATCAGTGCGTCAAACAACCCATTCTGCTACTCATTTGATGGGCTCAAACTAAAAGTAACTGCACTGGAAATATCAGGCTCCCAGAAAACAAACAATAAAAATGTACAAATACCGATTATTAGCTAGAAAGTGCAGCGTGCATTTATCAATTTCCTCATACAGTCTGAATGAAACTAACCTGGCATCCGTAAGAACTTGCTTGTTGAGTGCCTTCTTTAAATTAGGGACAAATTTGCGTTTTCCTGAGTTCTCATGACTTTCAACTCTGGCAAATCACAAATAGATGAGTTAAACTCGCACAGGTTACCTTAATAGGTCCAGTGTAGTACCTGAGCAATCTTTTTCGCTCATGAGCAGGGTAAACAATCCGACGCAGACGATACTTCTAAATCACTTATCCAACTTTGTTCATTGATATGCTAAAATAAACAACAGCTTTGCATAGTACAGTGGGCACTGTTACAGAGTAGACTCAGAAACATTCCACAGTGCACATTACAGGAACAGATATTGGGTAGACAAAACAATGCAGTAGCATTATTTAGCCTACGAACATTTGAAGAACCCGTTTCATACCAGCTTATCTATATGTTGGTGATCCGTCTACTGCTTATCACGCATCGGGCAAAACACCAATGAACCACGTAAAAGTACTCGGGTCTCTTTGAACGCGATAATTCGGATTTACCAGGCAAGCGCTGGTAAAGGGATGATAACACGCTCTTCTCGCATTTCAGATGATTCAAATCTCGGCACGCCAAGGAGCAGCTACGCTTTAATAAGAGCGAACTCGAGTCTAGTTGTACCTCAGAAAAAGCATATCGATAGAGAAAGGCTATTCAAACGAGAGAATGAGGTGATCTGTTTATTGTTGAAATAGGAAACCAAGTGTTCGTTGAGTGGAGTCAACCAGTCGGAAATCGCCCAAACTGTACATCACGCGACGAACACACTAACAGTATGCAATCCTTAATCGAAATTTCGTCCTGCAAGTGAATCCAATCTATGCTGAAAAGCCGAGTAGAAGCGTACCCAGGAAGTCTCGAACGATGGGGCTTCGTGAGATGTGCACGACTAATGATTACCAATAGAGATGTAAACAGCTGTAGAGTGCTTCTCGGGTTTCAGTGTAGGTTGGCTTCACTTATAAGACAAAATCTCGATTATTCTCAAATCTCCTCACACTACCAACCGTAATATGTACTGAGAACCAGATTCAACCTTGTGTTAACCGATGTTCTGATGTGAAAAAGTAGGAAATATAGTCCAACGTCTGTTGTGAAGTAGACTAGCAGTATCACTCCCGGAGGAATGAAATATCAGAGCTAACTTTGTAGACTTTCGGACTGACGGACGATACGATATCACGCCTAAAACTTAGAGGTCTTTGACTGTGGGAAGTCAGTGATGGGTTCAAACGCTAGATCAACACAATGAGGACGACCACGTGCAATGGTTACTACACAAATGTGTTACCGAAGTTCTTTAATGCTCATGGTTGGATGTCCTAAACTATGTCGCCACCGGGATCCCCGTTTGAGATATGACTCCGCATCAAAGCGGTAGTGACTGGTACGCATTAATGAACACAAGGCAAGTGCTCCATACCTCATTTCAGTTTACACCCAACGGCAGTAGTGTTGATGTACCAGTGAAACAATAGGTCAATAAATGCCTGTACCTAATATGAGGAAAATAACGAAAGCCGCCGACAGCCCATTGTGGGTTACGTCCCGTTGGGGGTTCAACAAAAGAAGGCCGCAAAATAGGCTCACTCAAGTTTCACTTTCGCACCAGCTACGCATGCAAGAGTGATTTGGTCAACATACGTACAAACCGTTAGCAGAGTGAGAAAAGAGGTTGGTCGAATTATGGGACTACTTAGAACAAGGCTAAACCGGTAGTGAGCTGTCAGCGATCCCAGGGTAGTCTTTCCACACTACAAACAGAGGAGACCCTCGATATATTGATCATCGGTTCCAGTAGACTATGAACTGCGCATTCAGTTAAAGACCGTCAAATAGGAGGGATCTGGTTAATTCGCGACGCTCAATGAAGTCACATGATGACGCACTCTGTGCAAGTAACTGGGTGACTCAGGCAAACAATAAATAATTGCACGATAGAACTACGAGGAGGATCCGTTGACAGGAACAACCAGTGAAAGGTTTTCACCAGAAATCAGTCAGTAAATTAGTAGACACTCAATCAAAGGAAAAACCAGAAAAGACTGCGTGCTAACGAGATATGTATTCCATAGGGTACGGGGGAAAACGGAAATAGTTCAGGATGAAAAGCTAACGAAAAGTAACAATTTGTTTGTGCCCTACAGTGCAACAAGAAAAATAGTTGAAGACTATCCAACAAAAAAAGAAATGTACAAATGAGACTGGAATGCCTGAGCTGCTGCCAGATGAAAACCGTAGTTCTCGTTATCGGTAGGTTAAGCGAGTAATAGAACCACAACTCCAACCGTAAGTAGCAAGATTGTGATCGGCATGACATACAATAAGTCGCTGGTGGGTGGGGTCGCAACATCCACTTCGAAAGGTGGCATGCTGTCCCAGCTGTTCACCTCATCTCCATCGGTACATTTCAGCATAGGATATGGAAGAGTTGTTGACTGCAGTGCTGTGCTAGAGTCATCGCCATCATTGGGTAACCTGAACGGGGGCGGCAAAGAGTAAACCGATAGTTTGGTTGGTGTCTGAAGGAGAAAGAGATTCTTTTTCACAAAGGAAACTACTCACAAAGTTGCTGAAAATTCTTCCACAGACCAGGATCGGTCTCGCTCTTCTTGGGGCTCCAAGAGATTCTACCGATAGGTTTCGAATGTGATTACCCAGAATGAAAATTGCTTAGACTAAGAGAAGGAGACTGTTCAGTTCCGAAATTAGTTGGTTCAAGGAAAACAGACTGTCCATGAACAGAACTGTTCGCAAGAAAAGCGCGGCCTGATGGTCTTGATGGAAACGTTTTCTCGCTGTTTGTACTGACCTCTATTGAAAAACGACTGCCCACAGTTTCTATCCTACTGGATGTCATAAACACACATTAATATTATTCAAACCGTGCCCTGCAGCATATGTCCGTGCAGGGAAAGCCGTTGATAAGTGTCAATCATGTGTCCAACATACCCAAACGTTAAAGTTTCCTAAGGCGATAATGCTGTCTCGGTATCTTCGTAGTGAGTTGGCCTACGATAGCGCGTTTCTGTTCACATTCACATAAGTTGAAGTCGTTGATCCGCCTCGTCGACGATTCTTGGGACCTCACGCAACACGGTCGAATACAGTTTAACTCTCATTTTTAGTGTCATGACACAAAGGAACCGAAAGCCGCATGGTCGTTTAAAGGAATCACCTAGGCTGGTCAGTTGTTTTGCAAATTTCGCCAGTCCCGAGGGTGCGCGCTCTCTGGGGACGAGTACCGAATTCGAACCATACCACTCACACAGATCGATCGTTAAAAACGTTTCTGCGTCAGGAGGATAGTTTGTGAGTTTAAAGAAGTCGGGTAACAGAACGGTGGTACGGAAGCGAACAACCAATGAGAGGAAGTTGGAGAAAGATCAGCGCTTTAACGGAGATGTTGACCCAGTTGATGAACAGCGTCATACATAGATATAGAAAAATAGCTACGACGGACGTGCTACAATAAAACGGCGTGCATACTTTCAGGATGTGATGAAAATGATGCTCAACAGAAAACTGAAACTTACAAGGTACACTGCAAAGATAAAAGGACTGATCTTCTGAGGGTCGGTGGAGAGCAAAGATTTAATAAGTGGCCATGCCGATAATCTGATCATCATCCCAATGGATTTGTTTGGAGACTTATTGGATACATCGTCTTTTGAATTTCAAACGAGTTCAATTGGTGACAATAAGGTCTTATTGTTTGACGCGCTCATACTGACAGCATCGACCACGTTAGTCCGGAAAACCGGATTTAAATAATCTCCATCGGTTGAGGCATTCAGGGTGGTTTCGTCGACTGCGCTGCAAAGCTACGCCTGTGTTCGAATTTCGGGAAAATGTTTCTCGTACAACTTTCAAAATATATGTTGAAATAATAAGTCAGAGTCTTGATTAATAAGGAGAGCTCAACCTGTTTGCTGAGCGAAGAAGACACAAATAATATGAGCCAAAAGCATATACACTTTGTTTTTTCGAAGGTTGCTGAAAACTTCGACAATCGTATGAGTAGTTTCCCTCAAGAAAATATACTGCGATATCTCGAATATCGCACCAACTGAAAAATGAGCTCTCTGTGCAGCACCTTCAGCCGGGATTCAGCTCGTTCGCCCGTGAAAACCAGACTGGTGTGCAAATGAGTGCGTACACTAATTCAAACCACTGTGCATACAAGCAAAAATACGGTTAGGCGAAGGACGTCGACTACCCCCAATTGGTTCCCTACAGGACGCTTTATCTTAAGCACGAAAACAAGGCGAAGTGGGAGGATAATGCTACCGCCTCAACAAAGTTCGGAAATGGGTAAACGGATGCAGTGCCGGTGCTCTTGGTTCCCGAAATTACTCAAAAAGGACCAACTCATTGGTAAGATGAATAAACGGCAGTAGAGTACTGTTGAAACGAACGCCTTCATATAAAATGTAACCTAGAGTATTTCGTTCTTACACTTTCACGCACTCCCCCTACTCCCATACTCCACTCCTTTATGAGTACTCTCCCCGTAAGTTCCACTACTAGAACTCACAGGTTTGGTAGCCTTGCATCACCCTTAGTGATCACTTCTGCGCGTCCATTTGCACACCTCGAAATGCTCAACTCGGAAATCCGGTCTAACTAAACATCTTTGACGTTCACAGCGTGAAGCAATCAGGCCAAGTCCACACAAGAATGTCAATGGCTCGAGTCACGTTTGCCAATTTCTGTCAATTGCCGCATATCATCAGGTCTCAATATTCGTGTGTACCAGGCTACAGTGCGGGTTATGTAGCGTGGTTCCGAGACACGCTCTTTGGAGGTAAACGATCTGTGGCGTCATCCAGGTTTTGACCATCAATGCCCCAGAAGCGTCGTTTCTGTTGGATAGCATTGATGAACGAGGTCATTTTAAAACTGGCGTTCGGCTGTGGAGCAATCCCTTTGGTCACGAAGGACAGCCAATAACATCAACTGCAGTTGTTCGACCATGTGCGTCGCACACCAAATCGTCTAGCGAGACAAGCGTCTCATTCAAAACGGCGCAAACTACAGGGTGGACATGTGGTTTGACGGAAGGGTGCGGAAGAATTAACGAGGAATTTGGGTGCTGTTCGTGCGGCTTGCCTTCCAGAAGGAAATCCTCGTGACATTCCGTGAGTTGGGCTGGAGACGCTCCAAGAAATAGCGGTTAACAAATGTCAGTGGCGTTCGTGCTATAGGCTTTATTCCAGATAATCTAGCTAAGCGTTTGGAGGTGTGGACACCCAAGAAACTTTGCACCAGCTAGTATAGAACGCCAAATTTATGGAGACTCAATATTGAATAAGCAAAATGAAAAACGCACCAATTTCAGTTGGGATGATATCCAACAGTCTTCAGAGACTTTTCCTCCAGAAGGCATGCACCGCTACCACTACCTTCCTAGAGCAAGTCGACACCGAAACGACCTCTTTGTAAAGATAAACAACCAACAGAAATCTATCAGGCTGAGTAAACGTCATATCGTTAGGAAAAGAGATGACGAAGAACAATAACCACAAATGCTTCCAATGCCCACATTTACATTAGCTAACCGTGGCAACCTGTTTGAAAACTGTCGACTATTCAAGAGAGGGATCAAAGTATAGCGCTTTAAGCCTCCGCAAGTGGGTATTTTTCGTCATGTTCCACTGGATGTCGCCATATTGCTAGCGTCGAGAAAATGGGACGGCCAAGCCAAGCAAATAAGATTATGATGAACACCTGAACATGTTACACTGTTCAAAAGCTCAGCTGATCGTGATATTATAAAACCTTGGCATTAAATTCATATTTATGGCCGCTTCATCTTCGCTCGCCCCGTGATGACGTTCCTATTGTGTAAGCCTGAGCACTATCGTTCATCGTATGTCAGACCCATCCCAATGTTCTCCGGTTCAAGCTCTCCCCTCTACCTACATGCTTATGCTCACCAGCCCACATACACGATCGCACTGATGCCTGTTTCCGTGACCGCCAACCCTGTAAGGTGACCTTGACCATCTGTCAACGTTCTGACTGGCCGTTTGTCGTCTGTGTATAATCAATCTGCTAGTAGGTTTTAAATAACGGTTGACTCCCGTTCCCGCTTCAGCAGCTCCTTTTCCGTACACTTCATGTGCGTAGATTGGTCCTATTCGGGACCGCCCAATATAGGTATTGCACCCAGATTATCATAGTACTCCTGATGTTGGACATTTTCTAATCATACGCAACGAACACCAGAGAAATCGGTATGAAAAATTTGGAAACTGACTTATAACGAAGATGAAGAGGAATGTCGACGCTATTCAAGGACAGACCGTCCACATCTTTTGCGGTCGATTGCTGTGGGTAGAGATTAATAGTCATGGGTTCAGCCAACCACTCAGGACTTTCGACATTGACCTCGCTTTGGTTCATTGGCACTTCGGCTTCTTCAAACTGATCGAAGGAGCCGTGACCGGACTCATGAGGGTCAGATGCTGTGAACCAAGACAGCCATCTTCCAAATCGACCGCCCGAAGAACCGGATGATTTCGGTTTCGCTAAAGAGAAGTTTACGCCCGGTTGTCGTATGACCAATTCATACGGGTCCACATATAAACCTGCAAGGAAATGAAGAAAATCAATAACTGTAACTGTAACCTTATGTATTACATAGGACAACGAAAAGAGTTAGTTTGGTACACAAGGATCACGTGAGTAACGAACAAACACCAGAGATGACTGGTGATTCTAACGAATAGGAATAAACAACCCATAAACCGATTGGTGGTCAACCGTCATAATCCTGAATCCTCGAGCGAAAACCGGCTTCTTGCACGACTATTTACCACTTCTTGAGTTTAGAATATGATCAATCACAGTGCACTCAATGGTTCCAGAACGAACGTAACCGCCTTTCAACGTAATCCTGTCACAATACTCTTCCAAGATAACTCTCCCAAAAATATCCACTTTGTTGAAAAGCGTTGGCTAATCATGAACAAGCTAAACAGCGCTGGCCACGTTCATCTGAAATTGCTTGCGGCTGACTGCACGATGGATGTAAATTACACAGTCCCGTATACCTGCGTTTTCACATAATGTGCGAATTCACATACATTTCCTCTTGTCATTATGATCCTGTGTACCTTACAGATCGCAACTTTGACCTGGAGAAGAGTGCTCGCCACTTTAGTGTTAACCGATAAGGTACACATTTTGTCTACAGATAATCGTGGTACAGTGAGCAATAAGAGCTTGAAATCGAGACAGTGCTTGGCCGAATTTATATAATCGGGGTGTAGCCAGGCCATGACTATAGTCGCTACACCAACGAAAATGTAACAACTGTTTTGAAGGGATGGCCCACAACCCCAAACGTAGGGGACATATAGGAATGAAATGAACTGTTTTTCGAAACATGTATACTGCGTATTAGGTGCGGTAGCATTACGGCTTGATAATGCCTACGGTGGAAGATAGATACCGATCCCCAAGTGAAGCTCTCACTCTAACCCTGTCTACGGATGGTCCTTAGTTTTGGCTACACTAGTGTTGTCTGCATACATTCTGACAAAGCATTGACATCTGTCCATTCCATCGTCCGATGACTCGAAACCGGACGATATAGGAGGCGGACGGGAATTTGCAATTGAACATTAAAGTCCCGTCATGGTTCAGAAGTGGAGACGTCTAGAAAGTGTTGTGTATGAAATAGACAAGAAGACAAGGCAGTGTGCAGATCATTCACGTTTCTTTGGAGGACGGAATTTCACCATGCAGTTCAGAGTGAGACCTTCACGCTTTACAAGTAACCTATCCATTTTTTATACTCTCGCAGTAAACGGAACTATATAGTGGATGAACTCACCGCGTGGCAAGCGCATTTTGAGCACACACCTACTCCACTGGCTCGAAGCCGGTCCACGTAGGTCACAGTGTAAATGCAAATGAAACCCCTGTCCAGAAACATCGCAGTTTAGGTCCCTTGATTGGAGTTCTGTGTCCCCCGTGACCTGGAGAAAGCTGGCTAGGACACACAGCAAAGTGGCAACCGCTAGTTGCGAAATCATACCGACTGAAATAAAAGTGTGCGATTGGGTACAGTTTGAAGTATGATGGGGAAAGCGCTGAACAAAAAAGGGTCTTGTGCATGAGTAAGCGCAGATATTCCCATCAACGAAGAAACCCAGTGAATCTAAAAAACGCTATAAGTAAAACCAGTGCTGTGAAACAAGACATGCGACAAAAACATGAATAGCACTTTTATTGGCAAATTGGTTCTTCTTGTCTCCTAAAAGAGCACCAGTGACAGCCGACAGGGTAACGTTGTATGCGATATGCCTTGTTTAGAAATGCACAAACTTTCCTAAACCACAGAGACATTTCCCCTCTCAAAAAGTTTGTTTCTAAAACAACATTCTTTTGTGCCTACCAATCTTAAAAAATTTGTATCTGGCCATTCGCACCAGGAAGGACGTGCCGAATCCCGCAGGAACCGACAGTTCCGGTCAAAGAACACTATGGGGGTTACCTGAAGGGTGACAACTTACCACGCCTACCTTATCGTCCTTAACGTCACACAGTAATGAGAATGGTTGAACACGCTCATCAGGCAGAAAAGTCGTTATGGTTATCCAGTTTTCCTTATACTGAAGATTGATACTGGTCCAGGCATAGGAAACATCTTATCCCCATACATTCGTCTACATGCCCCACCGCAGTGACAGCTGACACAGATATTGCTGTTAGTCGCTGAGCGTAAGTAAAAACAATCCACAATAGCCATGGAACTGACTTATCTTCTCACAAAAGAAATATGTGAAACTAAATTCAAATCGCGGGTAGTTATGAAGCAAATTAGAGTCTATGCTGAATTGGACGGGATATATGAGTCCTGGTGGCTGATTGCCTCCGATGAAAACCTTCCAAAATTTTAGCACGGTTACCAAGACGTACAGTGTGAATTGGTTGCCAGTAAGCAGATGAAATAAAACACAACAAGCAAGTGTCAATAAATGGGCCACAAGAAGTAGGAGAGTATAATAAATCGGTTGTATTGTCACAATACACGAGTTTGCTGTACAAAAGACAGTATCAAAGAGAGAAGTTCAACTGGAGTCTTTAGAGATTTTCTGTTTTTTCTGCCGTTTATTCCGCGCACTCCTTACGGTTTGGAGGATATCTGTGGAACGACCAGTAGCTGGTTTGGAAGAGGTCTAAAAAAACAACGTAAATGTGCAACGTCAGAGTAACTAACTGTAGTAGGTGTGGGTTAATAATCATAGCACAACAAAGGCGGACAGGTGAACCAAGATAAGAACCAAAGGATACGGTCTACGAACAACGGGGGAATACAGTTCAACACGAATGAAACGGTAAGGTAAAGCGACTAAGATTCCAGATAGAACTTTTGTGTTACCTTGACTTCTTCCTCAAGCCGACCTAGAGCCTGTTTGTATTCCTCCTGTAAATGTGCAAAGTGGCTAGCGTGGAAGGTGACCTCCTTCAGTTTTTGTTTCCCGACTGCGCGAAGGTCTTTCTTGAAATGGAAGAACTGGGAATGAAAAAGAGTGAAGCGGGTAAATATTGAGCTATCCACAGTTTCGAGAAACGGGGGACCAGGAACATCATAAAATAGAACAGCGGAGACCTACTTTCACCTACCGCTTGTGCATTGTAGCCGTATGCTCGAGTAGGAAGCAAACTGGATGCTTTTCTCACTGGAAGGAGTAGGCGAAGCTGGTTTGCTCGATTTGGTGAATATTTCTGCTGTTAAAGTCCGTGGACTATAAAATTCATCCCGCAATACACTGATGCGATAAGGTTGCACTGTGCCGGATAGCGAGGCCCTTCGTAAGTGACGTATCTCCGGAGTCTGGAATCAATTACCCAACTGTCCTTTCACGGACCACACAGAACTACATCCTCAGCAAGAGACCTTACAAGATTAGGGTAAGAGAGTGATCAATTCACACCATTGACCGGCGGTTTACTTGCTGAATTATAACAACCCTAGTCAGCAATGGGACAAAGATAAGGTATTGAGTGGCTAAGGCTAGTGGGTTTCCTATGCTATCTGAGCCGGTAGCTTATGAATAAAGCAAAGACAAACTAAAAACAGCCCGTCGCTACGGTCATGCGTTGGTCCATCGGAACTTCGTCTGTGAACTGAACGGCTACACTCACCAACACAGCTTCAACCGAGAAAAACTGCGGTAAAATTGGATCATAGTTGGCAGTGGTGGCAGTGGAGTTGTTTTACACAAATCATTGACAACCAAGGTTGCGGGATGAGGGCCACGCGCAAAAGACACGGTCAGCCAAGAAAACAAATGAAAGAAAAAGACTGCGAAAATATCATATTCAAGAAGAAATCTGACAAAAGTTAACAAAAATAGTTTGAGTACATGAAAATCTTGACAAAGCAGAAGCAGTGGCCTCTATTTGGCGCATTGCAAAAGATTATGTGGAACATGCTGCCAGCCGCATCACTAAAGAGGAAGGAAATTCTAAACGTCATTTGAGCTTTAGCAGACCAGAACTAACAAAATTACAACAGTCATGAGAAAGTTGATGGAAAAGCTCCGACAAATGCAAGAGGACCCCGATAAAATTTCCAGATGCCTAAGGCTAATGTGTTTTCTAACTCTACTCGACAGGTTATGAATCGTCTGTCAACTATCCTAAATCGTTGAATATTCGCCTTCGTTTTGCACTTTGTGTACATGACCCCTCCATCAGCAGGCGTGAAGTGAGGTTGCAGGTAACAAGTATTTCCCGGATACAACTGGTGCGCAACGACATAGTTAGGCGGATCCCAGATCACCGTTTGACACTGGAGGATCGAGGACAAAGTCGGGTCGCGGTATCCCGCAATGGCTTTCAGGTGAGCTCACAAGACCGGTCTCCCAGAGACGACTGTGCTCTTACAGAGACCGTATAGACTGTCTGTTCACGTGGGGAGCGAACGCAAGTAACGGGCGCAAAAGTTAGGCTGACGCACTTTTGGTTACCAAATTAAGGTAATCATTATATGAAAGCTAGAAGCATCCCGCAACAACGTGAAGAAAGCGATTCAAGGACGGTTGTAGCATTTTGACACCCTGTGCAGCTGTTTTGGGGCTCCAAGCCCCAAGACCAGCGGTGTTCTTCGAAACCAGAATGAATGGCCTTCGATCGGTGTGTACAAACTGGATCAGTAAGCTTCAAACACAATAAACTGAAAGCTTTCGGTGTTGCCCATAATGGGACACCATAACTCAACCTTGAGCATGTGAATAGTTGTCTGGAAAAGTGTTGTCTCTGTGAGTCACAGAAAAACCGCTTCACAGCGCTCGGATTTGACCAAATGAGGAACTGATCATTGAATGGCACAAAGGTGAACGGTTCGGCATGCGCTTCACACCTGCAACGTGTAGAGTGCTGCTGGAAGACTACGTGGGCCCCAACCCGAACCTCACGCTGGCGGATAAGCCGATTGAGGTAGTAGAACTTGCCTATCTGGGCACTTGTATCAGTCTCGGTGGCCCAGCCAGATATTTTCATCAAAAAGTGGGAGGGTCAGAGCAGCTTCTGTGAACCTGCATCACCCGTGGCGCAGACGTGACATAGGGTCATCTGTAACGGGTCGAGTTTACGATGCCCTGATACGCTCCACATTGTTATGGGTAAGAAACCTGGTCACCGCGAGCTCAGGACGTTGAAGAACTTGCACAGTTTGACCATCCGTGTCTTCAAGGCATTAACCGAGTCTCGTGGGAACATCGGACCAGTAACGCCAAAGTACAGCGAATACTTTTCGGAAATATAACTAGCCCACGATAGATGAACTGATCACATTCCGTAAGTTGCGCTGGCTTGATCACGTGTTCCGTATACCAGTCAACTAACTTCCTCGGAAAGTCCATTTCACACAACCACGCGGAGGGTAGAAACAAGACAGGGGAGGTGAAGCATTGACCTGGAAGCGAACTACGAAAGCCATTACCAGCTAACTTAGCTGCGCTGGTCACTGTCGTCATGCTGGTAGGGGATCCGAGACGGGACACACTGACGGTTGGAGACCTTGACAGACACGACCTAGCCGGGCGCTGAATGCCGCGCATGCATTCAAGTTGTTGCCTTCAATTCATAGCTTCCCCTCTCGATCTTCCCAGTTAAAAGTCCACTGACACCTTTGTACACATGCATCAATTATATCAGCTACCGCCTTCAACGTATAGCTGTCCACCCCTACCGCCCAAGATCATCGACGAACGAAACTGTGGCAGTTATAAGCACCGTACGACATGTACGCGGTTTTCAAAACCGACGATGATGTAAGGATGAAGTGGCTGTGACGGAACTTAGACAAACATAAACTGTACCACTCAAAGATTTCTTCAAGTCAGACCAAAATCAAGCTAACCTAAGCGAGTTAACACATCGCAAAGAGAGAAAAACTAACCTGATTTTTGTTAAGTAGGGTGTAGGCCAAACCAGGCTGCCCAGCTCTCGCAGTACGTCCCACACGGTGAACGTAAATTTTCACATTCGGGGGCATTTCATATGACACCACACAGTTTACTTCTTTAACATCCATCCCACGGGCCATGCTGTCCGTGCATACAAGAATCTGCATGCGGGTGGGGAGAAAACATTAAGTACAACGTGGCCAGACCTCTTGGACGAACGAGCGCAAGTTACATATCCACCCGAATAGTAACACGTTAAGCAACAACTTGGTGGAAACTGTGAACCGACAAAATTGAAGACGAAATCCTATGACAAGCAGAAATCAAGGATTTACGTTGTGAAAGCTAGGATTAAGCGTCAAAGAAAAATTTTATTTACACCAAGCAGTAGGTGAAGCTATCTGACTTTGGTCGGAAAGCTCAAAAATCATGTAGTAAACCAAGTAAAGTACTTACCTGTGATGCTAACAAAAGACTCAGCTGAATCTCTCGTTTTTTCACATCTGTAGAGGCACCGTGTTCTTCCAAAAAATATACCACGACATCTTGAATTTGGTGCCCAGTGAAACATGAGACGGCTTTTGCACAGCAGATTCAGTTGGGGAATACCATAACAACAAGATATTCGGTTGAGTCTCTCGCTAACACCTTGGTAACTTGCAAATGAGTGATGGCTGGCAACTCAAAGATTTCGCCTACTTGATAAGCTCCAAGACGAAACCGGTGGAGGGTTGTGGAAGTTTTCAATTACATTATGAGTAGTGTGTTGTGCCAAGGAAAATGAGACTTACTGTTCATGATTTCGTCTTGGTGATTTCGTGGATACGTGGATAACCGGCAATTTCAGTGCAAAATCTGACTAACTTAAGGATATCTAATATGATGGATAAATACCGAAAGGAATTACACTTTTTTATGTGAAACAATACTGCGGAGTGCGATTAGGTACGGAGACATTGCACGTTTTCAGTCAACTCACGTACGTCCAGTTCTTTGCGAGTGAAAGCACTCAGCACACGCTGCCTTTTGTCTGGTGGCATATGACCTGAGATTCTATACGACCTGATTCCCTTGAAATTACTGAGCAGCATGTGCAGTCGCGCGGCTGTTGTACGGGAGTTGGTGAAGCACAACACGCGTTTGACATTCTCGTGTCGAATAAGGTGGATCAAAAAGAGGGCCCGATGCTCCGGTTGCACAGATACCACATATTCCTGACAATAAAGATAACAATGGAGCCGAATGTCAGGGACGAATAGCGGTCATTAGGAAGGGGTGCAGTGTTAGTCGGCATTGGCAACTGGTCTCCGCCAGAGAAGTGAGTTGTTAATAAGTGCGTAGTATCTTTCAAAGTATACTTTTCACATCCCTATTGTTGAATTAACAAGTGTGTAGATTATCAACAGCCAGTGAAATTATATCCGTAAGGTTTCAATCGAGTTGGACCGAACGGAACTCAACGTGTGTTCCAAACGTCTCATGGTAGCACCCTGGAAGATGTAATCTCTAACGTCGATGAGTGCACCCGGTGCCGATTGCAAGTAGTACAAAAATATGGCTTGTGTGAATTTTTACTTTCAAGCGAGGGCTCCACTTTTACGGTCATAAGTGTCCGCCGGTTACAGGCTGGTCTTCATACGTCCTAACCTGTTATTTAAAAAATAATTACTCATGGGTGTCTACCAGTCTCCGGAATATCCATTGCGTCAAAAAGTAATCCACAGAAAAGTACAATTGCGGACTAGCTGCCTGCTACGGTTTTGCGTGAGACAAGTAAAATGACAGCAGATTCGTAACGATAGCAGGTTGTTTACCTCGTTCTGGGAAGTTTACTATCAGTGATCTTGTCAAAACGCAAGACGTCATTTGCTCACCGTCATTCTCCCATGATACTCTGAACACCTACGCAGCTTATAAAGTGCAACGATTGTGTAATGATACAGGAGGAATCGTTACATCTATTTATACCATAACCCATTAGCTGGGTTTGCCTGATGGCAGTTGGTGGCATATTCGTCAGACTTTCAAGAATAACGCGAGCTGTCAACGCTGACAGAATTTCTGGTAACGGAAGATGTCTTTAAATAAGTAAATAGAGATGCAGCGCTTCCACAAGACAAAACACTGCGAAATAAGGTAGTAGATGCCGAAGACAATGTGTTACGTCGGCTGGAATTCAGTGTTCTGATGGTTATGGTTCTCATATGCACTGGAGTGAGGGTGGGAAATAGCAGCTCCTCAGGAACTGCAACGGGCGTGGCACTTGTAAGTACCATAGTGGTCCTTAGAGGGTACAGGTAATGATCAAACTTCCTACAAGAAAAGTGACATCAAACAAAGTAACAGATGAATTCAAGTGGTCAGGATGTTGCCGTTTGATCTCCCATTTTCTCTGTAATTCACATTCCTGTTCGAACCACTTGTAGTTAGTGTTTGACTTCCACATTTGTAATCACGGTAGTGGAAACAAAAACCTTAAAATGAAGGGGAGCCAAACTGCTACTGCAGACTTTAACGGTAATAGGCAATGCGTAAATCCGTTAGTCTCTTCCTTATTAGGTTATAATGTAAACCCCTGTCTAGGCTTGGGCAAACTGGCAGTATTTCAGCCCTCGTGCTTCTTTCGGGTGGCATGGCAGTTAGGCACCGGAAGGGTGCTTCAGCTGGAATTTTTTTCATTTTTTTTTTCTAATGTAAACATCTGTAACTCGTGGAGAATGTTCGTGTAAATTGTTATCAACCTACAGTTTCCCCTAAGTTACCCGAGCGTTCTTTCTGCATTCTTGACACATCACTCCGACCACACAGAGGAAGTCACCGAAAGTCTTAGGCGTCAGATGCAGAGTCCGCTGGCTTCGACCACCAGCCTTCACGGTCAACTTTTTGGAATGAGATTGTATTCCTGATATCGGTACCCGAATCTTTGGCATTGTGGTGAAGAGAAATATATCAGTAAGAGTTGATCAGCTTGAACGTATTCAACCACTTCCGTATGGTGATCAATGAAGTCAAGTATTGAGGCGTTCACAAGCTGTAGTACCACAGTACGACAGAAATTTGATAGAAGACGAAGTAAGGGAACAGTCCTCATTAAGCGGAACTCTTGATTATACCACGACTGCGCAACAGTATCATTCTGTTCTAAAATATATTTCAGATCCCAATTCCATCTTCCTTGGAGGCTTGGTGGTATTATCAGTAACTGATGTGCAGGCATTATAACCTTTAAGCTACATAGAGAAAATTCACCTAACACCAAATTTATACAGCATTTCCCAAGTGCAGGAAACACCAATTCGAAAAGGAAGGGGTTTTCAATGAATCACAAATCATTTTGCATAGGAAACCCCTATCTAAAAATACTTGGAAGGATATAGTTAGCTACGTTTACATAACAACAACCAAGCAGGAGAAAAAACACTGTAGATGTGGTTGGCAGTGTTATCTGCGACCTCACCAGGTAATGTGAAGTGAAGTGGACCAAGTTTTACTCATTCAAAAGAAATCAAGATAAGAAAGGCGATAGCTTGTGGCTGGGAGCAGTTCACATCGTCCCTTCAATCTGTGAAATGTAAGTGGGGCAAGTTTCCTGTTTTCATCACGGAACTATCTGACTTCGCCGGAAATATCAAGGTTGTGCACTGCGGTAAAGCACGACAGAGCGACCGAAAAACTACGAACGCGTACTTTGTTAGCCAAGGTCAGGTATGACGCCCAGTTCAAAACAACCAATGTATCAGGAAATAATGGGGTGAAAACGCACATGGCACGACGGAGATGGTTCACAGAGAAATGACCATTTCCTGGACCGAATTACATCTGATTCTCTCATTGCATGAAGTACAGACTTCAAAGCAGATAGGCCTTATGTGGAGCGTGATATCAGTAATAGCAACGACAGTAATACTGGACACTCTTTTGGCAATGCCATGGGAGCCTTCCACTATAGGGATGGGGGGTGTGTTGATGCTCCTGAAGGGCAAAGGCTTCTAATAACTGAACGGCTCTATGTGGTCTCGGGTAAGAGACTATTGTACAAGTCCCTAATGTCGTTACTAGATGGAATGATCAGCCAGTATGGACTGGTATATTCAGAGTAACTCGACGGCCAGACTAAGTTCCTTTCGGACAACCAAAGAGAGCATTTCAATTGTTGTCTGGCCGCAGCAACACATAATAAGGTCATAACATGCGAAATTTGATTAATAGAATCATAAACACCAAGGTCAAAGTAACAGTGACGGATTATGAAGAGTGCGGTGAAGTCAGGGTTGCCTGCCGCGAGCTGACCTCAAACATAAACCATTGCGGTGATTTCTTCCGAGAAAGCGAGGAACGCTAATCACAAGCGATAAAAATGTATCATGGCCTAAATAGTAGTGGATTTTTCACTTTAAATCGAAAATCACCTTCAAGCCAGGAGGAGTACTGAACACCCCCACACCACCAGCGTCCTGAACTGTCTCGCTGCAGTCTGTAGGACTAGCGTTGTGCGCCATTCCCTCTGAAAGCGCATTTTTCTTTTTCTGCTTCTTCCTCTTCATTGGTGGCTCTAGATCAGGTTCGACGGTGTGACCGATGGGTCCGTTTGAATTTCTTGGTTGAGCCGAAGTGGTCGAAGCAAATAATTGTGGAAAGTACAAGTTGAACCGCTTCAGTGGTTCTGGGTCATGCGTCAAAGTAGCCGAAGCGAGGATCTGTCAAACGAGAGCAAGAAAGGAAGGCCTGCGAGAACATGAGAGCGAAGGTACAGTCATAAACTATAGGAATTCAACCGCAGAAACTGAACACTTACTCTTTCAAAGTTAGCAGCCGCCTAACAAATCATTCCTGTCCAGAAGTGTTAACTCAGGGGCGTATCATGAGGTCCAGTGAAGTTGTGGTAAGTATAATAATCACACTAGAACAGTAATAGCGTGATTGGACTACCCGAAAACTCTATGCATCCACGAGCTAGTGTTAAACGCTCATTATTCCGTCTGAATCGTTTAGGATGAACTTCTTCCCGTCGCCGAAACTCAAAGCCTCCTAGTCCTTAATCGAGAACTAAGTTATGTTGCATTGTCTGCCTAGATGGAAACGGTTTAGGTTAAAACCGAGTAATTTCGTCACCTCCATGTGTCCTCGACATCAAGGAGAGTGCGGTTATCTAGTTAGATACCGAATGTGGCTAATTCCGAGAATTCTAATAATACAAAAATCGTTCAGCTGCAACGGCCTTCCGGTGCCCAGTTGCCATATCACCCGAAGTAAGCACGAGGGCTGAGATACTAACAGGTTTCCAAAGCTTAGACAGGCTTCCGGTCAGCAAGTTTGTGTACTAACCACTGAGCTATCTCGAACCCAAGCGTGGTTTTGTTTATCCAGGATTCAATAGACGAGAATCAGGTCGGTCGGAGGTCACCTACATCATCCAGGATGTAAACCGAAGGTTTCTACTCTTCGTGTGGAGGCCAGACTCTCATTATCACTTATGAACACGGCAGCTCGTCCTTCAAGCAGTCGGGTGTTGTTTGATTGTCCTTTAATCAGTGTTGCCAAGATTGGATAGCGTACACATTGTGAGAACGAATGCAAGCGTTCAGAACCTGAGGGAAAATTTCTGGCCAAAATTTTTAAAACGCTCCAGGAATATACCTAAAAAGCATTTACTCATAGCAGAAGTCTATGTGACCTGGAGTGATCAATTTACACAATGTAAAATCCGACTTTCCAGCAGGTGGGTATAAGTTCCGTGGTAGCGTAATGGTAGCACTTTGCACTTCGATGTGTTGAGGTTGGCCTCACTCTTCATTGACCAATGGCACGCGCCACCAATATCTTTCTGAGAAACGCGCTTGTCTCCCAGAGAAGCTACTGTTTTCGAGATTTTTATGCTATCGGTAAAAGAAATTGAGAGATGAATGTTGAGACTAGGTCGTTAAAAAAGACTGAAAAATAGTCGAAGAGCAAATACGAAGCGCTGCAGTACGCTGCATTCTATTTCGATTGGCATCGATGGAGGTTGTTCGACCGTAAATTGTGAGCTCCTCCACGAAAGTTTGCGACTAATGCTACATAGACCCATCAATACCGTGCGTTCAAAGTTCCGACAACAGCACACAGTGGTCAGCACGGTCAAACACTTTTGAAACGTGTAGGCGGATTACATCGACTTTCGTTCAAGTCTCCACTATCATGATCCTATCCTCGCTGACTATTAGCAACTTGGATTTGCATGAGCTTTGATCTGAAAAGATGTTGTTCGAGGCTATAAAAGTGTATTGTTATGGATAATCCACAGTTCCGTCAGCTATTATGACCCCCATGATACCACATATAACTGGAAAGAGGCTCACACCTACGTAGTTGGTTGAACCTGCTGTTATAGGAGTGCAACATGGGCGTGATGATTCTCCATTTCTATATTGATGTAACAGAATTCTCCACTGGTCCGCGATAAAAGAGGAGCGATTTGATATCAGAACGTCACAGAAAAGTAGGATTTAAAGCAGCTTGCAGGGTTAGTCACCTTTTGCAAAGTTGTGTCATGACTTGTGTCATACTGATGCATGATAGTCATAACAGGTCGTGTTCGCTGCATTCCTGTCGGACGCCGATAACCAACCTCCCCATCGATATCGAAGGCAAACGCATTAGGATGATAAAGAGCATCTTCCAGTATTCTATACCAGTCTTGTTTCTCCTCCAAGATTACACGATCAGCTTCGTCAATGACCTAAAACACAAGATAATATGGTGATGCATAAGTCCGTGGACATATAATCGGCACAATCATTCGAGAGCTACAGAAGACCGGTAGAGACCACTCTTCGTTGGTTCCCCGAAGGCGTATTTCAATAGCAAACTTTTTCCGAGGAGAAATCCCTGGACCATGTATCTCCCATACGAGTAACTTAAATCTATAGGACATCCTGGAAAAGGAAACACCGAGTAAGTGAACATAAACTGCATTCGAGAACCGATCCGTTACCATAACATGTCTACGAAAGTATTCTACGTGAAGGCACACAGGCTGACAATGGCAAATTGCTCAGGCCTGGATATACTTTCTTCTAGCTGCAAGGTAGTTACGCTAAGGAAAGGTGCTACGGCTGAACGGTCTTTTTATTAGCTATGAAAAATTGAGAAGTAATATGTGAGTCCGAACCATGTAGCAGCTGACCACGGTCTTGCACCTTAGCTTATGAATTATACCGAGCTCGAGGTGAGGACACTCCCAAAGAATACGCACGGTTGGGCATATGATCGAGGGGACGTCTCAAAATACCGTTATCAAACAGCAACCACACACCCTCAAAGAAGCTTCGGATATGCCCTATAAATGATTAGGAGATAAGGGAGAAAGTAACTTATGTAATTCAAAAGGTGTATATCTAAGCATTTCAATTCGGCCGACGCGAATTCAATATAACACTAAGGCGGGCAAGTGCCAGGAACAAGGGAAAGACGATACTTACCAAAATCCTCAACCTTTCAAGACTGAAACCGACCGTGTTGTATATATGGTCTACCAGCCGACCAGGCGTGGCAACAACAATATCTGCTTTGGTGTGAGCGACAGAGGATATTCTACACAGGATTCTATATTGATATGGGTTAAATTAACTGACGTGTCAACCAGATCCAATTGTTCCCTTGTGAAGCTTTTAGAACCGTTAATTAGAACGATCTGTAAAGGCGTAATGGAACAAATAGTGGCAAATCACTTACACTGAGATCGGTACCTTTGGCTAGATCGAGTAACACTTGAAATACCTGTGCTGCTAAATCTCGAACTGGAAGAATTACTAATGCACGAAGGAAGACTTGCACACGCCCATGCAAGAGCTACATGGAGTTGTGAGTTGCAAAGAAGGATTAAAAACTTACCTGGACTAGGGGGACGGAATATGCGAGTGTTTTCCCACTGCCTGTCGGAGCGGCTATGCAGATATCACTCGGACGACATAACGGGCGCCGCTTATTGAGGCGGTACGAACGCAATATTGAGGGGATGACACAAGCCTGCACTGAATAAACACATGTAAACATAATGGTCAGCGGAGGAACCTGGGAATAACTCTGAGCAACCCATGTCAACTAGGCGAGACTGCATAAAGGGATGCAATTCCCTCAAGTCGTCGACCTTCTGTCGGAAACTGAGGTCACTGGGAAAGTAAGTAGCTTGTGTGATCCAGAAGGGAAGCATCTCAGTAGGCTTGGTCCGATCATATCGCAATTTGTCACCAATGACAGTGAACCCCCCAATCACAGAATCGCTGTTCATCACAATCGGATCGTCTGTATCAACAGACTGTTCGTTAGACATCGCTATAGAATAAAAAGGGAAAAAGAGGGTAACCTTGTGCCAAGCGCCAGACAGATCAAAGTGGATCGTGTTAAGTACCGCTTTTTACCATCGACTGCGTTCGGAAAAGCAACACCGTCAGCAATGCGGGGTGGGGGAGGACACTTATCAAAAGATTCAACAGTATGCGCTTCATACCAACACCGATGTAGGGGTCAGTCAAAAACGCATTGCGAACTTTTCGAAAGACTTCAATCCCGATACTGGGTCGAATCGACTATAAATCTATCGCGAATACAAACAGCTGTCTCAGATATTCAGAAGAAAGGCAACTGATAAGCACAAATCATCATCAGAGACAGCAACATCAGTGTTGACACTGATGCTTTACCGCCGTTTAACCACTAAGTTCATCTAATTATATCTAAAGCCACAGAGTGAAAAGAAGAGACAAAGAGTGGGTGAGGGAAGGGACCTGGTGCTGGCCTATCGCAAGCATTCTGAGGTGCCTACAACTCCAAGCGCTCAGTTAGACAATCTGAAAAGAAAATGGAAACACGAACGCTATTGACGCCGATAAGCCGCCGTTTCTTGAGAGGTCTCAAGCAAAGCGCAGGCGGGGTAAGGGGACCCCATCCTTAAAGGCGTACAACACCAACAACTCCCAAACTCCTCGGAATCTTTCTCACATCCTTCTGCTAAGTTAAACGTTGTCCACCTCGTGATTTCCGTCATTATAAAGGAGGCGCGGAGAACAACACTCGTCTCGGTAGACGGTGTTTCGGTATATGTAGCACACAGCCGAGCCACCGCAGATGAGGGTGCTGGATGTTTTCCGCCATACAAGCAACTGCTGTACAACCAAATACCCGTTTACTAATCACCTCGTTACTAATCCCTTGACACCTTCCAAAACCAGCAACGCTTCTGAGGCATCGGTGGTTAAAAATCTGAAGACGCCTCATACCATCTGTCCGAAGAGGCCACGTCTCGCAGTCATACAACAACACAGCCCATTATTTCATCAACGCCGAAGATGAACAAGGACTAAAAGAGTGGACACCCTTGTAGGACACCACTTTTTGTAGGGAAGCTTTTGGAAAGCTCACACCCAGATGTATGTGAATATAGGAATCGGATTATGTTTAAACTTCTCGGGCGTACCCCGCAGAACAAGTGTAGTTAGCAGTATTGACCGATCGACAGAATCGAACGCACCCTTGAAGTCAAGAAACACCAAGACTGTAAGTCGCCTGTACATGTGGCGTTGCTCTATGTTATATCTGACTGCTATTCCCGCTGCAGTGCAAAGGACCTCACGCTATTTCAGTTTTACTTTCATCGATCCAGGCTGTTGCTGAATTGATTGAATGCTTGATTGGCCTGGATGCTTGCCGGCTTTCCCATTGAGAGTTTGGTGGATTTTTAGGGTCTCAGTAGGTTCCGAGCGTTCTGGGTTGCTTTCAGGAATCTGACCTTCCTGATTCCTCCCCTTTTGGCCGTTCAACGTAAGATTTTCGGAGCGGTTCAAGTTGAAAAGTTCCCACCAGTCTTCTGGCGCGACCGGTACGGCGTCTCGGTTGCAGCAATGTATCCGTCCTGGACGGTACATGTGAAGCGGTGGCTATTGGTGCTGATCTTGGGGGGTCAACGGTTTCAAGCAGCAGGTTGAGGTCTAGTAACTGTTCTTCCGCTTTTGGGATCGGGCACTCAGTCGGCCGTAGCTGATTGACATGTCGTTTCCATATCAATGATCCCACCTGGACGCTGTAAATCACCTGACCGGTTCTTTTGAGGACGACTCCAATAGTCCATCTTCGGCGCTTCCGAGCGTTCTGGGTTGCTTTCAGGAATCTGACCTTCCTGATACTCTAATACTTGACGGTGCCTGAAGATGTGGTCGACGCAGCCTCTACCCAGTCGAAATCCCGCTTGATTCTCACGGGTCAACGATTCGCGTGCCGCCGTAAGACGACGCAGGTTCAATGACACCAGAAGCCTTGTCACAACAGAAGTCAAACTAACACCTATGTGGTAACTGCATTCACTGTGAGAAACCTTTTTGAAAGTGGGCACCATTACAGATTCACCCCAGTTGTCTGGGACGGTTTCTTTCTCCAGGTAGACCCAAACAGGCTAGACAGACACTGACTGAGAAAACCACCACAGTCCTTGAACAGGGCATGTGGAAGATCGACAGGACCAGCAGTGCGATGACGCTTGAGTAGAGATATGCACTGGAACAATTCTGAGGTTCAAGGTGGCTCCATATTCACATTTCACCATTCTGTAGAAAACCCGCAGTCCGGATTGGAGGTAACAGGTGGCCAACTGAATTGTTTTTCGAAATGCTATTCCCAGTGGTCCAAACGTTCTATGCCGGATGTCAACCAACCATTCTGATCCCTCATAATTTCGCTGACAAGTGGCTTCCAAGGACCAGTCGAATGAATCAAGTGGAACGGCTTACGGACGTTTCCAGCATCTTCCACATCTCCCATTTCTTCGGCCTTTCGGGTCCACCAAGCTTCTCGGTCTGCACGGATATTCAGTTTTACCTGGTTCGGATGATGCGTCGGGGGGAGTTGTAGTTGTGGCCAGGGGAAATCTGTCGCCGTGATTCCAGCAAAGACAAGGTCCTATCAGAGATCCAATATTTGAATGAGGTTGGCTGGGTTCTATCCCAAACGGAAGTTCCGAACCGCGCAGAGGCGGCTATCAACGAGTATCCAATCAAGTAGACGCTTCCGCTCAGTCGCTCAGTGCAAAACCCAAGCCGGCATATCTAGCTGCAGCAGCCTCTGCATCACCAGAGCTGCGCATATGGAACACAGAAGAGAGTGAGGGCACAGTCTGTTCAATCACAGTACTTGCGTCCTCTATCCTTGTTTCTGACAGACAGAATACACAAATGCAGAGGGAAGCCAGCGTACGAGCAAGAGTCACCTGTTGTCTAGCTTACTTCAGTGTGAGAATATTAAAGGCGGCTAAGTAGAGCTGTATAGTGAGCTGCACCCGTTGGAAACTGCGCTACCTCAAGACACTGGTGGCTGGCGAATATATACGTGGTAGGTTACTTCATAGGGTTGAGTGAGTAGAAGGCTAAAATCATCATCATCAGCGGCTGCAGCAGCAGAAGCAGTTGTATGAACCGCGTACTTTCCTTACAGTGGTTCTAGCTGCCACAGTTTCGTTCACCGATGCTCTGGGAAAATATGGTGGGTAGCAGCTTCAATTGAGGCGTAAACACAAGGTTGTCAGTGAAATTTTTATTGGAGAGATTGGCAGGAGCTATGCAGTGAAAGCAATAGATTGGATGCACGAGCGGAATTAGGGTCGCGACTAGGTTGTGTCTGACAATGTCTCTAACCATTGATGTGTACCGTCTCAGAGTCCCCACCCAGGGAGACGGCAATGACCAGCGCAACTGAGTTCGATGGTAATGGCCTTCATAATTCGCTGCCAAATCAGTGTTTGACCTCTCATGGATCGACTCCACTCTACATGTGGTTGCAGGAAAAGGGCTTTTGAAGTAAGTCGGTCGACTGGAGTAAGCCAGTGCAACCTATGTAGTGTGGACAGTTCATCTATCGTGGGCACGTTCTCTTCCGAAAACAGGTCGACGTACTTCAGCATTACTGATCCAGTGTTCCCAACAAACTAGAGCAATGCTCTGATGGTCTTTTGACATGCTCAGCGCGCAGTGGCCAGGTTTCTGACCCGTATAATCATATGGAGACTGGGCCTTACAGTGGTGTAACGGTTTATTTACCTCCGCGACCCATTGACCTATATTGGCGGGTGTCCGTGCGACACTAACAGAATCTCTCATATCAGGTTGGTCACTGGATAGAGGTCTGTCGAACACAGTCTCCTGGTCATCCCTGTTGGGGGTTGGAAAATGTGTGGCGACTTGTTCTGTAAAAACTGAAATGCACTTGCATTTCCCGCCAAACACCGCTGCCTTGCGGTCAGGCTTTTGAACCAAAGGCTTTGGTTTAGGACCCTAATCGTCCTAAGTTTGGACGCGTTGACAGTACTCCAGCCCACGTGCAACCGTGAATTGCACACATACAATAGTATGGAGCGCAGTGCAGCATTGCAAACTCGACCCTTGACGTACAAACTAACGTCACGCCTCGTGCACCCGTGATGCAGACTCAAGAAAGCTGCTCTGGCCTTCCCAATCCGGACAGAAGTATCATCTTTCGCGAGACCATTGGGACTGATACAGCTGCCCAGGTATACAAATTTGTCTACTACCTCAATTGGCTCATCCGAAAACATGAGACTAGGGTTCAAGCCCACCGAGTCTTGCAGGAGCACTTAGCACTTTTCAGGTGTGAGGCGCATGCCAAACCGTGAGGCAGAATTACTTAGATTATTTTGTATTGTTTGCATTACGACGTAGCCAGATTCTGGAAGAGCTATGTCGTCTGCGTACTCGATATCTGTGAGCGAATGACCTGGTAGTACTTCGACCCCACAGGCATTATAGGCTGGTAGTGAGTCTTCCATGATCGTATCAATGACGAAGTTGAAGAGGAAAGGTGAAAGAGGACAGCCATGCCTGACGCCACTTGATGTAATGAACTCGGACGAGAGCTTCCCGTAGACTTTCACACGTCCATTGGAATAAGCGAACAACGCCCTAAGGAGGGTCAAGAAGTTATGGGGGACACATTTGCTCCACAAACAACGTCATAGGGCCTGACGATCTACAGAGTCAAAGGCACCTTTCAAGTCAAGGAAGACAATCATTGTAGGTTGCTGGAATAGAATCTGTCGGAGGGTGAAAACATGATCCATGCATCCTCTTGCAGGACGGAACCCAGCTTGGTTTTCACGGATTTGTTATTCCCTGTGTTCAGCAAAACTTCGAAGGATAAGACCATAGAGCACCTTCGATGCCACATGAGAACGTTCAGGAACTGGTGCTGCTTCACCGGATATCTCAGCTTCGTATATGCACCTTTTCGTTGCAGTCACTTCACCGCAGAAGTGCTGTAACTTAGGTAATTATGTCCTCCCTGAGCTCCGTACATCGTCCGCATCCTGCGCGGCTCGCAGAAATCCGCTCGAATCCGAATTTTATCCCTGTTACTCCTCCAGAAAACTACGTGAGCTAATGAACTTGCTCTTATGCCAACCAGCGTAACCTTTCAATCAGGCTTTCGGACCAAAGGCTTTAATTGAGGATCTTAATCATCCTCTCGTCTAGGCCTGGATGCCCTGAAGGTATCCCAGCCCAAGTAAAACAACAAACCATATTACATTGGCCGTTGCGTAGTACCATTAACCAGGTCGCTTAGCAGCACGGTAGGCAAGCAAAGCCAGGATCCGTTATTGCTCCTTTACACATCCGTTCTCCCCTTCTTACCTCGTTGCCAGCCACATTTTCATCGGCCCATTCTAAAGGACTGATGGATCGGTAAGCCACTGCTGTTAGCTGTAATATCCAGGGCTAACTCCGTCGCCACGTCCGTAGACACGAATTAATTCCTCCAATCCCCATGTTTAGTTCACCTTGTAGGCTACTGCTGCATGTATGCTGGACTCGGTTTCTATTGATGTGCTGTCTCCCCGAAACGAGGACTCAAGACCCAAGTACGGTGGTTCAACCGACCTCATCGGTTTCCTCTCGCTTCCGGTTGGGAACCTTTGATGATACAGACGCCTCTACAGCTGTTTAAGCTGGAGCTGCCATCGTTTTAAACCACCGAGCTGATAGTTTTCTGCATGAATGGTTGCCCACTAATAGCTGCCTCTCTGCGGTCCGCTTGGCGGCATCCATAAGGGTATCACACAAACGCACTGCTAACCGCTGCCTGTCCATTGTATTCGATTACGTTCCCACAGAATATAGTCCTGATACTCTCAAAGGCAGTTTTTACAACACTTGCACTGCTTTACTGCGGTCAACCGTGTAGTAACGGTATCTTCATCAGCTTAGTTCTTGGTCTGAGCCTCCCAAGATAGCGTTCTCGTCAAAACGACCACCAAAGGTGCACAGTGTATACTAACGCCCAAAACCAAGTCAAGAACACTTGTAAAACGCTCCATATAGATAGTGTAAGCGGCGACAACTTTCGGGAAATTCTGACGCCTTCAGGATGTGGCATTGGCAACCGGCATTCGGCCAATACTGGGTCATGATTGGCTGTTGCGTCCAGACTTTCGACCAATCAGATCTCGGATGGATGACAGCGCGTTATGAAAACAAAAGCCATCCATCGGATGCCGCGCCCTGGAAGCACAATGCATTTTCCTGCAAAACCTTTGTGGGTGGAATAAAACTTTTCGAGCCAAAGTGTGGCATTTAGTTGCATATGTGCTCAGACCAGAAATCACACTAATCCGCCTTCATTTTTAAGCAATTTGTTTTAATTGATCTGTGTTCAAATTTTTTGGCGCACATTTGACTTTGAACTTGCTGTGCTATGGCTTCAGAAGTGGCTTCACACGCGTTTGTTGAGAAATTTGGGGCTGTATCCTTTTTCATCCTTCACGGAATTCGAGAAGGCGTTAAATCAATACATGAAGGATAATTATGTTGTATTTGTGCTTTCCTCCAGTAATCGGAGCACCAACGCTGTTCTGCGTGACGAATGGATTTACTACAAATACAGCAGACGACCTCCAAGACCGACGGAAAGTCGGGGAATCCGGAGAAGCTAGTAAGCTGAGCCTGTTTTGTATATAAAAAACAGTACTCGAAGCACCGGCTGTCCAGTTAGGTTTTGTCTACGGAGGCAAAGAAACCACCTAACGGTCACCTCTTATTTTCTTGAACACAATCATAAGCTGTCAAAATTTTTGTACGATCGCCTTCCGATTAATCGACGGCTAACGGAAGACGAGTTGGGCACGTGCAGGGCCCTTCTGAAATATGGAACGCCGTCGTGTGAGGTGCGGCAGTTTGTGGCCGATGAATTCGGCAAGATCCTTACTACTAAGGATATATACAACTACCGCCAGAAGTGTCGACCGGCTATGTTGAGTAGGTGCCGCATAGTTGCGTTTTATTGTGGCAGATGATATGCCTTCGGTCCTGGCTAAACTTCGGGAGACCGGACGCGTGCTTGTGTGGCAATCAGAGGAGGGTCATTATAGCCACATATGTTTCTCCCGATGGCAGCAGATAGCGTTGTTCCGACGCTTTCCAGATGTCGTTAATGTAGACGGAACGCACGCAACAAACCGTTTTGGGTGAGTTTTTTATAGTACCTATTATTTGGCCTTTAGATACAAGCTGTATACTTTCCTGATAACGGACGGCATGGGTACCGGTCGTCCGGTTATGTATGCTTTCGTGGAGAGTGAACAGTTTGCTCCTATGCGTAAACTGTTTGACCTATTCAAGGAAATGATGGGAGAGCAGTATGCAGTTAGGACTTTCGTTATGGACAAGCTGGCGGCGCAAATGCGTGCTGCAAGAGTAGTGTTCGGCTGTGATATAATGCTGTGCTATTTTCATGTCAGAAAAGCTATCAGGAAGCACGTATGTATCATGTTATAACCATTTATTTATGGTCATAGACACATTCTGCAAAAAGCCGGCACATATTCCACCGCATGGCACGCCTGGACAACGCCGTACAGTAGGTTTTTGTTTATCGTAATACAGGCACACAGATTCCGCCAAGATCTGCAGATACTGCGCCGCACTGATCCGCGATTTCTATCTTATCTAACTGCTCGCTGGCTGTACATTACCCGAAAATGGGCCGTACACGCACAATCCGGAATGGTCCACTTTGGTAATGTGACCAACAACCGTCTGGAGAATGCTAACGGCCGCCTCAAAGACCGCGTTCACCACTTTGACACACTGGAGCACGCCATACAAAAGGTGTCCCGGCACGCCGAGTGGCTCATGCGAGAGTTCGAGATGCATACGTCGTATCATTGTGACCGACGGCAGATATTGGAGGGTGACAGCTACGTTCTGAACGTGGTTTGTCGAATGACGACGTATGCCTGTTCTCTCGTTTTGAGGCACTTGGGGCCGCGACCACCAAGGCTGCACTATGATGGTATTGGAACAAACAAGGTGAGGTTAACCTACGTTAACTAATTTATAGTTTGTGGTGCAAACACCCAGGTGCACGCAGACGGTTGACACCGGTGCTGGAGAATGCACATGCCCCTTTTACCAGGCGATGTGGCTTCCCTGCATACATCTATTCTCTGTATTTAGAGATCAGTCGGTTCCAAGCAGTAAGAAATATTTTTCATAGATTTATTTTTAGCTTGCTTCCCAATCCACCAACGGTGGTTGTCGGATTACAACCTACCAGAACAAGGTGTACCCCTTACACTTGTTCCCAAACAACCGCCGACAGTTTTGGACGGCCTTCGTAAACAACTGAACAGAGTGATGGATAGGATTCAGAAGCTGGAACCCAGGAGGGCCACAGCCATCTTTAAGCAATTCATTGCTCAGGGGCATATCCTGCTGCGACAAGGCTCAAAGTCTGCAACCGATGGCCTGCCGTCGGCGGTCGAGGATACTGCACCTCAACCGAGATGGCGGTCTAGGGACACCGACTTGGGCCTTTGTGTGCTCTGTGACCGGCCGACTACTATTAGTGACCGCTGGTGTCCAACCGATCGTGTATCATATCACGTCGATTGTTGCGATGGCGAACCTTGCCCGCTGTGCGGTGATGCTCTTCAGTCTTGTCCCAAAGGTAAGTCCACGGAAGAATTATTTACTTCCCGTTCTTAGCCCCCGGCCCGTCCAGAAAACGCAAAGGTGAGCCTGCAACCCGGTCCACCAAGAGGCCGTCTTATGATGTTGATCTGGACCGATGCACAGAAACCCAGCACAGCGTGTCCCGAAAATCTGTGTGTGTCCGCGTTTTCGGGTCCAAGGAGGAACTGCTAGACAGCCGTGAGTAAATATCTGACTACTACGACTAACGCTTTAGAGCGCCAGCTAGAAGAACGGGACGAAGATGATTTCATTTAAATTCTGTTAATGAGATATCATGTAAGTCTCGTATTTATTGTTGGATACAGTAAGTAGGCATGGGAAATAGCCGCTGAAGATGGCACTGTGCTAACAAGCCTCTACGAAATTATAGCCGCCAAAGTGCTCCCATTTTAAGGTAAGTATTCCTTCCAGTTTTGCAGCCGCGTGTCTCATGGTGATGTTTCGATAACGTAACTTATATCTTCCTCCTTTCAGGACGTCAATGGCCAAATGAACGATCCGCACGAAGACGTCAATGCGCCTCCCGACAGGATATATGTACACGTCCAATGACCAATACAACTAAACTTTTTATGTCATCCATTTTGGACCTTTTCCCCGGTAGAGATGGACGGGCGCGCTCCGGCCAGCTGCTTAGGCATCGTGGACCCCTAGCCGCATGTTAGTCGTGTGCGTCAGCTATGTTCGTTCAGCTGTCCGCTATGATCGAAGTAGGTTCCATGTGGCTAGTTGATTAGGCATCGTGGACCCCTAGCCGCATGTTAGTCGTGTGCGTCAGCTATGTTCGTTCAGCTGTCCGCTATGATCGAAGTAGGTTCCATGGGGCTAATTGATCAACGTCATGATCTTTCTCGCATAATTTGCAAGCTATGTTGGAACTCGCTGGTGTTTGGGAAAAGTCTCCAACGATTTATCGCCGATATTGATCGCGGTGTATGCAGGTTGCACTGGTAACAGTAATTATCGAGCAAAAATTGTCAACAGTAATAGCACCTTCGCATATTTCGCGTCCACAATGGCCATGTAGATTCTAGTATGTTCAGAAAATTATATCAGCTTCAAAAGTATCTTAAAAAACTGTCCACTGTAAGTGGGTCATCTTTTTCCACTATTCGCGATTTCTTATCACATTACGTAACGTATTCAAACTCCGCAGAGTTTATTGACCTTGAAGATTCGCACACTTAAACAAATCAGTAATGTAGGTAGGTAGGCATAATCCATGTATACGTACATTATATATAGACATTCTACATTATGGAGTGGCACCCCTGAAAACGTCGTAGCTTTCGAGAAATCGATTCCATTGTGCAAATAGCCAGCGGCGTTAGTGATAGTGCGTCACGCCGGTTGAAGTAAGGTCTCCCTTCGTCTTTTGGGCAGGTACGCGGCCACTGATTGCGATGGTACGTAATGATTTGTTGCAGCACAGGGTATTGGTTGGTAGCCTGGCGGACCATGTTGGCGGTCACTGGGAGAATGCGAACCGCTTCGGATACTACGTGGTTTACCTCCGGTTATAAGGCGATATTTGCGACCACAGTAACTTCTGGTTCTGGCCTACTTGAATCAGTGAGTCGCGAAAGTGCGTCGGCTTGTCCGAGGCTGGTGGTGGGCTGGTACTTTATCTTGAAGTGATATCCAGGACGCAGAGTGGCCCATCGCTGGAGACGGTTGGCAGCACGCGCTGGGACTCCTTTCATCGTGCCAAAAACAGCAAGGAGTGGCTTGTGACCGGTCAGTAGGGTAAACTGACAGCCGTAGAGCATTTTATGAAACTTCTTACCGGCAAACACGATCGCCAAGGCTTCCTTTTCTATCTGACTGTAGTTGCGCCCGGCTGATGTCAGGGATCTGGCCGTATAAGCAATGGCTTTCTGGCTGCTATCTGGAAATGCATGTGAAATCACTGCGCTAATTCCATAGTTCGAGGCATCCGACCCCACAACGATTTCCAGTGATGGATCGTAGTGTGCGAGTAGCAAATCGGAACTTAGCATGGATTTGTCAGAGTCAAAGGCGCGTTGGCATTCTTCTGACCGTGTCCACTTGTGGTCCTTGGTAAGTAGCTGGTTTAGTGGGCTTCGGAGGCGATGCATGGCAGGCAGAAAGGAACTCTAAAGGCTTACGAGACCGAGGAAAGACCTGAGAGACGTCACGTCGGCGGGCGATGGCATACGTTTGATAGCTTCGACGTTCTCCGGGCCTGGTCGGCGGCCATGTTTATTAATAATGAAACCAAGGTACTTTATCGACCGCATGAAGAAAGTGCACTTTCCACGGCGCACTCTGAAGCCAAGTTCTTGAATACGACCAAGCACTTTATCAAGGCGCTGCCACAATTCGTGGGGGTTGGAACCCATGGCAATGAGATCGTCCAAATAGACAGCAACGCCGGGAGCATCCTTCAGCATAGTATCCATGATCTGCTGAAATATGGCTGGGGCTGTTTTGACACTGAATGACAGTCAGGTATGCTGGAACAGACCGTGGTGCGTATTGATCGTCAGAAGTTCTCGGGATTCTTCCTCAACTTCAACCTGCAGGTAAGCATTGGCCAAGTCAACCTTCGCGAAACATTAACCCCCATTCACTTTCGCTAACAAATCGTCTGGAAGAGGCAGAGGTTGTTAATGGATACCCAGTGCAACATAGACCAGTAGAGAAATCTGCACACAACCGGATGGTCCCGTTAGCCCTCTTCACTAACACGATTGGGGTGGCCCATGCAGAGTAGTTGGTCGATTGGAGAACACCAGCCTTCCGTAGTCGGTCCAGTTCCTGTTCAACGATAGGTAAGGCTGCATATGGTACTGGGCATTCAGGCTTGAAAACTGGTTTGGCACCGGGGAGGAGGCACAGTCTGACTCTTACTTTTGTGCACCGTCCAAGCTCGTCGGCGAATATGGATGCATGGCGTTGTAGGAGGTCCTCAAGTGAACACTTCGCAATGTGAGTTGGTTCGAGGGCACCTCCGGGTGCTGCGTGCGTGAGGTTGCGAATGGAATTCATTGGCTTCTCCAACAGATTCAGCTTTTCGATCCAATCCAGCCCCGTGAGATCAAGTTTGGGGCGTGACGTCGGGTAGCACGTGGCTTGTGCCGTCGAGCCACTGAGGCTTATGGGGCAGTCAGTCTCGCCAGTCAACTTCAGTTTACCACCAGAAGCATTACGGGCCCAATGTTCTGTCGGTTTCACATGAGGCTCACGAATTCGCTTCCACGTACATTCACTGAGCAGGGTGATGTCGGAGCCCGTATCATGTTGCAAACGAACTGGGACGTTGTTGATACGAGCCGTCACGAACCTCCTCCGGCAAGCAAGATCAACTTTGAATATCGCCGCCACCGAGTTGTACCGCGATTTGTGGGTTGCATGGTGGTGTGCGGGTGGCTGCGGCCTCTGAGATCGACATAAATCTTCTTTGTGGCCACGACGATTGCACCTGGCACATTTATGACGTCCAAACCGGCAATAACGAGCAAAATGCCACTCACCGCAATGCCAGCAACTTGTGGGAGGCTTGCTCTGCTTTCGATCGGGCTTGTTATCAGATTTCTTTGGCGCGCTGGAGTTGACTGCGTGTACACAGCTGCTTGAAGTCACAGGTGACTGGCCGATCATGGCAGTGTCGTGCCTCAGGTTGATGAGGCGTGGTGGTGGTGAGGCTCTGCAACGTCATTTCAGCATCCTGTTCACTTCTGCCAAGCAGCCGGGTTATTATGTCAGCATGTTGGGACGACTGGAGACCGGATATAAAAATGAGGCATTTAAACTGATTCTCCGTCATCGAGCTGAGCTTGAAGCGCTCTCATTCCCGTTTAACAACACCAGCAAACGTGACAAAATCATCATCATCTTAACCAACTTTAGGCATTGGTAACGGATATTGAACAGTGATGTTTGACCGGCGAATACCTGAGACAGTGTTCTGGCCGCTTCATCAAAGCTGAGGTCGCTGGGCAGCTGGGGGAGAATGAACTTTGCGTACCGCTCATGTTTCAGTGTGCCGAGTTTTCGCAGCAATAATCTGACTTTCCATCCGTCATCAAACTTGGAAAAGTCAGTTTTGAACACGTCTTCGTACCGCTTGAACCAGGAGTCAAAAGTATGACCAGAAAGAGGATCGAATGTGAACTCCGTTATTGGGGCCGCGGCTGCATCAGTTGAGGAAACAGAAGACTCACCAGTGGAATTCAGCTTAACAAACCAACAGCGCAAATATTGTTATGGTTGCCAGGGCTATGAATTCGGAAGTGGGTAAAATTTGGTATGCCGAGACTCATTTGGGTGGTCGTCTTTGACTGGAACAGAGACGCACGGACAACGGCGAGTGCCGGCCGTAGTCAGCTACTGACCGCATGATGTTTATGTGCAGTACGGTCTTCCGAGACGACCGAAGCCTCTTGGGGACATGGTGGCTTCCATATGCACGTCTATCCCCAACGCAGACCACGCTGCCACTAGCTACGGGCGGTTTGGGTCAATTAGACTGCCACCTGTTCTGCAACACCTACGTGGACTTTGGTCACGTGCTTGTGTGTTGCTGCTTCTCTCAAAGGTTTTCGGGTTGTTCAGAATGTGCAAGTCTCGCCTTGCCATCAAAAAGCTCTCCGACCCTAGTGTAAAAAAGCTTGCCAAAACCACATTCTGAAATCCCTTTTAGACAAGCCATCTAATCTCTACTCTTATTGGACCCCTAAGAAGCTACAAGATGCCGGGCGCCATACTTTTGTGATGGCTCAACCAACTACATCTAAGCACCGGATCTTGAGTAATACTAAAAAACTGCCCACAACGCGGAACTATATTCCTCATGGTCAAGAGTAAATCCAACTGGACTAACTGTCGGACGTCAGACGAGAAGGAGCACCAGTGTGGGTCGAGAAGCTAACTGGGTTCAGAAAGCTGAGGGTAAGGAAGAAAGAAACTCTGCGAATGTGCGAAAAATATTCCAGCTTGCATGCGCAAAAGATCCAAAGAAGGCGGTAGCAAGCGGAACCATCAGTAACAAAGCCTTCCGCTTATCTCTAAAAAAGGAAAGTATATCCCAAAACCTCAATAACATCATGCGCTTTTTGCATTCGCTCAGCTGTATCACCCTTTCGGTAGCTAGCGGCCATGCCACCACAGGGAAGCACGATAGCTGGGAGACTGCCAGGTTGCCGAAGCCTAGACAGGGGAAGCCGAGATGCAGAGGTCGAATTTGAACCACTGACCTTCCGGTCAGCAAGTTCGCGCTCTAACCACTGAGCTATCTCGCATCCACGCAATGGTGGAGCGTCAGAGTGCATGAAAAGCTCTCGAAGATCTTTGCTACAAGCAGTGGTGTTCAATAAAGGTGCCCACCCTTTCCGCTTCGAACACTGGAAGGCCCCCGAAACCCCGGTGTTTGGATTACCCCGTGCAACAAGCTTGTCGACCTGGAGTATACAAACAACATTGATGGAATGAAAGCAACACAATGATAATGGTAAACGTCCTCTGCAAATTTGTACTGACCATCAGTTATTTCTCAACGGTACTTGGTTTAGACACAGTGGACACTGTTGTGCTACCTAGCGTCCCCCTGCCGCTGGGCAGACTTGAAGTCAAATTGGCCACACAACCATCAGCTGTCGATAGCACGGTTCAGGACCCAATTACCGACCGCTGTCGAGTCATAGATTGATTCAGATCGCGCCGTCGTCAGCTTTCGATTTTCATTAAACTTTACCGATAAACCACGGGAATGGCCCCCTATTTAGCAGTTGGAAAGCTTGATGAGTCGTAATTTTTGGAGGAACACCAAGGTCTGCTATGCAGTGCACTACGCGTTCTCCTCGGACATTTACCGTAATTGGAATGAGATAACCACGGCAAGAAGTGACTCGGGGAACTCCGCCTGTAGAGTTTCTAAGCGTGTACATTAGATCCTAAAACGGTTGCTAAAACTACTTGATCCAAACCGCTCTATCCCTTCGGGCTCAGAGTACCACTCGGCTAGATGACTGGACAGACGACAAATCAAACCTAATTAAAACATAACAGTGGTTTGGCTGTGGCAGCTTTTTGGTGCCTAGAAGCCATGCCACCATAAGGAAGCACAAGGGCCGAGATACTGCCAAGTTGTCCAAACCTAGGAGATGCGGAGATCGAGTTCTAACCACGGACCTTCCGGTTCGCGCCTTAACCACTGAGTTCAAATGCAGCCAGTGAGTAGACCAATAGGCGCGGTGGAATCAGAACCTTCAAGAAATGGAAGAGTCTGATGAGGTAGGGAATGCACATAAGCTGTTCCAGCTGACCTGCCAAAGAGGACCTGAAGGGGGTCCGCAAATGCGTTAATCAAATACAATGTTGGAAACCTGATATAAAATAAGGACCATCCTGTAGATAGATGGTCGGACTAGTCTCAGCAAGAGTTTAGTTGGCCATCTGCCTCCTCAGTTATGTTTTTTGCTCGATCCGCCTATCTTGAGCCACGGTCCAAGTTCAAACTCTCCGTCAGTTACTGAAGTGATAGTGTGCCATTCTTTATTGAACGCCGCCGGACTGCCGAGCCAACGCTATTCAAATGTGGAGGGAAACTTTATTTCCTACCATGACCAGGTTATTGTAAATATTTGGAAACAGGAGCGTGTTCCAGAGAAATGGGGTATACTGGTCGTCATATGTGGATCCAAGAAAGGGATCCGAGCCGAGTGTTCCTACCATGTGGGCGTGTCTTACGCAGCCTACCGGCTTCCCTTATGTTGCAGCACTTATCTTCAGCACGTGAGACAGCCCGGGATCATCATGCAGGATTGCCTCACGGAAGGAGGTGTTGAACATATCCTCACCCAACGTCAGTTGTTTGAGCAGCGCCATGCGTAAGCCCAAAACAAAGCCCGCCATTTTTCTCGACTAAAATTAGGCCTTCGGTTGGGGTTAAACATACCCTGCTGGATATACTTGACTCGAGTGAATACCTTCGAAGTTTTGTAAAAATTTTTGTGCCCCTTGTTCCCATATGTCCTACTGAGTTGGCGTATATAGCCAAAAATTAGGGAGCCGCCCGCCGCCCCACCGGTGGAGTTCGTCCGGCTTTTTGCCCCTCACTTTTCGGCTGTCATCAAAGCTGTAACGAAGCATATATTTAATGAAATTAGGTATTGAACTGACGTCTAGAGGGACTATTGGACATTAATTATGTGGATTGCGTCGTTTTGCGTTTGATTATCTTTGAGTACTAATTGGGCCAAGCTGGATGTCGGGGCTGGTGATGATGACTTGTGGGTAGGTAGCAAAGTATGGAGAGAATGCCGTAGCGTTGTGGCTCTCAGCGCCTAGGCATTTTGGAAAACTGTATTCATCGAGCAGTTTTTTAAGACTAGACGGCCTGCACAGAGCCGGTCCTTCCTTCCCGTGTAAACAGCTGACTACTACGGAGGGATTGCCGTCGGATGCGGTGTGTGTATCCAAGTTCCGACGTGTAATTCCTCAGGTTTCCAGCTTCGTGGGCCTCTCTCAATCTTTTAGACCGCCACACGAACGAGCAAGCAAGTGTAGAGAACAGGAAGCCCTTTAAGGATCGATCACATACCACACCGGCGATTAGCGAAAAAACCCGGGGTTTCCGGTGCAAATCCGATCCCAGGGTTGGTGTTTTGCCAGAGGTTTTCATGCATAAGTGTTTTAAAAGGCCTATGTCAGAAGAGGAACAGCTGCAAAGGGAACTTGGTAAAACTAGCAACTACATGCATCAGAACCGAAGTATTCGGAATGAGTCTACATATCTCAGTGCCTGGAGCTGAGCCACCTGAAGTAACCCAAGACCACGTTGATTAGCCGGATCTGCCGCGATGTGTTGCGGTATAAGGGAGCCTAACCCTGTTTACTCAGTATATAGGCCAATCAGAATATAGTATTTTCTGGTCAGCTTTTTGCCATATCACGAAGATTCCAGCTTCACCTTGTGTAAAATTGTTTCTTTTCTATAAATACAGCCATAACATTCACCATTCGTCTCCATAAAAGGCTGTACCCAACTACCTGGACTTTTGGTGTATCATAGTGGGCAAAGAAGCAAACAAAGGTCCACAACAGAAAAACCTGACGACATCTTTAACCCACATTAACAGTCTCAACGAATAAGCATCAAGTTATTTCACAGCACCGTCAGAAGCTAACTGAATGGGGCTTACTGAAACTCTGTTGTGTGGCATCCCGGTGAACACAACAGATTCAATAAAACATCCATATTCTTACACGGATGCTGTTGCCATCTCTAATACTGAATGCATTTCCGACGCTGCACCGTGACAAACACCAGTGTTGATATCATCAAATATCAGCAAGTTTAGCTGGCATCTAAACGGTATGTTAGGTTAGTTACTCACATGTTTTGCTCCATAATAAAAACCTAAATAACGGTTTCTTGCATTGCACATTAACGTTCCGTTCAATTATAATAGCCTCCATCCAGAATGAGATAAACTTGAATTGTGAAAGTTAAATTTATTTTGATTGAAACGCTTTGTAGATCCTAATCTCCTCTTGTCTTGTCAGTGTGGAGCATTTACTGCGACTGAGTCATGCGTATCTTCACGAACCACGAGAAGTATTCTATCCTTTATTCATGTAGAAAAGAGTCCGCACAATATTTAGCTGAGTATACACGCGCCCCGGGAGAAGACCTTAGCTGGCGGCCAGGTAATTTCCCTTTACTAACTACGCACAACTTGGGTAATAGCAATTTGCTGCATGCGAAGTGTACCAATTTGACGACGCTAAACGTTCGGTACTATGCTTATTGTCTGGTGTTCAGTTTAACTAAACCACCGCAACTTAAAGCACTACAGGATGCCAGTCAAAATCACGAATGAACAGGGTGATTTCGCGCCTGGCCTTGGACGCACAATGCTTTTTTCTGCAAAACCCTCGAGAGTGAAATAAAACATTTTGCGCCAGAATGTTGCATTTTGCTGCTCATCTTGTTGTGGTTCAACCACATTTAGGCTAATCCGCCGTCAGTTTTTGCTATTTGTTTTAATTAATCACCTTTCTAAATTTTTGGCGCACATTTGCCTTTGAACTTGCTGTGCTATATCTTTGAAGGTGGCTTCACACGCGTTTGTGGGGAAATTGTGGGCTGTACCCATTTCATCCTTCACGGCGTTTGAGAAGGTGTTAAGACAATAAATGAAGAATGACTATGTGGTATTCGTGCGTTCATCCAGTAATCGACGCACCAACGCTGTTTTGCGTTACAAATTGGTGCACTGCAAATGCAAAAGGCAACCTGCAAGACAAACGGAAAGCCGAGGAATCCGAAGAAGCTAACAAGCTGAGCGTGCTTTCTAACAAAAAACAGTACGCGAAGCACCGGCTGCCCAGTGCGGTTTTGTCTAAGGAGTCAAAGGAACCATCTCGCAGTCACCTCTTATTATCCTGAATACAACCATAAGGTGTCTAAGTTTTTGTAGGATGGGCTTCCGGTTATTTGACGGCTAACCGAAGAGCAGTTGGGCACCTGCGGGGCCAAGCTGAAGTATGGAACGCCGTCGTGTGAAGTGCGGCAGTTTGTGGTTGATGAATTTGGCAAGATCCTTACTATTCAGGAAATATACAACTCCCACCAGAAGTGTCAAACATCCCTGTTCAGTAAGTGACGCATAGCCGGGTGTTTTGTGGTAGATTGTATGCCTTCGGTGCTGGAAAACTTCGAGCGACCCGACGCGCGCTTATGCCGCAGTCAAGGGAAGGTCAATACGGCCACATTTGCTCCTCCGGATTGCAGCCAATAGCGCCGTTTCGACGCTGATAAGATGTAGTAAATGTCGAAAGAGCGCACTCGGCAAACCATTTTGGTGCGTTTTTTAAAGCAATTAATATCTGGTCTGTAGATATGAGATGTACACCTTCCTGATCACGGATGGCATGGGGACCGCGCGTACGGGTATGTATGCCTTCGTAGAAAGCGAAAGGTTTGCTCTTATGCGTAAACTGTTCGGCTTATTCAGGGCAATGATGGACAAGGAGTATCAAGTGAAGACTTTTGTCATGGACAAGTTGGGTGCACAGCTGCCTCCAGCGAGAGTAGTGTTCGGCCAAGACGTCATGCTGTGCTACTTCCATGTTAGAAAGGCTATGTATCATACAACATCCATATATTTTTGGTCATAGACGCACTATGCGAAGAACCGGCATATATTTCATCGCATGGCCCGGTTGGACAATGCCGTATTGAGATTTTTGTTCATTATAATACGAGCACACAGATTCTGGCAAGGTCTGCAAATAGTGCGCCGCGGAGACCCGCGATTCGTCTATTATCTTACGGCCCCTTGGTTGTATATCACCCGAAAATGGGCTGCATACGCACAATCCGGGATGGTTCGCTTTGTTAATGTGACCAACAACCGTCCAGAGAGTGCCAATGGTTGTCATAAAGACCGGGTGCCCCACCCCGACACAATGTAGCACGACATACAAAGGTTGTCCGTCACGCAGAGTGGATCATACGGGAAGTTGAAATGTACACTTCGTATCACTGCGACTGACGGCGAATCCTGAACGTGGTCTGTCGAATGACTGCGTATGTATGTTTCCTAGTTTTGAGTCACTTGGGGCCGCGACAGCCAAGGCTGCACTATCATAGTGTTGCAACAAACAGGGTGAACAAGGTTTTGCAGACAGATTTTTCACCGGTGACCCAGCTTACACACGGCAGTGACATCGAAAACATTTTCAAGCTCACAGCGGACACTTCTATTAAGCAAAATTTGTTCTCATTCCGGGCAGTCGCTGCTTGGAGTAACCTTCCTTCGACAGTGGTCAACGCTGCATCTAGTACCAAGCTCAGAGCGCTATTAGGCACTTTTTCACGCGAGTCCTCGCGCTGGCATGCTTACTGCCCTGCGCTGCAAACTTAAAGAGCAATGCTACAGCCACTTTCCGCTTGTGCCTTTAAGTGGAACGGCAGGTGCTGAACGACAAGAATAAAACCGACCCGTGAAACTTGGACGAAAGCCTTGATCTTGTGTATTGTAGCGGTCGCCCAAGCTGAGTAGTGCATCCGCATCCACCGTCTCCCTCGTGCTTTGTTTTGTTCCACATTCCACAACGTGCGTCACGATAAATCGTGACTTGTCTGCAACCTTTGACCGATGTGAGTTCAAGCCCAGTCTAGTACGCGTCGAAAGGACACCATGTGATTTCACACTGTGGTGTCCACGTAGCACGCTCACCCAACGCACACAGTGAATATCCAGACATATAAAAAACCCGCACGCACACACCAGAGAACGAGGGCCAAACCGCACCGCAATTTCGACACGCCAAACTACGGACAACCAGGAAACGTGTAGCAGCGAAGCTGCCGAAAGAAACAAGACTAACTGCCTCCAAACAACTCCGAGTAACTATTACAACTTACGCTCAAAACGACAAGGCCTCCGTTGAACCTTTTCATTTTGTTATTGTAATAATTTTTATTAAGGTGCACCTAGTTGTAGTAAACTCACGCTCTCAAAACATAGGTTTTTTTAAAGTCTCTCGCTTTCCGCTTTATTAGGTCGTTTTTGTTTGACGAAAGAGAACACTAATAGTAGCAATCCATGAATCCATAAACAAGTTGAAGTTCGTCGTGCAAACACTCAGGTTCCCCCTGACGGTTGAAACCTGTTCTGGAGAATGCGCATGCTCCTTCTACCGGGCGGTGTGGCTCCCCTGCACCCACTTGTTCCCTGCATATAGAGTCTACTCGGTTTCAGGCGGTAAGAAATACTGTTCGTGGATGTTCTGTTAGGTTGCTTCCCAACCCACCAACGTTGGCTGCCGGATTACAACCTACCAAATCAAGTTAAACCCCTTATATTTGTTACCAAGCCACCGCCGTCAACTTTCGACGCCCTACGTAGACAATTGAAACGAGTGGTGAATAAACTCCAGAAACCGGAACCCAAGATCAAGGGCAAGTGTTGCAGCACCAGGGCTCGACGTCTGTGACCAACGACCTGTCATCGGTTGTCGAGGATGCCGCACATCAACCCGGGTGGTGGCCCACGGACACAGACTGGAGCTTTTGTGGGCTTTGTGACCGGCCGACTAGTACCAGTGACCGCTGGTGCGCAATGGATCGCGTAACATATCACGTCGACTGTTGTGATGGTAACATTGCCAGCTGTGCTGTAGTGCCCTTCAGGCTTGCTTCAAAGGTGGGTCCACAGATGAATAATTTATTTTTGGTTCTTATCCCCCGGCCCTTCCAAAAAACGCAAAGATGTGCTTGCTAACCTGTCCGGAAAGTATGGATTTTATTATGTTGACCTGGACCGAAGCACAGAATCTCAGCACCGTGTATCCCGAACGTCTGTGTGTCCGTTGTTTCGGACCTAAGGAGGAGCTAATCGATATCCGTGAGCAAATGTCCGACTACTACGACCAACGTTGTAGAGTGCCAGCTAGAGGAAAGATACGAGAATGATTCCATGTGACTCATTCAAGGCCCATCAGCTCCAGACTGTTCGTCTGTTAATGAGACCTAACACATTCCATGTAAGTTTCTCGTATTTCTTGAGAGTTTTAGTCCGTACGCAAAAAGCTCCAAGAAATCGCGCAACAAAAATCATCCGTTGAAGATGGCGTCGTGTAAACAATCCTCTACGAGGTTGTCGGCGGTAAAGCGCTCCCTGTATAGGGTAAGTAGTGCTCCCAGTTTGTCAGCCGCCTGCCTCATAGCGAAATTTCGATAAACTCACCTATATTCTCCTCTCATTTTAGGGCATCAATAGCTCAATGAACACTGCGCACCAAGAAGTCCATATGCTTCCCGGCAGCACATATGTACTAATAAAAACGACCGATACAATTCAACTTTTCGTGTGGTAGAATTTGGATCCTCGACATTTCCCGCTAGAGATGAATGGGCGCGTGTCGGCCAGCTGATTGGGTATCGTAGACCCCTAGCCGCGTGTTAGTCATATGCGTCAGCTAGGTTCGTTCTGCTGTCCGCAGTGATCGACGACATGGACGTCCCGGCATATTTTGTAAGTTATACTAGAACGCTCTGCTGTTTAACAACAAACATCCGCAACATCTACAAGTCCTACGTTCTTCCAGCCCGGCAAGATCTATCCGGCAATAATGAATGCGACTTCCGCGATGTGGACTCGGAATTATCGCGGTCCCTGGACACATATTTCGCTATTCGATCAGTCAAGAAGATATCAATAGCAAAAATTATTTACAGGAGTGGCACCTCCGCATGTTTCGCATCCAAATGGGTCACGTAGTTTATAGAAAGTTCATTGAATTATTTCAGCTGCAGAACTGTCTGCACATTCTATCCATTTTATGTGATTCACCTTTTACTGCAATTTGCGGTATCTTATCACATTTGGCAACGTATTCACGGTAGGTGGCGATTGATGACCTTGAAGAATCGCCCACTCAAACGAATCACCCATGTAGACAATTTGCAGAATACTTCACCACAAATAAACATTCTATACCATGAAGTGGTGACTTTTAAAACGTCGTGGCTTTCGAAAAATCAATTCCATTGCGCGAATACTGAGTGGTCGCACTGGCGAGGCTCCTATGCCGCACAATGCAGCATCACGAGAGGGCTGCAGGTAAATTACCAACACAGTGAAATCCTTCGTATTAGGAATATTAAGCTTCATAGGTGAACTACGTCATAAAACGCAAATATAATAACGGCAACTAAGTGCATCAATTGCCCGTGACCATGATAACGAGGGCCTTTTTCACCCACTTCGGCTGCTTATCGTAACTGCTGGGTCCGTGTCTATGTGCGACGCTGATTATGAGGCCTCACCTATACACGGCAACCTACTCCAATGGACAACTATGCACACAAACCTAATCTAACAGCAAACGACGGACGTCATACCCATAACTGTACGCGATGCCGCTTATCTTTGCTGCCTATAGCAGACACCAGGCAAGTATCTATGCGGGCCAATAAAAATGGGGCCTCAACTATGCGTGATATCCTAATATAACGGCCAACGACAGCCCGTCATGCTCATGACTGTAGTCGATATCGCCTACCTTGGCTACTTATCGTAATTGCTAGGCCTGTGTCTATGTGCAACGCCGAGTATGAGGCCTCAACTATGCCCAGTAGACTAATCCAATGGCTAACGATGGCCCGTCATACTCATAGCTGTACTCGATGTCGCCTACCGTGGCTGCTTATAGTAACTGCTCATAGCTGACTATAGTGCCCTAACCATACATAGTAGACTGATTCAGCGACCATCGGCGGCCCTTCGTATCCACACATGTCGTCCGTCTGCCAACCCCATGCCTAAAAATACACAACCACCTTTAACAAATCATGTTTCTATTTACTGGTTGCATCGGTACAAACGTAATGTGTGGTCAATCCAGTTCTCAGTTTCAGAAAGCCACTTTTACTCGACAGGGTTTCTAAAAGGAAAAATGCATAATCAATTACGACTCGTACATATCTTCCGCGATATCATTGAAAACAGAATTAAACAAAGTTGTAGCGGCTAACTCGCCAAGTGTTTAATAAACTTTGTCCACAATTCCCGATCGGTGTTCACACTGAAGCTGGAGTATTGCTGGTATAAAGGAAAACTCACGACTTGCTCAATTAGTCCCTTTGGCGATGATGAGGGAGCCGTGTGTACATAGATGATTCGATAGCGGGATTCGGAAACCATATGCAATATTGGGCGCAGCGAAGTTAAAGCTAAAGAGGGGTGTATACTTGTGAGTCGTAAGACCAAGTGGTATAGACTTGAGCCCTAGGATCAAAGGACCACATGCGTCGGCAAACGTGCACCCATGGGTGCAGCTGTAGCAAACATCTAGTGAGTGGGCGGGTGCTTGGTATCATTTCCGCTCATTTAGAGCACTAAACCCCAACTTCACTCCACATCTGCTTCTTTATACCGATACAACTTAGCTTAATCAAATCGCAGCTCCGTTTTCCTCATCAAAACTTGTACCATTCCATACTCAACCACAGTAACAGTCTCGCCAACAAGGGGCTTATTTCTGGGCCCATCCAACTCATCGCTCATGTCGAAGTATTGCAACCCACCTCCACTTCCAAATTCATGCCTACTATATCCGAATAAATGAGCTACTAACACAGCTGGAGACTGCAAGGACACATTCTTCAAAGGAAACCCCCGGTGCACAACCGGAAGAATCTCTATCTAACTGTCGCCTTACGGATTCGCCGACACCGACCCACACGAGCTATGGTTCTGAGACAACGGTTGCCAAACACCTGAAGACGTCTTATTTCCGCTGCTCAAACAGGCCAAGTCTCACAGTCATACAAAAAAACAGCCCGTACTGCAGCCTGATACACAAGTTCCTTGATATTCAGGGACATACCACTTTGAAGCCGTAGGTGTTCCAAATTAGCAAACGTTACCCGACCTTTGTAGATTCGTGCACTGGCCTCATCTGTCACACTACAATGAAAACTGATACAACTTCTAATGTATATAAAAAGCACCGCCTCTCTGCGTGCTCATAGCGGTTTGCTCTAGACCCCTTATACTACAATAGCGTATATTAGCAAACTCAACCCGTGCTTAATTGCTAGTCTACTAAGTACAAATCTACACCAATCCAGTCTCATTTAATCACTTGTTGTCACCACCCTAATTGTGGTAAGCGTTAAGTTTTTCTCTCTATTAATGCACATTATCCTATCTGATGTCTTCTCAAACTCACCGGGCTTTAGTGATCTAGACTGGAAAAATGCCTGCGATCTTACATCGGCTTTGTTCTACCTCTGCGAATTTTCTTGGCCAACCAAATGTATCCCGCTGCTCACAGAATTGCGCATCCCAGCCCAATCACCTCAAACATGACGTCCGTTACGGGGCAGTCCAGAAACCAAAGCATGTCAGTGCAATGAGGGCACGGCACTGCCATACCTAGTTTGATAGCACACCCGCAACTATTCCCTCCATTCTCTTTACCGTACCCTATCGCCCACTTGTTGCATTTCCTGCAACTAAAAATAACCTCATGCTTAATTCTGAACTGTAACCTTATGATCATGCATGATGGTGTGCTACCCACCGGTTGGGAATAAACATTATTATAACCTTACACATTGTGGGTGCAAAGTGCATACCAAAGAACGGGAGGACTTTGGTCGGTTCATCCAAAAACACCTGCGCCTTTTCCTACTCTTCGAAAAGAACGGTGTCCGCATATTCCAGATCGACAAGATTTTCGTCAGAAGTTATTTGAAAACCGGGGTTCAGAAGACATTTCAGCGTTGTCTCATTATCTCGTCTCATCTTTCCTATCTGCCTTCTGCAATGCAGGAAGGGAAAACTAAAACGGAAACAACTTTTTTCAGACGCGTGTTCCCGACTTGAGCTTGCTCTGGTTGTAGCAAATATCCCGAGAAATCCCCTATGAATCGAAACATTCACTGATAGCAGAGCAAAAATGATAAGAGACTCACTGATTACACGCGGTATAAAGCCTCAGAGGCAACTCGGTTTGCAAAGTTCCACGCCTTTGTTTAGACTGTAACTGCGCCATTCTGAGGTCACCTCACCGTACAAACACGCAATACCACCATACACGTACGTTTTTCTCTGATCTCATGTCCCTGTAACCTCCGGACAATTGTAGTTTTGCACAACTAAGCCATGTACGGGGCTGTCCACGAACCCAAGTACAGCGTCGCGATGAGGGTACCGCGACTGCCATACCCAGTCTGATGGCTTGCCCGTAGTTCAGCACATCCCCAATATTTTCGGACACATCGTTACATGCGTCCACAAGACCGTCCCAATCCCTTGAATTTGTTCCAGAACTTCAAAGCACTGGCCATCCTATTGTACTGTCTGCTTGTTCTGCCCATTAACTCACCAATTCTTTCGACGGCACCATCAAGAGATCAGCATACCGTTGAAGCTATAACCTTGCCGTACACCCGGTATAGCGCGTGGTGACCGTCATGAAAAAAACACCCTACTACTTGTGACGAATTTCTTGGGCGCCTGCCGCAACGATAGAAAATTTCCCCTTTACACATCAAGAATAGCTGGTCCGTTTTGAGTTGGCGCAGTTATTGTTTATGTAGTTTTGAGATTATTTCCAAATCCAATACAGAAGGAAACATGTGAAGAAACCGGCTTTTCGATAAAATTTCCCACCGTCTTCACGAACACACCATTCGAATCCAGTGGCAGCCATTAAAATATGAATTCCGCTCCCATAGTGGGTCATGGATACGCTTAAGCAACTTCCAACAAAACTGCGGCCGCATGAGGGATCTTAAGGGTTTGAATAGATATCATCAAATGCTGAAAAGTTATGTTAAAGCTTCCCTCCTCCGAACTATGTTTTCAGAGAATTTCTGGGTGTGCGTCTAAGGGTAGGCCCCACCTGACTTGTGCGCGATCGTTTTTTGAATTAGCGGGCTTTCTGGTTTGTGCATAACTGATCAATCAAAATGCCGACTTTTGCATGCATTGCAGTTGAGTTCACGTTTTTGCGCACAGGTTTGACGTGCACTTAAAAACATCACTACCAAATTCTTTGCATCCTTCTTCCCTGTGTACCCACGTGCCTTCAAACCTTCTGCTAGGCTATGACATTGTTAACCAGGAAATACATATTTCCGGTATCACCGGTATACCAGCGAGCCCTAGCAAACTCGGGCGAAACAGTTGTCCGTTGTATCACTCGTGGAATGCAATGAATCAACTTCACGAGTTTGGAGGATGATCGGATAGGTTGAAGCTATTACCACAACTGTATATGGCGCCTGCTTGTTTGATTGATTTATATGTAAGTATTGGTGATGAACAGCTTTGCTTACTAAGCTTCGGCTCATGAGGTTTCTTTCTGTCTTCCACCCACAGACATTGACATCAACACCTGCATCCGGAGAATCACGGTCACTGGGTGCTTTCGTAACTTGCATTCTACGCAACCTCGTAATGAATTTCTCGTTGTTTCATCTCACACAAACTGTCTGACTCCGTTGAAATTCGTCTGCGCCATCCGTTTCTACCCGAAGTGTGCCACGCATTTCACGGAAAACAACAGATCCGTTGTTGGTAGCTCTGGAGATTCCACCAAGGGAAATTCAATGCAAATGCTCTGTTTTAATCGGAACACGAAAAACACCGTGTTCCGGGTGTGTTGGCTGCCAAAATGTATCCCAGATACCTGTCTTGCATTCAACAACAAAACATCGTCATCAGGTCCAGGTGACCATCTTTGGTTCATTCTCCAAAACGGCCACGCCGACAAAACTAGATGCCACTCCTCGGTGGTATCCTCGATAAACAAAATATGAATCTGTTTGCGCGGAATGCTTACAGGGGAAACAAAGCGGGGTTTTGACCACAAGTCCGATTTTTGTCGTGTTCTTCTCAACTGCTGAACGCAAAACGTAGCGGCGGTCTTCGCTTATCTAGACATATCTAAGAATCGTTTTCTTAGAAAGTCCGTATTAGAGGACGTCCTTCTGGAGGCGAGAACTGGATCGTGCCGTTTCCTGGAAGGCAGTTTGAAATAAGTCCGACAAGGACGGCGGCGAAACATCAGTGATTGGAAATTGATGTGCTGTCGATGATTATGATGGTGATAGACGATGAAAAACCGACCTTATGCCTTTGGGCGACCCCGTAGTGCTTGTGGATCCCTGTTATCCTTAAGGTTCCCAGTAAACTGACCGCGACTCATCCCGAATAGACTTCCCAACTATCTTTATTGAGGCAAAGCTAGAGATCACGGAACAACCCACACTTGTGGGACTGCCATCACGCGTTTTCCTAGAGGACGAGGGATACATAGCTGTTAAGTTTACACTAGCGTCAAGAGTTCCAACATGACTTGTGCAGTGAAGAGCGGTAAAATCGACTGAACGCTGAGCCACAATTATCAACCTCGGTTGCAGAGGTTATTGCGCAATTACAAACCTGCCCGGAGCTAGCCCCTGTGTTCATAATTTGGGAGGCATTCTTGGAAAGAACAACCCTTTTTCTGAAAGCAAGAAACTGCCGACGTCCGGCTCAGCCCCGTCAAAAGCTATCAGTGTAATTGAGGATGCAGTGATCTCAGGTCACTCGTAAAGTGGAGAAAACAGACGAAAACGGCACCACTGCAGCTCTTCAAACGCGCACGAATCTAGGAGCTCAGATTAATGCTGCAGTCGGAAAACACCTATATTGTTGCATGCAAGAGGGCGAAATACATCCCATAGGAACAAAAGGTCGACACAATATGTATTCCAGCGGAACAGAAACTTCTGAAATCTTTAAAACTAGAAGAAATCAAATACTCTGTAAACGTCCTTTCCCAACCATGGCGTCAAAAAGATAACGTAGAAACACTGACATTGATAACACCTCTGGTCGTTCGACACCTTCATACTCTGTGCTTTTGTATTCAACAGAAGTGGTACTGCCTGTCCGGGAAGCGCCCCAGCAGCTCCAACAACCTTTCTGAAATTCAACAACCCCATTGCTTCCAGCGACTCACAAATACCCTGCTCACACCAGGTGTCTTGGATGATGATGTCTCGGTTGATGACTGCTGTGGCTTTTGAGTTATCTCGAAACGCGGACGGATAAGTGGGGTTGTCTCATGGTTGTACCTAACGCTACCGCTTTAGTCGTCCCCTGTGAAATTGTCCCTGTGCTTAACGGCTGAACATAATGGTGACGATATCCCATACACTATTTCCTGGTGTACTGCTGATTCAGATCCCACTCCGGTCTAGGCGCCATATTCGCCGTAAGAAACTTCATACAAACCCTAGAGGGATGCTCCTTTGGCTATTACTTTACTGGAACCTCGAGATAGCTCAGTGGTCAAGGGGCGAACTTACTGCCGGGAGGTCCATGGTCCGAACACAGCCTCTGCATCTTGACCGCTCCTGTCTAAGCTGGGGTAACCTGGTAGTATCTCGGCCCTCTTGCTTCCTTCGGGAGACGAGGTAGCTAACCCATGAAGGCGTGTTGCAGCTGAATGCTTTTTTATTAGACTGAACTGAGCTGCATCATCATCATTGACAGCAACACCAGGTTAAAACACTAGTGCGTCGCTGCCGTACAACCATATCAGTTTACTGAAAAAAACTGGACCTTGCCATGGTGCGACGGTTTGTGTACCTCGACGACCTAGTGAGCGATACTGACGGGTGTCCGCTCGACACTCGCAGTGTCCTACCAGGTTGTCCAATTATTAGGGGTCTGACGAACATAGTCGCCTGCTTCTACAGGTTGGGGTTTAGAACACGTGTGGGTGCGTGTTCAGCAAAAATGGTAATGTGTTTGCATTTCCAGCCAAACACCGCTTGCTTGCGGTCAGGCTACTGCGACCGAAGTGTTTTGACACAGACCAAAATTCTCCAGACGCTAGCGCACACCGGAATCATTGGCTCCGAAACTTCCAAGCATTTTCGGGCATTGTCGACTCGCCTGATCTAAAAAAAACTCGAAACCTTGGTTCATTTTCTGGACGGACCTGTTTATATTTACATCGTTGACCTTCTCGATTATGAATCCGTTATTATTACACCTGGGAAATTGTACGTTCATCCAAAGAATTTAATTTATGCTTGCCACCTTTTACAAACACCACAGTAGCCAAGATGTTGATCAGTTTGCGTAAAAGCTTAAATACTTTGCCAGAAATTTTTTGTTTCAAGACGGTTTCCGCCATCGATCAGAAAACGTTATAGACAGCAGGCTGCATTCTTTTACCATCAGAGAAGGACTTTGGATGAAGTGCATGAATTGGCTAGGTCATTAGGATTAGCTCATAAACAAGCCCAGTCATACTCGCATAACCAACCGATATCATTTTCTGTGGCCGCAGAGCCTATACGGACGTCTACAGTTAGCCGTAGATTCCACATCTCATGAAAATAAGTAATAGCATAGTAATGATCGTTCTGCTGTAACACCCTTTAGCTGCCTAGCTGCCACGTCTAGACAGGAGAAGTCCAGATGCAGAGGATAGGTTGGAACCACGGAATTTCAGGTTATTAAATTCGCGTCCCAGGCATCCACGATCCAAGTCCCCCTATAGAAGTGATTTGTAGATCATGTAAAAAACAGGCCATTTTTAGTTTGTTAGTCTACCAAAAATCACTCAAATTGCACGACTAATTCTTTCTCATCTCTGTTAACTGCTTCAGCCCCAAGCTATTTGTTCCGCACGGCGATCAACGTAAACGTCAACGGAATGTGTTCGTGCATCAAAGCTATCGCCTTCAGTGCGTAGCTACCCAATTTCCGAACAAACTGAATACGCCTTCGCATCCAAGGCGTGGTTGTATGTCCCACACTCCCGTTTTCCGGTGATCGAACCTGTAGCAGCTGGAACCAATGTGCCTATGGTACACGATTTATAGCCGATAAATTGATTAAATTGAGGTACACGAGGTTCGGGCAGTTATACATCTTTGTTAGTTGGTACACATGCCTGGAAGATATCCACTAACGATTATGTACTCACCATGACATCTACGCCTCTGTCGTGTTCAACCAGCGGCTACTGCTACATATCCATCAATTACAGAGTTATTGTTTACGAAAAATCGAACTATTGGTGTTGCCCAATCTATCTGCTGATGTGCTGTTGGACCGCGACTTCCTTGGTCTACATAACAAAGCTGAAATCACCTTCTGCGAGAACTGAGGTCCACTCATCGAATCACCTCTTTTCGCTAACCTCTCACCTGATTGCGTGCTTATCACCACAAGTTCTCGGCGTCACAACCCTGAAAATGAATAGTTCATTCGTTCCGAAGATAACTGACCGTCAGATGAAGATATAGTCGAACCTTCAAGCTCTCCGTGGAGGGCTCAATTACTGGTCACGAAAAATGCAGACCATAAAAGGCTTATGGTGGTGGACCGTTAATCAGTTCACATGCCTAAACGCTTATCCGTTACCACGAATAGATAAAATGATTGGAGAAATTTTCCGCTATGCTGTGTTCAGCACCTTAGACCTATTGAATGGTTACCAGCAAGTTCCAACCAATACGAAAGACAAGCCGTATACCGCTTTTCAAGCATGTCGAGAACTGTTTCAATTCTGACGCGTCCCCAAGGTATAACCAACGGAGTGGCATGCACCCAGCTTACTACTGACCATATAATTAAGTCTGAAAACTTAAGTGGAACCTACGCTTACATTGACGTTACCACTTGTGGGACTACCAAAAGCGAGCATGACCGGAGCCTCAAATCTTTCTATGCAGTAATAAAGAAGTACGGAATTAGCCTTAACTGCAAGAAAAGCATCATGGAAGCCAAGCAGATACGCCCTCTCGGCTATGAAGTCTCTGAAAGAGTTGTCAAACCAGGTCATGTACGAATGCGCCCTATTCGTTAACTCCCTCATCCACATGACGTTAAATCTTAACAACGAGTTGTTGGCATGCCTGCCTATTACTCGCATTGGGCACCATGATTCTGTGACAAAATTAGTCTGCTTATCAAAAATTAAACGTTTTTCCCACTGGAGCATATACCACAGTTATTCGAAAATTTGAACTACTAGTTAGAGAACGCTATGGTCGTGACAGTAGAGTACAATGCACCCTTGGTTGTCGAGACGGATACCTCAGGCACAGCCATTGCCGCATCTTTGACTAAGAACAGCCAACTGGTGGCCTTCTTTTCTAAAACACTGACACCAAACGAAAGGAATCACTGTTATTGGGAGAGAGGCATACGCCATCATTGAGTCTATCGGTAACTGGAAACAATATCTCTTCGGGAAAATCGTCGAGCCTATCACTGACTAACGATTCGTTTCCTTTATATATGGTGTGTCGCAGAAAAGCAAAACAAAAAACGATAAAATCCGGGGATGCACAACCGAACGATGTCAGACTTGGGAAAGACAATCCGGTGGAAGGCGACATAAACCCATAACTTATGCGCCAACGTGATCAGCAATGATAAATTAAAAGAACTTCACGATTCCTTGTGCCATCCCGGAATTATTCGCATGCATGACATTCCTCATTCCGAAACCTTGCCGTTTTCCCTCTAAGATGTAAAAAACATCACTTCAAAATGTATGGTTTGTGCCGCCGTCAAACCCCAATTTCACAAATCATCACCCCTACGATCATCAAGGCGACCCAACCATTCGAACGAATTAGCATCAACTTTAGAGTATCTTCGTCTTCTGTTACTCGTGGCCGCTATCATTATCGTCAGTGAGTTTTTCCGTTTGCCCTTCGCAGACATGTGTATTTACGGTTAGTAAACGTCTATGTGAATTGTGAATCAATCAATCAATGTGTCAGATATAAACAATCTACCATGGGCACATTTATTCCAGCTGCTAAAGTTTTGATCACCGGAAAGTGGAGGATAGAGTCAAGCATTGGAGGCGATGGCGTGTTCAGTTAATTTGGGAAACGGGTAGCTGCGCATCGGAGGCGATAGCTTTGATGCGAGGCCGACGATCCTCTGACATGCGAAGTACTGTCCTAACCATCGTAGCCTAAGAAGCGTGAGAAATTCACCTATCGAGGGAGAGTTCCTTCTTCATAGGACCATCTTGCGTACCTCAGCCTTATTAATCCGATGATCCAACCAGACCCGGACAATGCTGCGGAGACACCGATAGTCTAACACTGGCATATTTCATATCTCTGTGCGTAGAGGCAACGTCTCTGATCCATAAAACAGTATGGATCACACTGCCGCAGTGTAAATTCTGCCCTTAACACACAAAATGACGTCACGTTGGTGCTGCTCTGGACTTGCCGATTTGAGAAGTAATCTCAACTCCAGCAACGCCACCGAAACTTATAGAATTGCCAACCGAAAGAAATTTATCTATCACGTCGATTGGCTTGCCCGCAAGCAGCAGGTCTGTTGTAACGGTATTTTCCTCAGCTCAGTTCTCAGTCTGGGCCTCCCAAGCTAGCATTCTCATCAAAACGACCACCAAAGGTGCACAAGGTATATTGATGCCAAAATCGAAGTCAAGAACACTTGTACAGCACTTCATACATATAGCGTAAGTGGTGACAACTTTCTGGAAATTCTGACGCCTTCTGGAAATTCCGACGTCTTCTGGATGCGTCATTGGCAACCGAAATTCGGCCAATACTGGGTCATGATTAGCTGCTGGGTCCAGATTTTCGACCAATCAGATCTCGGCTTGATGCTGGACCGGAAAGCGTCCCGAAATTTTGGCCAATCTTGCGCCGAATAGGCTTCTCCAACGTAGCAGCACCTGACTGCGAGCGGTAAAGCGGGATCCGTGTGGAATTTCGCCTAACACCTCCCCCTTGAAGTTTGTTGACGTAGCTTCGAAGCCGCGGGTTCACTTGCAGAGGCCTGAATGGCTTGCGGATCCTGTCTGTCCAGCGTCGCGGTCGTAATCCGTGCTCAGGCTGGGGCTCCGACGAAGCAGCTGATGGATTTTCTGGGATGGTGCCAAGAACAAAAGTGTCCAGAAGCGTCTCTAATCTCAACTCACTTGGTCCTGTGGACAGGATCTGCGCATCTTTTGGCCGGATTTGGTTTGTGTGCCGTATCCACCTGGCTGGGTCAACTTGAATCTCTTAGAGCCCTTTGCCGCGCCGGCGAAGGATGAGTCCTGGAATCCACGTAGGGTGTCTGCTGCTATAGCCACAAACCAACACTCTCTGGCCTTCGCTGAAGGAGCGCGCAGTTTCCCCGTGATGCTGGTTGAACTGTTCTTCCATTCTAGTGTCGCGGTGACTAGCTTGCCTTTACTGTCGCCGGATAGTTTCAGCGGTGTTCGAACCTTCCTTCGGAGCAGTGCATCTGCTGGTGGCACTCCATCAAGCGATCTGGGGTTTGGAGTAGCTCGATATACCAGCAGGAACCTTTGCATGGCAGGCAGAAAGGAACTCTAAAGGCTTACGAGACCGAGGAAAGACCTGAGAGACGTCACGTCGGCGGGCGATGGCATACGTTTGATAGCTTCGACGTTCTCCGGGCCTGGTCGGCGGCCATGTTTATTAATAATGAAACCAAGGTACTTTATCGACCGCATGAAGAAAGTGCACTTTCCACGGCGCACTCTGAAGCCAAGTTCTTGAATACGACCAAGCACTTTATCAAGGCGCTGCCACAATTCGTGGGGGTTGGAACCCATGGCAATGAGATCGTCCAAATAGACAGCAACGCCGGGAGCATCCTTCAGCATAGTATCCATGATCTGCTGAAATATGGCTGGGGCTGTTTTGACACTGAATGACAGTCAGGTATGCTGGAACAGACCGTGGTGCGTATTGATCGTCAGAAGTTCTCGGGATTCTTCCTCAACTTCAACCTGCAGGTAAGCATTGGCCAAGTCAACCTTCGCGAAACATTAACCCCCATTCACTTTCGCTAACAAATCGTCTGGAAGAGGCAGAGGTTGTTAATGGATACCCAGTGCAACATAGACCAGTAGAGAAATCTGCACACAACCGGATGGTCCCGTTAGCCCTCTTCACTAACACGATTGGGGTGGCCCATGCAGAGTAGTTGGTCGATTGGAGAACACCAGCCTTCCGTAGTCGGTCCAGTTCCTGTTCAACGATAGGTAAGGCTGCATATGGTACTGGGCATTCAGGCTTGAAAACTGGTTTGGCACCGGGGAGGAGGCACAGTCTGACTCTTACTTTTGTGCACCGTCCAAGCTCGTCGGCGAATATGGATGCATGGCGTTGTAGGAGGTCCTCAAGTGAACACTTCGCAATGTGAGTTGGTTCGAGGGCACCTCCGGGTGCTGCGTGCGTGAGGTTGCGAATGGAATTCATTGGCTTCTCCAACAGATTCAGCTTTTCGATCCAATCCAGCCCCGTGAGATCAAGTTTGGGGCGTGACGTCGGGTAGCACGTGGCTTGTGCCGTCGAGCCACTGAGGCTTATGGGGCAGTCAGTCTCGCCAGTCAACTTCAGTTTACCACCAGAAGCATTACGGGCCCAATGTTCTGTCGGTTTCACATGAGGCTCACGAATTCGCTTCCACGTACATTCACTGAGCAGGGTGATGTCGGAGCCCGTATCATGTTGCAAACGAACTGGGACGTTGTTGATACGAGCCGTCACGAACCTCCTCCGGCAAGCAAGATCAACTTTGAATATCGCCGCCACCGAGTTGTACCGCGATTTGTGGGTTGCATGGTGGTGTGCGGGTGGCTGCGGCCTCTGAGATCGACATAAATCTTCTTTGTGGCCACGACGATTGCACCTGGCACATTTATGACGTCCAAACCGGCAATAACGAGCAAAATGCCACTCACCGCAATGCCAGCAACTTGTGGGAGGCTTGCTCTGCTTTCGATCGGGCTTGTTATCAGATTTCTTTGGCGCGCTGGAGTTGACTGCGTGTACACAGCTGCTTGAAGTCACAGGTGACTGGCCGATCATGGCAGTGTCGTGCCTCAGGTTGATGAGGCGTGGTGGTGGTGAGGCTCTGCAACGTCATTTCAGCATCCTGTTCACTTCTGCCAAGCAGCCGGGTTATTATGTCAGCATGTTGGGACGACTGGAGACCGGATATAAAAATGAGGCATTTAAACTGATTCTCCGTCATCGAGCTGAGCTTGAAGCGCTCTCATTCCCGTTTAACAACACCAGCAAACGTGACAAAATCATCATCATCTTAACCAACTTTAGGCATTGGTAACGGATATTGAACAGTGATGTTTGACCGGCGAATACCTGAGACAGTGTTCTGGCCGTTTCATCAAAGCTGAGGTCGCTGGGCAGCTTGGGGAGAATGAACTTTGCGTACCGCTCATGTTTCGGTGTGCCGAGTTTTCGCAGCAATAATCTGACTTTCCATCCGTCATCAAACTTGGAAAAGTCAGTTTTGAACACGTCTTCGTACCGCTTGAACCAGGAGTCAAAAGTATGACCAGAAAGAGGATCGAATGTGAACTCCGTTATTGGGGTCGCGGCTGCATCAGTTGAGGAAACAGAAGACTCACCAGTACTGGCTGCTGCTGTCTGGATATGCAGTCTCTGGGTCAGTGTTTCAATGAGCTTCAGTCGCGCTTCTTCAAGCTGCTTTTGTTGCTGCTGCAACAGTTCTCAAAGCTGATTAAATTCGATTGACATCGTGGGTTCCCGTTCGCCAATTGTAGTAACGGTATTTTCCTCAGCTTAGTTCTCGGTCTGACCTCCCAAGCTGGATTTCACGTCAAAGTAAACACCAAAGGTGCACAAGGCATATTAATGCCCAAAACGAAGTCAAGAACACTTGTGCAGCACTTCATACATATAGCGTAAGCGGCGACAACTTTCTGGAAATTCTGACGCCTTCTGGATACGCTATCGACAACCGACATTCGGCCAATACTGGGTCATGATTGGCTGCTGGGTCCAGATTTTCGACCAATTAGATCTCGGCTTGATGCCTGACCGGCAAGCGTCCCGAGTTTTGGCCAATCTTGCGCGGACTAGGCTTCTGCACCGTAGAAGCAGTGTGGAATTTCGCCTAACTAGGTTTATGTTTCATCCAACTCACTATTGTAGCAGCACTTTACACTTCGTAGGTGGGAAGCGCATGCCAAACCGTGTAACAGTTGTTTATGTTATTTTAGATGGTTTGCGTTTTTAAAGGATCTGAACCAAGGAGAGCAATTTCGTCCGCATGCTCAGTGTCCCGGGAGCATTTCGACCCTCGAGCTTTCAGAGGCAGGCAGAGAAATCTCAAGCAACACATCAGTGGCAGGTTTGAAAAGGAAAGGCGAGAGAGAGCAGCCTTGTTTTACACCACTGGGCGTGGTGAACTCAGGCGGAAGCTTGTCGTCTACTCATAGCCGTTCACAGGAGTTCGGATACACTGCCTTCATAAGGAATATAAATTTGGACACCCTTGTTCTCCAGACACCGCCACAGTTTCTGACGATTGACAGAGTCAAAGGCCGCTTTCAGATCCAGAGAAACGATGAACGTTACGACTGGAATCAGAGTGATTCTTCTGTAATTGCCATACCCACTGTGGGTCCGCTCTTTGAAAATGGGCACTATCTTTGATTCTGCCCATCATCGTCGACAGCATGACATCAGCGTTCAAAACCGATGCTTCACTGCCGTATTGATTCTGCCCTGTTTTCTGAGACAGACTTCTGTCCGAAACTGGAGGCAAATAAATTAGGCAAGCGGTGACTGAAGACTTCCCTATCCTTGATGAATGCGAGTTGGAGATCATCTGGATCGGGAGTTCAGTGGCTAACATAAACCTCCGAGGCCTTAGGGCTTTCCACCGTCACGAAGAGACTGGACCTTACCGTGGTGTGACGGTTTGCGCACCTCAGCGACCCACTGAGCTATACTGGGGAGTGTCCCCGCGACACTCACAGAGTCTCTCATACCAGGTTGGTCAATGGTTAGAGGTCTGACGAACACAGTCTCCTGGTCCTCCAGGTTGGGGGTTGGAACATATGGCGACTTGTTCCGTAGAA
>SJOL01009162.1:430061-468834 GCA_004794785.1 Opisthorchis felineus | reverse complement strand
TCTTGTTGTCAGTTTCTATCCAGATTGCCCGAATGAGTGTCTGGAGGTGTAGGCACCTCGGAATGATTGTAGTAAGCTAGCACTAAGTCCCTTCCCCGTCCACCTTTATTCTTTCCTTCACAATAAGGCTTTCAAATAAATCATGGTTGTACGGCAGTGAAGCATCAGTGTTGAACACTGATGTCATGCTGTGGATGATGTTGATGATAGGGCTTTCCATGTTCACCGTTCAGGGTTCTAGTGCAGTTACCCGATCCAACTGAGTGGCTATAGGTTGCTATGAGAATTGTTCAAAGTGCTCGGCCCAGTGGTCGAGGCGTCCCTGTACTGAAGATGGTCGCCACTTTTATCCTTGATGCTTTCGCTCACAGACGGCTTTTGTGGAACGGTCGCGAGGATCAACTTAGATAATCTTCTGGCATTCCCGACTTTCTGCGCCCTTCTGTTTCCTTAGCCTTCCGCGTCCATCAGGTCTCACGAGTGGCATGCTCGCTCAGTGTGGCTTGGCGTCTGATAATTTGTCGTGCTGAATCATGTTCTGCGCTGTTGGGAACATTTCTCCGATATTCAGGCAGTGCCACTGTTCTGTCTGATGTTCAGTGCTTGAGCGGTTGGAAGAGAGTTAAGAAGGTGGTTTCGATAAATTCGTTCAACTTGGGATCTGCCAGCCTTTCAGCTTACGAAATCGCGGTACATTGTATGTTTTTAGGGTTAGAGGTCAAACTGTCGCGAGTGGAAGGTGTTAAACTCTCGACGAAGGTGTTAAACAGTCGACGTTGTGGTTTGGTGTGAACAACGGATCGAGATAGCTTGAACATTTTGAATGGCTTTTAAAGGAATTATCCAACACACGGTGGTTTTAGTGACTGCACTCCATAGATAATGAGGCCCACCTCATACGCCGCAAACCGGCTACCCTGAAAAACCCTCAACCAGTGCAGGACGAAGCCGCTTTGGGGAAGGTTAGGTCATAAATTGCCAGTGGGTCTTGAAGGTCATCTAGCCTTATGCCTTAAATGCCTGACGATTCTCTCTTATGCCGACACTAATAAAGAGGTACTCAAAGACAAACATGTGTTCACGCCTTACTACCCTGTGTATGATTTCCTATGTATAACTGCTCCCTACTATTTCTTGCATCACAGATGAACAAACTGGTAACTGAAGCCACTATATACACGCACCACCCTATTTGGTGATAGTAACAAGAACAACCATCCTTGTATTTTTGCTACTAGATCCTAGATTAACATGACGTCAGCATTGGATACTGGTATGCGGCCACCGACGATGAGAACAAAGTAATCAAGTAAATCCCATGTGCCTCTGGTTCTCAAAGCAAAGGGAGTTCTCTAAGGCTTCGTGATGCAGTTGTCATTGGAATAATCCTAGAGACCATGGAGCCGTACTAAGTAATTTCGAAAAGTCATTTTAAAAGTCATTTCAAAAAGTCACCTCATTATTGTGTGGTACTTGCTTGTACAGCATCGAAACTAAGTTCTGGCTTCCTGTGACAAGTTAATAAAACGGTGTCATATGATTCGTTTATTCCTCCAGCTTACCCACACTAGAAGCTTCCCGAACGTCCCCAAGTCTGCTGTACCGTTTGTGAATGCCACCATCTAGTCGTATCTTCGGCTGCTTCATAAAATAGTAAGTGCTGCATTTGTGTCCGGACAGCTCGGGTGTAAGTTAATTACAATCGAGCCTGTGAATTACGAGTTGCGAGTAGCATATTTGAAAATCTGGGATGAAGTTTCATCAGCTTTTGTTGGACTTCTGTAGCGAATTTCGTCTATGATAAAAAGATGCTTCCGGTTACCTGAAGTTGCTTTTCGTATTTTCGTCCGTAATTTGTTTCGTTAATGTTCATTTGTGGGCAGATCAGTTTGCAATATCTTGTCATCGGTTTATTTTACCCCTCAAGACGAAGCAGACATTTGGTTGTTGTAGACTACGCGTTTCGGTTGGGCTTATCAGCGACATTCCTTGCGATGTTTTGGCTTCCGTTTATATGGTTCGTGAAATCCCTATAAAACATCCCCATTTTCGAGAAGCTTGCCGATTTCGCAAGACATGCGTTTCATATTAAGAAAGATAACATTTGAATTCTCTATATCACCAGAAATATACTGATTAGTTGAGAGGTGAGAAACTCCATGTACTTGGTGTATTGCACGCGAATGATGCGGAGTCTACATAAGGCCACTCAGATCTCGGGCGTCTATGGCATGTATAAATAAATAAAGGTAATCGTTCAGCTGTAACACTCTTTCTATGTCTAGCTGTCATGCCACCCGAAGGCAGCACGACGCCTGGGATACTGCCAGGTTGCCCAAGCCTAGACAGGAGAAGTCGGGTTCGAACAACGGAAGTTCCGGTCAGTAAATTCGTGCTCTGACCACTGAGCCATCTCGCCCATATAAGTGGTTGATATAAGTCACGAGTTTTAGCACCTGACAGCCAGCCAAATCTCACCATCAGCAGAGCTTCCAACATGAAGCGCCACAGAGCGATGACTGTAATTTCGCCTTCGAGAACTGCGTTCCTTCCTGCTAAAAATACATTCCATCCTGTCATCAAATATCTTATTTGCTGTTCAGCATATTTCACTCCTCGCGGATGTGGCTCATGTGATGGCACTGTGTTCCCTCCATCTTCGTGTGCTGCAGGTTTGGGTAACAATCTGCCAGAACAACCTACTAGGTCCGGTAATCTCCCCAAATTGGATGCATGCTCGATCAAACTGATACTTTTTATTTCGAGGGTTTGGCTAGGAAATTACGTACGATCGTCCTGGATCCGTTTCATTGCGAATCTGGTCCCAGACGGACACCACTTTAATTAATCTTCTAACTTTAGTTTGCTTTCCTATTTTGTGCAGCCTCGTATGTTGTGTTATGATCCAGGTTTATGACCACTTCAATGTGCCAGTCATTTGCGCCGCGGACAGCTCAGTGGTTAAGGCGAGAAATTACTGGTCGGAGGTGCGTGGTTCGAACCCAGTCTCTGCATCTCGACTGCTCCTGTCTAGGTTTGGATAACCTGACAGTACCTCAGCCTTCGTGTGGCATGGCAGCTAGGCACCAGACGTTGCAGCTGAATGGCTATTATTATTGTTATTATTATTGTATATGGCCACATTGCACAGGCTGCGCTTGTTGGGCCCATCCGCTACGCATATCAGAAGGTTTTTCGCTTCGCACAGCTCACTTTTCTAAATCGTGCGCAATGTAAACGACCGAAAGACGAACACGCCATGAGCATCCCCTTGAAGTATGGAAGCAACAACCAGCAAACTCAGTCGGATTGACGGCCTCCTTTTACTCTGATGGCGATGTTGGGACGTGGCACATCAGTGGTTGATATCACTGGCAGACGTGGCCCAGTCACAGTCAGTACAACACCTGCATCGAAGCCACCACCTCCAACGCCCAGCTGTTCAGCTTTCCAGTTCATCAGATAAATATAGCAAATCGACTAGTTAGCTCATCGCATCCAGTGTGTGGCTATTATTATTATCCCATTCAAAAATTGGATTTTGCTGTGTACGGAAAATATCCAGCTCTTCTTTGTAGGAAATGCGTATAGACAAGTAGATGGTCTCAACATGGGTGACCCGTCTGGCCAAACTCGGGCCGGCCTTTTTCCGTTTAAGATAAAGGGGCAGCTGTGACGAGACTCACAGTGTTTTTCCTTACAGACTTCACGCTGATGATATTTTTTGCGACGTAGTTTGTCTTACCTCTGTAATAGTATCCACCGTGACATTTCGGTGTCTCGCGAACGTGTTTAGCAAGGACCTGTTTGTTGCGCTGAGTTCCTTGAGGCTGATTCTCACCCTTGAATTAATCGGGTTCATCTACCAAAAACCTGCACAAGTTAAGTATTCGATCTATCCTTCTACGGCATAAATATTCTAGACAATAATGTTGAATATTCGCTTTCCCTCGAGTCGAGAAGCTAATCGTCCACCAGCCACCGGAAAAGCGAACACAACCAAATGATTCCGTAACCAATTTCGTCTCAAGAGTGCGACTGCTAACCTTCGTTTGATTTTACCCTGCCACCAATCTGTCGGTTGGATATATTGATCCCCACTAAAGTGATCGTCCATAGGACTGACCAAAGCCATCCTCTCGGAGGAATTTCTTCTCAGGGGGGTTTGTTCCTTCTGACCGTGAATAGGTCTAGAACACCCGTTTGCCACCAATATCCGTATCAGAAATGCATCCATAGTTCCTGAAAAGTGGCATGGTGAGATTGAAATTCACTCATCGGTCCTACCGTCTTAGTTACAGTGGATGATAATTCGCAATGCAGAATATTAGCCCAAATAGATCCCGAGACGATCTTTGCGCCGTACATTCAATTGAGGGACACCATAAATGAGGTATTCATTCGAAGTTTATGATAATATACGGTTCTTAGCAACGTTTTGTACAATATATCCTGAATTATTTGCTGCATTGGTTCTTTCACTGAGTTGACCTCCTTTCTCCATTCATCACCAAATTTTGTTCGCAGTTTCTAAATCTCTGCTGAGTGATTCAAACGAGTGGGGTGCGATTCTCTGCAATCGTCGAATGGTATTGATCACTCCTGCAATGCTGACATCATAGTCGGATTCGTTTCCCACTCCTAACCTGTAGTATCCTTCGTTTTCACGAGTCCTTGCCATCAAACCAAAACTGCCTGCAACATCTCTGTGTTCTGATAGAGTTGTTTCCAAATGATCACTCGATCTTCATTAGTTCTCCGGACGCTTTATGACGCAGAGACAAAAACAGCTTCATTTTAGTATGCTTGCCTTTACTACTCAACACTGCACAACTAAACTCCAGGCACATTAGCGAATACTAATGTACGAAAAAATACTATTAAGCAAACCAGTAATGTTCAGTATGACTTGTTTTTAGCCGTATGCAACTTATTAAAACGAAGCCGCCACGCGACAACTCCACCTGCATCGAGTCTGTCGGTTTTAGTGAGACCTGGTAGCGCAGTTGGCGTTATCAAGCATACAGCCCCCAGAATTAAGTCTTTTCTGAGTGTTTCCGTAGCCCTTGCCGTATCTGCTCATCTCAATGAACACTGGGCTTGGTTTCGTCTTCCTAATTCGATCATAATGGACACACGTAGACATCTTCGTTGACAGAAACGATCGGCAGCTTAGTTCAGTCCATAGTTTCGAATATTCTCTCTGAAGCAGATTTTGTACCAAAAAACGGAACGGACGGAAATAGTTCTCTCTGGTGCATATTTCTCCATAACTACTTACTTTAATGCAGAGTACTCTAATGAGGAATACTGATGGTGAGATTTCCTTACAGTTTAGCCCAAATGGACGGATTTTCCTCGTACATGCTGCTACTAACGTTCTCAGTATTGCTCATCTCGATATACTAATTTTGCATTCCTAAAGGTCAGAGTTTTTTAGTGGTGTGCCGGTACTATTACTTAAAGATAGCAAAATGTCGCAGTTCAAACTCATCTCTTCGAAGAGGGGGCATCACAGGTGAATGGAATTTTCGGTCTCTTCTGGTATTGGTTTATCATCAGTGGGGGCTCTTGGATAAATAGATTTTACCGATTTTTGTTTAATGTTCAAAACGCTTGTGGTTGAAACGAGCTCACCAACATCGGATATTGGTGCTGCACTAAGTATTATGGCGTGGAGTGTTTATCAGGTGGCTATTTACAATTCCATTCAAGATAACCACTTGAAGGGTTCGAATTTATGAAGCGTCGATGCATTATCTCTCAGTCGTGCGGTCGCGTTAGAGAGGTAGACGTCACGGAGAGGATTATTTGGTAAGCGTCCTGTATCTATCAGCCGTAGAGTTTCTGTCAAAGTCTAACAAGTCTGTCAGGTAGTTGTAAGCCACTAACTGCATTTCGCTTTGTGCGCACAGTTGGCACTACCTTTGATGTGCCTGGGGTACGGGACTACTACGAAAAACACTTCAGGTCCTATAGTAAACGATATTGAGAAAGCGGTAACAAATCTGGCTACTTTTCCTCAGCAGCAAATTTTTGCATCGGTTTCGGGAGTTGTCATTAATTTAAACGCATTATGACACGAACTCTTAAGCTCCAACTGTTAGGTGCTTCAGGAACAGTGATGTTCAACGAAGCCCTAATCGTAGAAATAAAGATCACGAGGCCGTGGCGGTTTTACGCCACAAAGCCTATGGCCAATTTGCATTGGTTCCACCTACAGTTCATTTGAGACGAGCTAGATGAAAGGAGTGGCGGCCACATATTGGAGACAATGACCGGACCAATTCATCATCTTAGAGTCGTTCTACTTTTGCGACGTGAAGCTGTGTACGGCTACACATTGAAGCTTTGGTCCGTGAGCACAGTTGGCTGCATGGTTCCACCAATAGCTTCATATAACCGAATACCGTTCTATGAAACGAAGTTGGTTTACTCGGTCATAGGAGATAGGGGTGTACCTACTCAGCAGAAAACTACACGAGACGATTGATTGATACCGAGGAGATGCCTATGCTGAGAAATAAGTCCCCTAAAACACAAGGGAGCACTTATGACGTTGGAGTGATTACTTGTTACAGTACTCCCTTTCAGGAGGCTGCTCTCCTGGAGGGGGGCGCAGGAAGACTCTAGGCCAGCCACAATTTGACGTAAACTCCTGTATTGACTAGAGACCACTCTCTAACAAAAGTTGAGTCTCTTTCACCATGGCGCTCTTCGGAAGATTACTGCACAACTTGCCACATTCTCGACTCAGCCGCAGTGATCTCACAATGTCGAAGCCATTGCTAAAATCCAAATGTTGCGCACGTCACATACCTGGGGTGCTTGCATCTAGACCAAAGTTACGCACCGGTTCCTTTGATTGTAGCCAACAAAACAGTAGTTCGGGTGGACAGAATTGTTCACAGTCTCGTTTGGCAAGCAGGTCATCCTAAACCTGACAGTGGGTCATGAGGAGAAACCCTCCTCAGGTGCAACAGACAGTTGTAGATGGGCTTGTTTAAAACTGACGGATATTTAGTTCCATTCGAAACTCTGTAAAAGCCTAGTGAATGAACTGTGTGCCCCTCCGATGTGGACAACTGTGAGCGCTTACTGACGGATAGCTAGAGTTTGCACAGTAAGCGAAGTCAACTGAAAGGAGTGCTTATTTGCCTTCAGCATTCCATTGTCGTTATCTACTTCAACGAAATTCATTTGGTATACTCTGTTAATCAGTGGTTTCCTCATGAACTTTTCCCGCCAACGATGCTGACTTAACAAATGTACGATTTGGTAATCCAGCGGCTCTTGATTACTTCTGATTACTTGTAACGACGATCGCCCGTGGAGGTTTGAAACGAGGAATAAATGTCCGCTCCCAACATTCCGTTATTCTCCATAACTCAACGAGAAGATTAAAATCTTAAAATACCGTTTCCCATTAGGCGTTTTCTCGTCGGTCTGCCGCTGTATATAGTGATCATTTTGTCATTCTCCCCACCTCTCCATTATTTTACGTAGATCTCCATAGGTTCTTGACTAGAACTTTTTTTCGTTACCTCTTCAGTTCAAATTGGAGACCCATTCCACGAAATTTCTCAAATAAAGAAGGAACACCCAACCATAGGTGAGCTTTATACTTCTATTTGATCAGTACCCAGTGGCGGAGCCATCTTTTTATCTACAGATGGAGCTACCATAGTCTGCTGGCATCCCCCAAGAACCGTACCGTATGCATCGACAAGGGTAAGTTAAGTGGAGTTTGTTTACCTTCTAGCCGATGCCACGAGACCTAGAGTCTCTGAAAGCACCTGCGTCCCCGTTAAATATCAAATTAGATAAAATGATGGTAGAAAAACAAGGTGGTCCTACCGTCTTGGAGCTAACCAAGGCTTTTGGGCTTCCGTGGCAGCATTTTCGTCCCAGGTATGTGTTTTTCTTGGTTCATGTTTTACTTCAGGCCGTTCACAAAAAAATTTTCCCCGTACTCTTGGGCTCCGCTCCGAGAACGAAAAGCTCTTTAATTTCTACACGTTCGTAGATATCATAAAGTTCTTCTGTTCGATTCCGAGTAGTTTTTGTTCCCGTTACCTTATTGGATGGGAAGAGATCGAATCTGTGATACATAGAATGATTTCCGTCGGTTGAAATTCAACCACATCTTAGTGGGTAAACGACCTATCAGCTGGTCCACCACGAGAGTTTGTCCTCCTGTTACTCGACTTTGGCTGGAGTCCAGTTCCTGGTGGAATGTTTCATCCGAACGACCTCGGACACTTGTTAGAATATTAGCACATCGCTTATCGATGGATTCGCGGTTCAGTTGACGACGCATAACCGTGACTCTGAATCGAGGGGGAAAATTTTAGACGGTGGCAATTGGCGCGTTTCTGTAAATCTGGGTAGTACTGGTCCCATGCATTTTCTGAAACAGGTTGATGCTCGACACCAGACAGAAACGTCTCACATGACCGAATTAAACTCAGCCAGTCCTCTATCGGCGTATTTCATTCGGATGTACTTCTCATGTCCTACAGATTTAAGCTCGTTCACACTATTGAGCCTAAGTCTAGGCTTTGTCCACTTAGGTTCACTAATTGACGTACGCAGATTCGTGTACTAACCTGCATTCAGGTGAGCAAACGGTGGGCCGAATTCGCAAGAATAATTTTTGATTGAGTGTTCAGTTACTAATGAGTAGGTCGGTCGACGTATTTTTTCATGGTATGATGCTTTTCGGGATTGCCTATCAGGTTCGATAAGTTGGTTTAATAAAACCCGTATGTTGACTGGCATCCAAAGAATGTTCAGTCGACTGTGAAGTTGCAGACATAAGGGTTCTCCCCACATGTCTCATACTTTACGGAGAATTTAGTGTTCAATCCATAGTAGTTAAAGCGTGAAACTGGTTTAGATAGTGCGGCGTTCAGTTAGCCAATAAGTGATTTTTTCCTGGCAGGGCACACTACTCATACGGTTGCTGAAATCTTTTCGACGGCCCACCACAGGTTTCGCCGTTCTTGGAGCGTAGGAATAGTCCCGAGTTCCCATCAACCCTATATTCTACCTGAACACCAGGTTGTAGGAACTTGAGGAAGTACACTCATCTGCAGGTTATACTAGCGCCGAACATAAGTTCGATGGAAAATCGAGGACCACGTCTACTTGATGAGCCCCATGAAGGGCAGACCGGTACTGGCTGTCGAGTTTTCAGTGTCCTTATGAGTAGTGCGTACCGTCAAGAAAATATACATTGGAAACTTGGGGCGAACTTTGTGCAGCACAATTAGTTGAAGTATAGTATAAACAAGAGATCCAGTTGGGTCTCTCGTTAACCCCAGTGTGATTTGCATATATGTGTATCCCGGGAATACGTGTAACTTCTTTGCACAAAACCATCCACCATGAAGACGGATCATGACGGAAACGCTGGAGATGGTGCTTCCTCAACCGTTTTAATTAACCACAAAATGCCATGTAGGCAAATATCACGGAAGAGCCACTCAGTCTTTATCTCTCCATTTGCTATAAATTCTTCTCTTACCTCATGATTGGCTTGGCACGAAGCCCCCTATCAGGCATGTGTACAGATGTAACAATGTGTTGCTTGGCGCTCTGTTGGCAGTTACGTGGAGTAGAATGGGTGAACGCTTAAGGTGGTTCACCAGGTTTGTAGGTCTGGAACAAACATGGGTTCCCGACTATTTTGATCTGGCTTTTAACTATCCAAGGAAATTGGCTGTTAGAGAAGGTAACCATCGGTACATGCGCTTCATCCCTAAATATCTGTAGGGGTTTGCGAAGTAGTATTTTTATTTGATGATATCGAATCTGCAAAAAGTCTATGGCTGAGCCTGAGTCTTTATCGATTTAAACTGATGAGCCTTTTACACCGCACAAAGCGTCTGTTATCAATGTTTTTCCTCGTCGACTTGGGATCACAGCGCTAAAAGACGAAATGGAAGATCTCCACTACAGCAGAATTTGCTACGTTTTGTTCACCCCTCTTGAACCATCTTATGATTAAATTGCGTGTTAACGACAAATGTTGAAGGTCTTTTTGATGCAAGTGTCTAGAAGGTAACAGGTTTGTGTAACGTAAACATAATATTATATAGTGCGAACATAGAAGAACGCATCTCGGGTAATTTAGCGTGCACAAGCTCTCGAGAAGTCTGACTGTGCAGTGCGCTTGAATACTCATTTTCATGGGACGAAATAACAAGGTGTGTAAGGCAGACGGGTTACTCTTGGGATATGAACAAGGAAGACAAAGTGGTGGGGGCGGGGCCTGTGGAAATTGTCAACAACGTTGGCGACGTATTTCACGAACCAAGTGCCTAAATTTACGCGGCGGGCATGTGCAAAGTGAAGCCAAGGTGAAATCAAGTAGTACCAGTGTGTTTCATGAAATCTGTTTTTCTGAAAAATTACAGGTCAGAGGGGGGAATGGACTGGCGCTCTGTGGTGAACTAGGGTGCTGCACGGATCAATACATTTGTAAGCGTGCACGGTTTGCTCATAGGTATGTAGGCGGTTTGGTTCCTGTAGTGTGTTTAGCAAGAAATGGCATAATATAAGCAGTATGTGCTTGCACATATTTGTCACAATATATCGGTGCAACTCGAAATATTACACTCAACAGGCGGGAATATATCCTCAAAATCGACCTAGAAAACGGCGTGCAACAACCACTCTATCGGTGCTATCTAATACGCATATGAGTGCAGTAGAAGTAAAAGGAATGATTAGTGGTGAGAAGACTCCAGAAAATGCCAGGTAAAAATAAAAACCCTGCTGTATGAGTTCGTTAAAGCTAGCCTGAACTATGCGAAAGCTGAGATGAAGGAGACCTTGTTTTCTGCCTTACATTGCGCTATAAAGATTGTTTGATTAAAATCTCACGAAGAAAATTACAGTGAATGAAGTTGTTATGGGACCATTCGGCTTTTCTTCAAGACTTGGATGAAATTTCGCATGCAAGGTCGGTAGGGATAACCATATTTGTCTCCAACTAGGCTAGCAGTGCGCTTCTAACTCACTGGTTCTTTCCATTCTCCCTCCCTCGTGCGTTGCCTGGATAGGGCAAGATCATTTGCTTTCCTGAGCGAATTGATGGGATAGATATTTTGAGCCTGTTATATGTGGAACAGTTTATGGCCACAATTGAATTAAGTCGCACGGCGTATCAAATGGCCACTGTGAATTAGCGACAGAGCTTCAGTAAGCAATTCAGGAACTTCATTTTGAAGAACGTGGGGTTGCAGAGCTCCCCAGGAGCCAAGGACTGCCAGACGAAACGGGCTCTATTGAGATGCAGGCCACCGTAAAGGAAGACTGAGCCTATAACAGCCTTGAAGGACGCGTACACGCTATCATTGATACATGAAGTCATATTTAGGTGTTTGGTAGTCTCGAGCACAGGCTCCCACAGAAATCCCTTCACGCGAACCCTCCGCACGTGATTTTGTCCTAACTTACACAATATGTCCAGAATATCTTCCGTCCCAGTGGTTTTGACGGACAGGGAGTCATGACATTGACGTTTGGATCGCACCAGATTCGAACATCAGTCTGGTCAAGAATGCCAGCACACGAACAGGGGAAGCCTATCGGCATCACAAAAGCGTGCAGTTAGACGTTCTCGTAACAGCTACAGGATAACCACGAAAGAACTGTACGTAGGCGTAAAATATGGTTGAACAATGACGTGAAACAGGAGAGCAGGGCGGAAGGTGAATGGATCATTTTCATGATTGAATGAGCACTGCACACTATTCGCCAAAAAACTACACAATCTATAGCTGCCGTACACACGAGCAGCTGAGTTGAAAGTTTTTGCCGAATCGTTTGATACGTGGATTATCTGCCAGGTTAGCTGTACCTAACCTTCAGGGCTGTTACGACTCTGGCCATCTCAAACAATGTATACTATTCCATGGAATGCAACTTTCCCACATTCAACGTGCTTTTGGCACATTGGACTAAGTGCGGCGATCCTGGCCGATTGCGCTGCGGAACCAGCTACAATCGGATCAGAATATTCGATCCGGAAGGTTAGCAGTCTACGAAATCAACCCCAGTTCTAACGACTTAACTACTCTACAATGCGTATGGGGCGCATGGTGCTGGGAACGAATGTACGGCGCTGCTACCAAGGGGGAAGCGAAATTACCCGGCACGAAAATTGTTCGCATCACTGGTGGTTGAGCCCTTCTCTGAGCTTGGAAATTTCCTGCAAGCGATTCTCCACCAATCCAGGCGACGTCGCCAGTGCGCCGTTGGTAGTGGTGCGTTGAGGTCAGGGACTACACCTGAGCATCTTTATTTGAACACATCCACATCGAAGTCTTTCAGCAGTTTGTGGGAACGGTCTGAAAAAACTGGACAGAGGATCCGTATTTGCAAGAGAAACTAATGGTGATTGTCGCGCAAGGCGGAAAAGCCAAATTTCAAGTACATCGGATTCTCTGCAGAGCCTCGCTATTACCCAAAACAAGTATAGCCAACTGCAAGAAGTTTACCACTACTCTTTGTTTTGAGTATATTGGTAGAATCAGATGTCCACTGTATCCACATCAACGAAGCTCTGTGGAGGATTCTCGAGATAGACGTGAAAACTCGGTCCGTAAAAAGAGTGCGATTTTGGCCCGCTTCGAAAGCGTGCGGTCTCCGGGACGTGGCAGCTTATGGGGAAACCCTGGGCAAACAGTGAATACCGGTCTCTGCTGGAAGATGATCTACGCCTGTGAGGTTTGTTGAGACTCGGTTACAACCTAAGAAAGACGGGGAAACCGGCTAAGGTGCACGAAAAATGGACGGATTACCGTTGACTCTCACCTTGTTGTGTCCTTCCGATATGGTTTGAAGGTCCACGTGGTCGCATACGCCGGTCACTGCAGGTTATCGGCACAGATGATCGGAGTGGTACGGGTCCAGTACGGTTCTGTGTTGCTTGCCGTCTATTGGAATCCCCTTGAGGAACCGTTCTGTGTCCGTGCCTGGATGGGTAACACGCTTGGCAATACAGCTGGCCCATTCGAATGCGAACGTCTGTATTGGATAGCCCATCGCTCAATGGTACTCCACACCACGAACACACAAAACAGGCTAGGTGGTAACATAAGTTCATGGACCCAATGATCATGAGATCACCGGTTCCTAAGTGAATAGAGAGGAAAACGAATTAAATAAGTTTGCATAGAGAGCAGTGCAACATAAAACGTATGGACGTTCGTTGGTTTGATTACTGGGGCAGGAGCTCTTCAAACGAGTATCCGAGTAGATTCCCTAGGCAATCGAGTATAACGCCAGCTAGTGGCAGCACAAAGGGTGTGATGATTGAAGGAAAACGATAGAAATTGCTAAACACTCCTGAGTTTGGGACCGAATCGGAGAATGAGTGTAAGCCCAACTACTGCCTACTCTTGACACGGAATTTCACTTACCCGCAGTCGGTAGTAGTAGTCTTGGGCTGTCAGAGTTTTCAGCAACCTTATAAGTGGCGTGTTACGTCTATACAATGTATTACTGTATTCGAATATCGTACCAACTGAAACAAGAGGCGGCCTGGTGTAGTACAATCGGTTGAAGAACATCATAAACGAGAAATTCAGCTGGGATTCAGGTGAGCCCTCCGTGAAAACCAAATTGGTATGCAAGATAATAATAATCAATAATCGCTTAGCTGTAACAACCTTTCGGTGCCTAGCTGCCAGGCCATCCGAAGGAAGCAGGAGGGCTGATATACTGCCAGGTTGCCCAAGTCTAGACAGGAGAAGTCGAGATGCAGAGGTCGGGTTCGAACCACGGAACTTCCGGTCAGTAAATTCGCGCTCTAACCACTGAGCCATCTCGCCCCCGTATGCAAGTGGGAGTACTTGCTGAATTTCGTGCAACCTGATGAGCCCCAAAAGGGGCGAAACCAGCCGTGGGCTGTCAAAGAGTTTTCGGCAACCTTATGAGTAGTGTGTTGCGTCTACACAGTGCTCGAATGGGTTTGAACAGATACTAAGCGGGAAGAAACAAAGCAAACTAGTGAACTTGTTTTTTATGTCATTTGCAGTGTGCAACCGTCCATATGTAAAAGACGCTCGTGCGAAAAAACTAGCGAGCACTATTACGTGGCTGTTGTGTACTGTTATGTCACCTTGTGAGAACCATCATCTGTCTGTACGATCGATGTTTAGTATCAAGAAAACGGAAAACACCCGTATGAAACACCTTTTCATATACGATGGCCAGCAGCGTATGGAAGCGCTAAAGGGAACACCTGTAGAGCATTGACTGTCAATGTAAACGAACATTTTAACATTGCTTTCGGTATGAAGTTGTATGCAATAATCAGCTGGTTGGATTACTTTTTGACAAACAGACATAACAAATTATTTGTGTAGTACTGCACGCGTACCACCATAGTGATGACTACATGACCAATCATTTCCCCTATCTATAATATAACGGCAAGAAGCACAGAAAGCTCCATGGATGCGGAAACCAAGTAGACTAGCAGTCTGAAACGACGGAGCTCATGAGTAGTATTTTAGGTATGATTATTATTCTGCCGGTTGCTGACTACTGGTGAATATCTGAATGGGGCATCGTCTCTTACGTGAAGTCAGTCTGTACCGAAAAGCTGGCAAGCACCGATAAACTGCTTCACCATTGTTGTATCCATACAGTACATCTCGACGTTTAGGCATAGGTTGTCTTCATCCACAGGAAGAAAGATTTATTGAAAACTATCAAATCTCCTCACGCTATCAACACTAGTGGTCAGCAGTCAGAACACTTTAAATGAATAGCTGTCGATCCTCGAAAGACCTGATAAGTGCCAAACCAAGAGTTTAAGGTTTTACTTGGTGTTTCCAGTATCCCACATATCTCGTATCATTCAGAGCTGGCTTCCGTTCCGTGGCCAACTCAGAGTTGTGATCTTCCAGATCAATGAGACCTCGAAGGTGCAAACACCTATGACCTCAAGACTGAGTCAGTAGCTACCCCGAGATCAGAATAGAAAAGTGTCAGTCAAAATTTATCTACATGCTTATTCGAAATATACCCAAATGATTTATGAAAGTTTTATGGTCGGGAAATATCACAGACATCTTCCTCGCTGAGACGGCACATTTTTCACCTTTTAGTGTTTCTATGCAAGTTACTCAAAGTGGTATACCCGTAAATTGCAGGACGCGTTTCTGACTGAATCCGTCACCTGCTGACCAAAAATCGCACACGTCCATCCACCAGGAATGGAGTAGTGTTGAAAGACGTACGTGACTTACTGGTTTTGTGTTGCGGGGTTTACAGTGCACCAACTGGAAACGCAAAACCGAAAATTTTGATTGACCACGTCGCCCGCCATCAGCCGAGCTTATACTGTCAGGTTGTTAGCCCACCTATACGATCCTATGTGTATGAGTGCTTGCTTCGTCGAACGTGATACAGGCGCTACCTGGCACAGAAGCGAAATACAAAAAACGGTCCGGAATTTCCTGACTCGCGACATTATTTCCACTTCTTCCGGTTCCGAATATATTGAACGATGCATGAACCTTACACATGCAAATCAGAACGGTTCAACAAAAAAAACTGGAATGCAATAATACTGTGGCATGCTAGAGTGAACCGGCACCTACAGTATATCCTGCACGAGGACGTTAGATCAAAATGGACATATGCAAATGGTGCGCACTAAGATACTCTTTCACCACACGAACTTTCCAGTATAGTCGGTTTGGAGACATCAGGGCAACCATAGCGATCAGCTGGGCGAATAAACCTCATGTATGGATACAAAGCTTACATTGCAACGTCCGAATGATTGAGAAAGCACCATCATGTTACATTCATTAGTTGAAATCACAATCCGCAGGCCTGTTGATGTCGTCCCGTACCTAGGCCCATCGATGTTAATTGAGAAGGACCCGGCTGACTTAGTTCACCGCACAGGTTCTGCTCTGTCTGTCCCGTCCGAGATTATGCTCGTCAACGCGACTGAGTCTATTGGTCAGGGATTTTGGCTTTTATTTTTCGATAGTTCAGTGAGGTTTATTAAGTTGCTCAGTTAGGTCTGGTTAACTATCATATCAATAGATTCAACTGCATAAATGATGCTTGAATTTGATCTCACCCAGTCTTGCAGTAATCGTTCGCAGTCCTTAGACATCAAGTGTAACCAAATAGTACGCTGAATTAGTTAAGTGATTCAAAATGGCTCGAATTTCTGAGGGACTTAATCCAGGAAGAGAAATACCATTGGCTTACTCAACGTTCGGGAGCAGTTTGAGCCCTGAAAGGCTCGGGGTGGGTAAGGAATACTCAGTAGAATATCGACAATCAAGTTAGAAAGAGAGGATGATGACAGATGGCCATACCTGACAACACTGGATACGGTGATCTCGGATAAGAGCTTGCCATGAGCACATGCGGGTCAAAGAGAACCGGTGTAAAGCGCTTATAGAAAAGATAAGAATTTAGTCGGAACAATGAATGAATGACAGACACTACCATAGCAATGAGGATCAATGGGATCAAAGTCAGCCTTCAGGTGAACATAAATTACAATGGTTGGTAATTAACAATAATCAGCCGACTAATAGCGGACAGCTATTGGCGTACTTTTAGCACCGCGTTAGGTTAGAAACAGCTTAAACTGGTATGCTGAAGTTTGGCCACCCGATAAGGTTTTCGGTTAACCAGTTAGGTTAAACCAAAGAAGTGCTTAAGAAAGGAGACTAGCAGAGAAAAACTTGGGGAATAGTTTTCAAGACATGGACTAAAGAGGATAACATTAAGGAGATGAATGACCTTGTCGAACAGGCGAACGGAACCGCTAACTCGCAAAGGCAATTCAATGAATGTAAACGTTTCCATTTAACTAGTGACGACAAATCAACTTTCAATACAATTTATCAGCTATAAATCGTGGACCATAGGCACATTGGTTCCAGCTGATACAGTTTCGATCACCGGAAAGTCAGAGAACGTGGGAGATGCAGCTAAGCATTAGAGACGACGGCGTGTTCAGTTAGTCCGGGGACTGGACTAAAGTCATAGCTCTGATGCACGAGCGCAACTGACTGCGCGATTGGGTCATTTCTGTTAGTTCCATTAATCATTGGTTAGTTGAGTCCCAGGGTCCCCATCCAGGAAGGCGGCAGTTGTCGACCCGACTCAGTTTACTGGTTAGTGTTTTCATACATTGTCCACCTCTCAGTCACTTCCACTCAACACAGGGCTGGGTGGAAAGAGCTTTGCGAGGCAGACGGTCCTCTGGCATGCGGAGTACATGTCCTAACAAGCATAACCTATGAAGCGGGAGAGTCCCTTCTTTCTAGGACCACCTGGTGTACCTCAGCATTACTAATCCGATGATCCCACCAGACCCGGCCAATGCTTCGGAGACACCGATGGTCTAACACTGACATCTTTCATATATCCTCTGCGCGTAGAGGTCACGTCTCTGATCCATAAAGCAGTATGAATCATACTGCCGCAGTGTAAACTCTGCCCTTGACACAAACTGACGTCACGTCGGCGCTGCCCTGAACTTCCAGATTTGAGAGTAATCGCATCTCCAGCCACTCCAGCGGAACTTATACAACTGCCCAACTAAAGAAGTTTATCTAACACATCGATTGGCTCGTCTGTAAGCAGCAGGTTTATGTTTGATGCAACTCAGTATTGTAGCAACACTTTACACTTTGTAGGTGTGAAGCGCATACCAAACCGTGTGACGGAATTATTTGGGTTATTTTAAATGGTTTGCATTTTTGATCTGAACAGGGGAGAGAAATATCGTCCGTATACTCGATGTCTCTGAGCGAATGTCCCGACCCAAATCTGTCACCTTCTGGTGGTGGTCGGGCTTCTTGTGCAGCAATGATCCTGGGGGCTGAACTGGCAGGAACTCAGTCCCTAAAGGGTCAACCATGCCAGAAAGGCCAACAGGCAGGTTCCCAACGAAGAGCAGCGAGTCCTCGTACTGCGAGTAGTCATATTAGTAGGCGGTCTGAAGGTAAATTCGTACTGTTGTCTGCAATAAGAATGCGGAAGCAGTAAGGTATTTTCCCCAATCGACCAGTATGTCCATCTTTATGGAAGCAGCGATGCTGTTTTCCCCCGAGGAGGGACAGGTTGGAAAAGTCCGCATTAAAAACCGGACAATCCGATCGCCCAACGGTTGACTGTGACCACCGGCACATCATTCAATACGGTCGAAATACTTTTAAAACCAAAGTCTGGTGCTGCTCAAAAGGCACCTGCTATGCACAGCCGCATTAGGGATGAGACAGTAATGCCTTACCAGACTTGAGTCAGAGGCTAGTGGCGGGTTCCCTGAACAAAACCCTACATCCTCCCACTGCCTTGTGGGTTAGACTTTTGAGTCAAAGTCTCAAGCAAACCCGCTTTTCCGGCTTGAGCAACCGGGAGGCATCATTCGTCCTTGCAGGTCTTCGCTCACCGGCCTTCCCCCACACCCCCTGTCTACCCATCGAATGATGCATTGCGATCTGACGATAAATCACGTTACAGTTTTCAGCAATCCGGGTAAGGAATAATTATGGAAGAAAAAAGCAACGAACTCTAAATACATTTATGACATGACAATCGGCAACAAAGATGTTTCAAACAAATTAGTTTCCGAGTGAGATGATTTCGGACAGTTCCGCTGGAGTTCCCGATGAAGGAGGATCATTGCACTTCATTATTTGATGGATCAATCAATCAGTTAGCAACTGATTTTGAAGAGGGCATATCGAAGGGTATTGTGAAATAAAACACCTCGTCAACCCGAGGAATGTTCCTGCAACGACACTCTCTACACTTATATCTGTGTAACCGTTAAGTCAGGCTGAAAACCCCCTTTGAAATTCGATACGTAGTAGTGAGGGCGTAGTATTTTAATCCAATCACATGTTCAACAGTCTCCAAAACAAATCGGAATAGAGGGTAAAGCAAGCCTTGCTTTTTATTAATGGGTGATTTAACAATGGACAAAATGAAATGAGAAATACTCGGAAGGGGAAGACGGAGAACTCATCAATTTATTCGCGGCAAATCAGTTGTTTGGAACAGAAAACCAAGGACTTTAATGCCGAAAACAAGGGTTCAGTGACGGCAAGCTTACACCGTAAATTTCTTTCCAGATTTTCTGCAGAGCTGTTAACATCAACTGGACTTGACAGTTTGAAAGTTACGGCGTGAGCTCTGTTCGGAAGGCTCGTGGTTCTAACTTACCTGCGACAGGTCGAATACATTTACCTGGGAGTAGTTCAACATCCTTGCTTTCTCTAGGCAGCGCAGCATCTGTTCGCCGAAACGGTTTCATAACTAATTACTATCTCGACTATCGTTGATTGAAACTAGATCACACAGTGATCGCAAGCAGTGTCACCATCGATGATGCTGGATGTAGAAAAGAGCTACCATATATTCTAACCATAAACACCATTTATGCTATACATTCTGTCTTACCGAGTTCTTGAGTACATGCCGTGCACTTGCCCTTCGGATCAATGCCTCCGTTGAGTGGTACTCGAGGTGGTGCGGGAGGAGCCTCCGATTTGCTTGATGGAGGCGGAGGAGGTGCGTACGACCGCCTGACAGATGTGAGGGGAGATAGCATTGGAGGTAAATTGTAATGAATAAATACGAATGCTTTCACGTTACTATATTGGGATCAGAAAGGCTTGACACCCGATCTGGCTATGCGGTTCAACAAAAGGTGTCATTCTACGATAACGGGTCAATTTTGTATGGTTATCGCCGTAAATAAAAGCAGTGGTCTTTCAGTCAATCCCCTTGGATGCTGCTACCAGTTTGGAAACATTTACAAGACAGACAACTGCTGCTGATGCTCCAAATTCCAGAGAGCAGTGATTTACGGGGGCTCAAAAGAATCTGCATGTCGAACTGGTCAACCGTATCCACATGAATGGAGGAACGATCGTTGACACATGACTGGTGTTTGTAAAAGTGGAAAATCTACTGAAATCAGCTGCTTAGCTCTGATTCGATGGGACACATACAGACAAATACAGGTCACAACCACAGACCACACGAATGCACATGTAGTGTTGTAGTTATGCAGTTTAATATGGTGGTTCCTTGAGTAGATGCATAAATTGAAAGAAAACTGGAGGAACTCAAGCCTGATGTTTGACAGACTGACAAAAAAATTCGTATGGTATGCAACGGACCCGAATACAAAACCGATCGACTGAACTGGCTACCAGTAGAAAACAAAAAAAACGGAACTTTGTTGGACTGAGCACGTAAGTTGCTATGGCAACCAGAATGTAAATCGGCAGGTCAACAGCAGACCGAGAAAGTGCCTACACACTCGTCGTGTTGGTTCCAGTTGATACCGAACGATTGCAAATTAACACAGGTGAAGGACACTGGGTAATATTATTCACAGTTTCAAGTATCACTGGTTCCATGTCCAATTCAAAGCGAAACAAGCAGAGAGGTAACCAAATTCTCACACCACAGAAGAGTAAGAGTACGAAAAGAGTGAGTATCAAAAGTCTGGGTGCTATCGGTTTGCGCCAGCATTCAAGATTGAGTCCGCGTAAGCTTCCCTGTGTCTGACTGAAGACTGTACAGGCTGGGACTGTTGACTGGTATCAGTGGCGTCCGGGTTATCAGTTCCTGTCCCCGTCATATGAGCGCTTGGCAGATGAGGGGACATTGTAAGCTAGCAAAACCAGCTCCGTTCTCCCTATCGTTCCGCATAAGCTAGGCTAGTAGCAAGAAGTAGGTGCAAGCAACGGTCAAATCTTCGTTCCATCATAATACGTTGTGAGCGACTTAGATAACCGATATGAGCTTTATTTGTGCTGATCCAGGTTTTGCTCCGTTCACCAGCTAGTTTAAGTTGAAAGATTCCAGTAAAAGTTTTCGGGTTGCTTGCCTCGTAAAACACAATCGCCAGTATGAGCATCAAGTGACAATTAAAGAACAGTGGTGCTTGCCTGCATACAATCACGGAGGGAGAACATTCTAGAAGTGCGCATGAAAAAGTTTACGGATAAAACGACTAGAGCATTTTAAGGTGTATGTGTCTCCGAACAGCACCGAAATAAACACACCCGAAAATTGTACTAGGGGAAAATACTGAACGACATGGGCTCAGTATTTTTGCGAACCTCCTACAAAATAAACGGAACACGGAAAGACAGAAAAGCCTAAGATACATAGTCCAGCTACGGCAGTCCAACACCCGCCATATGCTGAGAAGTTACGTGAACCAGATTTCTGTCGCTGATTCACTGAGCGAATAAAATATTCTGCTCAATGAGTACCGCATTCTTCCTATCTGCATCCACATTATACGCTGCTCTTTCATTTAGACAACAGAATGTATGGACGGAGGTCGATTGGTCAGTTCGACCTCGGCTGTAACTTGTCCTTTAAAGATCTGTTGCCTCAACTTTGCGCATCATATTGCGACGTGGATTTGTATTTTAGTACTGAACACATTGTTTCAGTCCTGACACTTATTTTCCACGCAATCGACCTATGGACGCATCAGTCCCCGACAAAATCACTACGGTTCCTGCACTTATAATGAAAGGCCTTTTTCGTAGTAGTTTTCATGAAAATGAACGGGAAATTCGGCTCCTTACTTGGCTAATGGTTATAGACCATACATTTGTTGATCTCAAGTGACCTTTTCATTACAAGCGCGTTTACTACAGTGCCACTTTTTCATAACCGGGAGAAAGCAAGGTGTGCAGGCCATTGGACAGTACTGAAATATATAAGTCAGAGCATCATGCCGCACCAAGATAGCTTCCGTAGAATACCTTGCCGAAGGTTTCCTGCGATTCAGTACCTTTACTAACCTCGTCCCAAACTGGACCGATAGCACATCGACAAACAAACCTTGGCTGAGCACTACGGCCAACAATTAAAAGCACACTCTTCAGTGAGATCCTGGCTCGTCACACGTTTTACGATGTTCAATCAGGCGCAAGAAGAATAATGCTCAGTCCAGTGGTTACTGCTTTTACCCTTGGTTGTATCATTAGAAAACAACGGAGAATTATTAATACACTGAATCCCATTGGTCAAGGGAAGGTCGGTTTTATGCACAAGGCATAACACGGACTTCAATATACTTGTTTTCGAATTCGGATGAAACCACTGTATCTTCGCAAAAATCCGGTTTTCTCGCCGCTTTTCTAGACCAGTCACATTTCAAATTGAAAGGTCCTTAAATCAAAAAAGTCGACACAGCACCATCTACTACACTGAACGATATCCAAAGCGTTAATTGACGGGAATGAGCAAAAGCTTCTTTTCGTTTGAATGTAACAGGTCGAAATGGTGTAGGTTTAAAACCTAACTTATGCCCACAGTACGTGGAACTTGTGGCAATTATTCTTGGGAGTTAGGCGAATTAATGAAGTTAAACTACGATAGGAACCCAAGACGACATTGAAAAAGGTTCGAAACCGCTCCAGCTATATACCGTACAAGTTTGCGGCCACTGCAGTACTGGGCACGAACTGAAGCTTGACACATCATTAGGCTTGGTGGGGAGAGAAGGCGAGGGGCACCCGACAGCATTCGGTTCAAATCTGATTCCAATGAAATTAGTGCCATCACGATGGGTTCTAGCTCACGCCTGTTTGAGTGGATGAGGTAAAATCCTGGTGGACTGCTTCTTGGTCTTGAACTTTCGACCAAAAGTCGTTTTTGCCCACGGAATAGCGATGTAAATTAGAATGCCGTTTATGCGCCAAAACAAGCTTCGTGGTCGGTTAGCAAGGTGAACCGACGGAGCTAGTTTATGAAAATTTATGGCAAAATAAATAGCCAAGGCATAGTTCTCGATGTTTCTCGGTTAGTGTCAAAGGCATCAAGGTGCGAGTAGTGGCTTTCCCTATACAAGACGAAAACATGTAAAATTAGAATAGGGACTCTATGTTTCGAAACCTTTCAGACCCCGATTTTTACTGGTGGGTCATAAGGGGTGAGAGGCGATTAGTTCTGCATCCATTTGGACATGTCAACCTCTCATCGGAGCTTGTAAAAGAACTCAGTGCGGAAGATGGTCAGGGTAAAGGTAGCTCACACCTAAGTTAGCTCAACAGTTTTTCAGAATTTAGTGAAATGTTAATCCATCGGGCCTCATTATCTGTTTTAGAGGTCAACCCTTTTGTACCGCTTCAACGTGAATCCGATGTTGACATCTGAATGCTGCAATGCTCCGCAAGGAGCGATATGCAAGGCACCGAAGGGGTTTCGAACCTTCCATTCTAGCAGCCAAGTTTCACAGCCGTAAAGAAAGGCAGCTCCAACGGCTGTTATCTACACAGGCAGATTGTTTATCGCACACGTGGCACACGTGGAGGAATTTCAACCAGAATAAATAAATCTATAAACCAACTCCAGTCCTCTGCCCTTAGGTTAGAAAAGGAATTGGATAACTTGCAGTAAATGAATGAAGTTTGTAGATGAAGAGAGCATACGAGGACAAGAGACCGCGTGAGTTATCCTATTTGGATATTGGTCACTGAGTGTTGAAAAACGAAACGAAGTTATCCACACCGACAATTTTCAGTAAATGCAATATTAATACCAAATATTAATACCTTGATTTTGGAACACTAAAAGTGGGCATTCAATGATAAACTCAACGACAACTTGAATGAAACGAAAGGGGTAAACTTGAGGATGATGTAAGTACGGACGTTTGTTTGACGGCCTCATTGTTCACCGAGTTTGACCGACAGCTAAATTCTTCGAGTAACTCCGAGATACTTGATCGACTACAAGGAACGCTTTCATCTCGACTGACCACGTAATCACGCGGTTCATACAACTGCAAGGATGTGAAGCTTATCCTAGCTGTGTGCCTCTGCTGCAGTCCTTCCTTCAACAGATTTTCAAAATGCCGCGATAGTGTGGTTGACGTTTAGTAGCTGCCGTATTCGGCCACAAGCACTAAGATGCTGACTGTATGCGGGATGTGAACCACATCAAAAATGTTCCTCGCGCTCCTTGGAGGGGAAATGCGAGCTAAACACTGTCAAGAGTAATTTCTGCAATTGACATATAGTTTTTAGTAAAGCAACAGAAAAAACTAGCCAGTAGCTATGGAATCGGTCAGTGAGAGCAATTTCGCAATGACCTCAGGCATATAAAAGTATGAAACACTTTCTTGGGGTAGCGAATGTGTAGAGTTTCATACGAACTTCCTGGCACCAAGTTAGTAAAGATCGATCAAGTGGAAGAAGACTGGTTCGACTGGTTTCAGAAAAAAACAAGACTAGCTTTCGTAAAATGACCCCCTCCCTCACAGAAACCGCGTGAAAAATAACTAGAGCCCCGGGAATAGATAGATTACAAAGTAAAACGCCAGACCCATAGTTCGGAAAGACGAACGGTGGGTACTCACCTGTTGGACAAATCACGGCCATGTGGCATTTGTCCATCTGAAGCAGCATCAAGTAAACGATCTTGAGCATCAACGGGTGACCGCAACGAAAATCCACTAGGTAACGTCGACCGATTCTCAGCTAGTAACGGTGCCATAGGTGGCGGAGGTGGAATATTCCGCAGTGCGTTGTCACCAGTCTTTTGTCCGGTAGTCTTTGCACGGGTTCGTATTTCAGCTTGATCAAATCCATTACTAGCAAACTGCGGATCACGTGCTGAGTTCAAGGTACTTGCTTTTTCGCGTTGAAATTCTCGTTTGGCCAAGTGTGATCGATCGATTGCTGTTGGGGTGACACGTGGCCGTTCGATTATGGGGGTAATACTGTTCAAGCTGGAAACTCGATGGCTGTTTGCTCGCATACCGGATTCAGTAAACTCACCAAGAAAAGTTGGTGATGGAGGGCTTGGGAGAAAGGGGATCGATCTAGTCCGAGGCTGCTCACCTTGACGTAGTCTACCATTTGAAAAATTGAGAGACTCGTTGCTAGTACTACGTGGTTGCACATTTGAGTAAAAGGAGTTTGCTGCGCTATCAGTAATGGTTTTAGCATTGTGTAAAGGTAGCGGTGGAGGTGGCGGTGGAAGAGGAGAAACATGAAGGGTTGGTGAGTCGGGCTGTTGTTGATTACGTGAGGAGGCATCTGAAAGGGTCGGACTGTAGACATCCTCTACTCGTCTCAGTGGAACAGCCTCGACCATGGACCTTCTAGCCGTAGGCTGACTAATCAGAACGGTGCGCTCGAATTGCTTCTGCAACGGAATGAAAACGTGATTTTAACGATATAACCACTAACATATCGTACTTACCAAAAATACTCTAAGTTATAAGGCAACGCAATCTGTGGACACATCCGTTTGAAAAACATTTAGTTGTGACCCATTATAGTATCCGGAAATCCCGGACTCTCTGTTTTTGGCTGTTAGAAACACAACCGGATGACTGTGATGATGACCGATGATGCGATTTTAAGAGCAGCCCTACTGGACCATGTGGAGATGTTGAGGGAGCTTTGATAATGTGCTACAGTTGAAGGGAACTAGAGGGTTACATCGTAACTCAAACTGACGTATTTGTAACCATTTGTGTGCCATCATGCGCAAACAACTACTAGTTTTCAACAGGTTCCTGTTTAACTGTAGGTAATTTATTTCTCCACATTCAAATTAGAGACCGCAGGTAACAGTTCACTTAGGGACGGCTGTCAGGCAATGGATTTCTTAATGTGCTTACCACTACTATCAAGACGTCTCAGGTGCTCACAAGAGGCAGTTACCGTCTCACTTTCAATTACGTCAATTCCTTAACAGCAGTGAGTCCCTCCTACTTCTGACCATGTGATGCAGAGTTAGATAATAAGGAACACAAAGTCAGCTGTTTACGACATTCGGTGCAAATGGTCTAACTATTACAATAGGTTCGTCATAAGAATGCGTTAAAAAATAGAATACGCTCAAAATGCGTTCGTCGAATGATACATAATGGCCCGGACCAGAATACCCACGGCACCTGTATTGAACTCGAAACCACATGGAGAAAAGTGAGCCAGTCATTATTAGACTTTCTATTGTTAGACGCTTGCCAACAAGTTCGTTGTTCAGAGGGGCGCGTCAGATGTTGCGAGGGATAATGCTTATGGGAAAAAGCCGTGCAAAACTTGGCTGTCACTGATCTTTTCTTATTGGTAATCATTTGAACGGAGGGAGTTCCCTATCGGCTAGTTGTTGAAGATATAAGATAAGAGAAGTGCAGGCTATCGACCACTATTTTATTGTTTCCTTGTGTGGAGAGTTGGCGAAACACTGATGCCAAGGCATTACCGCACAACATCGACGATCGCATGTTATTCAGCACAGCAGAAGTGAAAAATGGTGGCGAACGAGCAGGATTCATTTGATATCTTTGTACAGGCACGAACACAAAAGATGTGTATCAACTAGGGTAGGCGATGGGACAGTCCTGATGAAGCTATAGAGTGGGGTCCTCGAAGAGGACGAAATCGCCCGCGGGGACGTTTTTACACTTCAAGGGAGGGAGATAGAGCTAAAAGAGGAGGTAGGAACAGTTACATTTAAAGGAACATTGGAGGACAGCGAAAGATAGGACAGTTGTTGGCATGAACTCGTTACTTCTCATCTCAGTGCCACTAGCAGCAACAAACTCGTCGGAGAATCCTCTCCAGCGCCGGTACACCCCTGACCTCAATGAACCTGTCGACAGCTTTGCGCGATTTCAGTGGCGCAGTTGAGGCACCTTGTTCTTCTCTCTAACAAAGTGATCCAGAATTGAATTCCTTAAACAACAATTCTGAGCTCACTTAGGTGGGCCTGCGTGCGGTAGGAAGCCAATAAGCGACCGATCAATATATTAACCTAACCATGGAAGACTTCCATTAGAGGTTTTTGATGAACGAATAAATATACTAGATTGGTACGCCTTCTTCTATCTGGCAACATTGTTTACTCCAAAACACGCTCATCTACAAAATAATTCAATTATAACAGAAGACTCAATTGAATCCCAGTTGACTCTCTCATAGGGTTGACGGAAAATTAGAGAATGCCCACCTGAGGCGCTCCGAGAAGGGCGAAAACGGTCCGGGGTTCTCAAGGAGTTTTCAGCAACCTTAAGAGTAGTGTGCCCCATCTAATCTAGTTTCTAGTTATAGTTTCCTCAAAGCCGGAAACAAGTTAAATAAATTAGCCATGTACGTAAGTGTCAGCAGTGATTGTGTGCTGCTGCGGTCGGTAGCGTGAACAAAACTGTCAGGCAAAACAACCATCCAACACAGCCAACGAAAACTCATTGACGGCTGTAAGTCCAACCCTCGGCGGACCGGTTGTGAGGAAGGTCTGATCCCTGAAAATAAACCACAGAACGTGGGAAAATTACGGAGAACCGCCAACTCCACCAAAGTCGTTTCAGGAAATTCCACGGACCAGAAAAGCCAGATACCGACTGAACGCTAATGCAGCCAATTGGCGACAACTGACGATTGGTTGTTGCCAAAGTGGTCAAAAGTGTTTTCCTTTAATTACTGTAACGTCCTCTGTAATTTGATCCTTACTTGCTCGCAACAAAACCGTTGTATCCTCTTTGGTTGAGTCTTCTAAGTCATTAAGGTTCTGGAGTTTTATGTCAGTTACAATTCTTTTGTTTTTCAGTGTTTGCTGTTCACCTAGAAAGGTCGACCAATCTAATCGTTTTGAAAACTTAAGTAAATTCCCGCCTGAAAATAGAAGACTGAAGGATGATCTCAGATTAAACTACAATCAACGAATTCCGACAGGTCAGCTGGTGGTAGTTCGTGGGAATTTTCAAGCGAAAGTAATTGCGTATACAGTAAAACGATGTTGGAATATGGTCACAACAACCACGATGTAAAGTACCGGTGGGTGTTGGCTAAATTGTGTGAGCAGATTCTTAACACAAGATTCATTACCACGAACTGGTTCACAATTGTAGATCACCCCAGTCAGAGGGGACATAATTAGTTTTCTTCAGGATAGCGAATTACCATCGAAGTGGAAAAGCAAAGTGATTTTCTCCAGAAAATTTCACCTGCAGCAATTTTGAATGTGGAGTATCGGCACAGAGGTCAGGATCGAATGTGGCAGTGAACTAGCAAACTGAGCCGAACTATGCAAGAACTTGTAAGTTTCATAGCTGACGGATGAAGATAAAATCGCATTATGAGAAACTGTTGCTGGCAGTTATGTACCGCCGAAGCCGGGAAAGACGATTATGGAGGATCACGTTGTTAAAAGCTTCTGCATACTTCGGTGGTTCTAGAAATAAAAAACGCAAAAATGTGATTTCCCATGTGAACGAATGGTTGGAGCTGTACCTCCATAAGAAGACAAACTAGATCTTGTAAAATCGGGATAGCGTGAATGGGTACGAAAAATGCTTTAGGAAGATTCTTGTTATTACGAATGTTTCGTCGGCGCCAATGGGTTCAGAATAACAAAGGGGTATTATACAGTTACTTACGAATATATACATTATGGTAGCAGGAGGGATTTACAAGTGTCAAAACGAGCTTTTTAAAGTATGGTTCACTCGGAGAAAGGCATCGTCTGACAGAAACAGAGTGTGACTCACCTCAGGTATCGATTCTCCAACCAGAGAAACATAATTTGGTTGGGTGTTTGTCAATTCAGGATGGGAGGCATTTATCACAGGCATTGATGGACTTGAATCGTCCGCTTGACTTGATGTATGAAGAATACTGATACCGACCTCTGAGTAGTTCAGGACTGTCGAAAGAGCGAAACAGTACTTACAGTATCGCAAACAGGGATACTGGTGCAAAGGTTGACAAGCATTAGGGATGAATGACACGACAAATTTACTTGGGGGACAACGCGAGCAAGGAATATGGAGTTCACAGTGGGCATATTTCAGTTTGTTCAGACCAGCTGGAGGGCTACAAGGGGAACTGACTGGTGCACCAACTGATTCACTAATCCACCCAGTCAGAATTTCACGTGCTGTGATTGTTAGTGAGCCAATCAGCCACGGATGGAAACACAATTGATGTATTGTTACGGCCGTCAAACACCATGCAAACATCACCGAGAAGCCACAGATGATAAACAGCGGGAAAAAACCGAACACTTGTCTAGCTGGATGGCGGAGTAAAAGTAAACATACGCACACATGAACATATGCACTAAACAACAAAAACTGATGTTGGAAAGTGGTAGATAGATATATCAAACATGCTACTGGAGCTTATAAATATGACTTCTCAAAAGCTTGAGATTTAGCATTGGATGACACCTAACAAGCGCATCACTTTCCGGCAGAGAATCATATGGTAGTAGGTTCTACGAGTAAGAGAATAAGTCATGGCAATAATTTCAATAATTGACTTTTCGTCACTCACCTAAGACCACGGAGGAGCCGATCGCTACATAAACTCCGATCGGCTGGCGAGAAGTCTCTGACCGAGACAGCCTTTGCCAACGCCGGATATTTATGGTGTTGTCGTTACATCAAAGGCAAAACGCTGCTAGATGGGGGTTAATGACTGCCTAGATCTTGAGGCAAAATGTCTGGATGTCCCATTCACGTCTCTCGGTTACCCCTCACGCACATCAGCGGGTGAAAGGGTACGCGAAAACAGTTATTCTTTGTCGTTTATGACAGTTACTTTTCGTCGGAGAAAAATCATAGCAAAGCCGCAAATTTCACTATTGAATCTGCTTCAGAGAGGACATCTTGCAGTGTGAAACATCGATCAAAATCCCAGCTTTGCGAACAGTTCATAAGGAGCATTATTTCTGTCAACCTACTTGTACAAACAACCTGTCTGATCAGAGTGGACGATGAAAAACCTATTATTCAATTGTGTAAATAGACGCAGCTTAACGGACCGCGATAGGATTCACTGAGTCGAGGCTCCGAATGTAGAAAATGTTCAAATTAGATGAGGTTGTCGTCTTAGACCACCCAGTAGCAGGTTGCCGAACTTCAGTGAGAACCAAGCTACCCTTTTCGACAACAAACATTGTTCTACCAAGAGTAGCTCAGGACAAGTAACGTCGATTTCGCGCATCCATATTTACGTATCATGTAGACAACGATAACCTCAAGGATGTCCCGTTTCAGCTGGATTACCACCTACCGTTTTCATTGCGCTTGATGACACTTAGCGGTATACACTTCGTGTTAGGGAAATAACGGAACGATTAACTTAGTGAATTGTCACAGCCTTCAGGAAAGGGTCCATTGGATGGCCAAGCTACCGGAGCTTAGCTCAGCTTGCAGCTGAGCGGCAATGAAAACCTTGGAGTTTTTAGCCAGAATCCTATTCTATGAGATCAATGGACGGAGATCCTTCGGGTGCTTCTTTCGCACAACCATGTAACGGTCAAAAACGCCCGAAGGTAGTCGTAACCCTACAGACGAAAAATTATAATAGGTAAGATGTTTTTTTAATCGACATTATTATCGGTGGGAGCAAACGAATGTACCCGTACCGACTATTATTGAACGTTAGTTGAGCGGCCTGTGGTGAAGCATCCATCAGTTCACAATTGTCCGCTTCGAATCACATCACGACGAACAGAAAGCGAGAAAATCCACAGAATAGATGTAGGTTACTATTTGTTCCCGCAAGTAGTAACGACATCTTGAGACGCACTACTAATTGGCGCATACATGCGATACCAAGACATTAGATTCACGTGCTGTGGACACGGTGGAGAATTTCAGTGTGCTCTTCAAGATATTGTCGCCCTAACCGAGACCAACATATCAGCATCCGAAACGAAAGTGAAGTAGTTGTGGTAATGGTCGAGGGAAGACTGTCAAGGGGCTACCGTGTACTCCTTCTATGATTTTCAGTGCTATCACCAGTTTCATAAACGCCATTTTCAGATGAACATTTTCTGGTAAACCACGTGGACACAGAATAAAACCAGTAATCACACAAAGTTAGCTTTTTTTTACAAAACACAGGACCAATATCAAAAAGCAGACCTAAGAATTGATCCAAAAAGACGATGCTTGGAGGTGAAAAGTGTGGGATCTGGGTGAAGCGTTTGATGACAGGGCCTTAGAACTAATCAGCAGGCAAATAAATGAATAAGCGAACGAAAGAAACCAGTGGCAACCGGATAATGAGAAAACTTGCTCACTGGCTGCAAACAATCCCAATTCCAGTATAAATTACATGAATACTGAAGTTGGCGAATGGAATGCACGGGCAATAAGATATAAAGAAGCAGTCCAGTATTACTTAAGCGGACGCAACACTACGGTTGGAACTTCCAGCAAACGATAGAAGTAAACATGGGAAAAGCGGAGATGAGAAACAAAAGAGAGGCAACCTTCACAGAACGTATTTTGACACCACAGTCATACTGCTGCGTAGAATGAGCACACCACCATCAGTAGCAGCAGAAACAGGCAAAATACGCGTTATCCAGAGCAAAAATTCATTAGTATTGCAAGGAGAACAGCAAACGATGCACAGGGAGGAAAACAGTGAGCAATGATTGCAACGACAGATGCACAAACATACAGGAGGAGTGCAAGAGGAAAGGGAGGGTACGTGAAAGTGGAAAAAGGAAGTGACTCGATTATACACATACATAACGGATCTACGGGAATTGATACACAAATCTGGCTAGATGCACCGAGGAAGAATTGAGAACAAGTTCAGGACGACGAAGAAGGACTATGAACACTTACATACCCTAAGTATGGTGTGCACACTGCTTTACATCAAGACAGAAAAGCTCAATCCAGAAGCATCAAAAGTTATGAAGTAGCACATAAAACATTCGGGAAGTGAATAAAGTCGATGGGCACGAAATTTTTAGCCAAATTTTCCCTAAGTTGACACAGCGAAGCCAAGATAGCATAAGATCTAGTGTAATTGTAGTGTGACAGAAATTATTACAACCATGTTTATGTGCCTTTAAGCAGCGTACCTCAAGTTTTGACTCCAAGGAGCTGACGATTACCGCGTACTTCAAGCTATCACCAGGGCAGTATAGATCAAGCATGTAGAGCAGCGGAGAACACAGCAAGCACCAGGGAATACAGCACCGGGTACGGTTGAAAAAAGAAAATACCACTGGGATCAGAGACTCACTTTGAGTACTAAAGGGGTTTCGTAAAGAGACCTCCATAGAAGGATTATCTATGCTCCTGGGAGAATCTGCACCGAAATTCCGTGCCTGAGAGATCTGCTGTTTGCTAGAGCAAAAAACAGTGGAAGTGCGAGAGTATGAGCAGTTTAGCTGACAGACCGTAGATGGCCATACAGTCATGGTTGCCTCAGCGACGAGAGATAGAATCGTTAAAATAAAAAAAGCAAACCGTGACCATCGCGACAAGATGATTGACGAATGATACCACATGCTGCCAAAAGTAACGAAACAAACAAGACTATGCGCATAACCTGTGAAGCTGTGGGATGTGATATGGATAGAAATCGGTCCTTCTAAAGCTAACGGATTGTGAACTCAGTAGGGAAGACAACAATGGTAAGTGCGGAAGTGATATTAACAGAAAGCCTGAACGTCGCAACAACGCTTATAACTGTGGAAACTACCGATCTATAGCACTGTAAACAATCGTAACGACACAAAATACGTTTCGTACTGTGGTCTGATGCTAGCTTTAGCTAGAATCATTCCTAAAAGATAACGAGCATTATGATAACAAGTGATCACCACTGGGGTACCCGTAAACAGCTAGGACAAGTCCTGCCCTAACCAAATAAATAAATGTAGTAGTGTGATAAAACAAGTTGACTTTATGAAGAAATGTTAAAGTCTACGAAACTGTACAAAGTTTTGGGAATAACCAAGTAGTAATCTTTTCCTAACCATGAAATTTAGAATATATAGATGTTGCATACAGTGCAGACCGGAGCTTCCAACTTTTTTCCCTTTACTGTTCAGTTGTCTTCACCTACAATCAACATGCGGCTTCCTTGTTCCACAGAAATTTTGAAGGATAAGAACGGACGCGAGTTCCCCTCCTCAAAAACTACATAACAACTTACAACAGGGGAGCGTAAGCCCTTTCCGGATGTGTTACTTATCGCTTACCACAACTAGGAATAAAACGACCAAGAGAAAAATTTGAAGGAATAAATCATATTTCTCGTTAACTTATATACAAAGTTTCAGAAACGGACTGGACCTGGTGTCTGGTTGGAGTTTTTCACTTTTAGGCCTTAAACACGCCACAGCCATTCTCAGTATACCTATCACCATCCTGAAGGTAAATTCGGCAGCTGGGTTGTGGTCCATAATCGCCGGTGAAGAATTGATATCCGGTGATAATACCGTGGCTTCGACCACAGTCCTACATTTCATCACAATTTTCGGCCCAAGGGGTGGCTTCAACGTTGTCCGCGGGCTAGGCGGCAACGAACGCCCGAATTCCCGAAATTGTGCTCTTCAAATCAGAAGTAAGGCCAAGAGGCTAACCAACCATATAAAAAGCCTAGTCCGTGGCGTAGGTGATGTGGTTCTCCAACGGGTGTGTGATTTGGTTTGAACCAAGGTTTTACGTTTTTACTGAATAGCCATTGATCCTCAAGAAGAACCTGATAGGTACCCACCTACGGATTCGAAACGACCGGATGTATTAGTAAAGACGTTTACGTATCCTGGAAAATTAGCCGTACGAGAGTCTTACTGATGCATCAGGTGGGTATAGATGGTTGGGACACGTGGACCCCTGGCTAGCAGTTTTAGACTGTCGAAATTCAGACAGTCCATCCGCTAAGTATTATGCATATTCCCGTTTTTGAAAATGAGTTCAGCAGCCGAATAGAGAGCAATAAGAACATACCCTTCAATAATACTCATAAGGTGGATGAAAACTCTGGACAACCCACTACTGGTTTCGTCCTCCTTGGGGTTCATCACGTAGGCCTAGCTGTCGAATTCCCATCAATTCTGTTTCGTACATTAAACACTAAATATTAAGTTGTAACACATACTCAGTTGCAAATTCACCCGGAGCTGACGAGGAACTCAGATGCAATTCACTTGAATCTCCGGTTCACAAGATCCTTCAGGAAAACAGCAGCTGAGTATCCTGTCAACACCAAAGTAATCTTCAAGCGGGTGTTTGCCAGAGCATACGCACAAGTTGGCATCCAAGCAGGGTATAAGAGTGATGGGAAGTCAGGGAGTAGGATCACCTGATGAGCCGGAAAGGAGCGAAACCGGTGGTAGGTTGTCCAAATTTTTTATCTGTACTATTTAAACATACTCCAGTATATAATAATGGTGCACTTCGGTCAATAGTGATGACGGTTAATTGGGTACATTTGATATCGCACTCACTGAGACATAAGACGGCCCTCGTGCAGCATCGTCAAATGGAGAATAGTGGGAACATCAGACTCGAGTAAATTGAAACTGTCCCAGGACAGCAGCGGGGCCATATTCTGATTGTTGCATTTTATCAAAGATCTAAAGATAATGCAGCAGTTGTTTGACTGCTGAGATTTTTACTGCAGCCAAGTGATCTGCCTTTTTAGCTGAATGATTGAAGTGCGAATAATCACAAAGAGAATTGAGTTCCATAGCTTCATGTGTAACTGGACGCAATGCAACCATCTGGGCTTTTTAAAGACCCGGAACAAAAGAGCTCCCCTAGCAAATGCAACCCACAAACCAATACTGACTACGGGGAGTTATGAATGCAAAAGAACGGATACAGTCGGTTAGATGTATTTTGACAGCAAAAAGCGCTGAACAGGTTTAGACGACGTCAGTCTGTATGCGCACACCCGATATCTATGACGCAAAGATCAGATGCAATACGCGAAGAGTAGGTAGGTAGTACCTTCAGTAATTATTTTGTAGTGGCAATTTGGTGGTATGCCGACGAGCGCACGGATTGGCATATCAATTGGTGACAAATAAATATGATAGTAAACATATCTATAACGGCCCTCACCACCCCTGTCAAACTCCAACCCATTATCCCATCACAGCCTCTAGTTACCCGCGCGGACCTCAAACGGTGAGAAACGCTGTGTAAAGTTGACATGACAAGCATCCAGTAGTTAGGTAAGGTGGGATGAAGAATAGAGTTCACCTGTGAAGTAGTTCTGACTAACATTAGGGTAACGTGGTAAGGCTGTCAGGTGTCTGGCCTTAGATGAGTTCGGAAATTTCGCTCCCTTGCTGTACGTACTGACAAAAGATGCTCACTTACTTACTTAGAAGGTTGAGTAAATACTGGGAGGAGGTCATTTTCAATGGATATCTGAAAATGAAAGCGTGAGAAAATGGAAATATGAATGCCGAGGAAAATGAAACGGTTACTGCTACTTGTGCTTTTACATGAATCAAAACGAAATCGGTAGCTCAGATAGAAGAGGTGTTACACGTTGACACCACTTCTATCATTTAACAGGTATGCACTCGGTTCGTAAGACAGGCATCGGATGGAAATCACTAGAACATGAAACAAGCAGTGAAACGGACCGATCATCTCAAACGCCCGTCGTTGTCACTATAGTCTAACTCCGCTGTCGCCGCTCAACAATCACCAAGAATAGACAAACGAATACTAGTATCCGGAAGTACTTCGCCTAAAAGTCATTGAATGAAGAGTTGCGACGACCTATTGTGGATCCGAAATGGTCCGAAGCAACGAAAGATACACGAAGGTTAATAAAAGAGAATGTTCATTTAGCTTCCCTAATTTGTACAGTAAAAATAAAAGGTTTTGAAATTCTAACGAACTGACTGACAAGAATGTAACTCAGCTTTTCACCAAGTAACAGGAATTTCTCACGAGGTCACCGGCTAGAAAAGCTGTTGCTGTGCTGAGGGACTGTAAAAAACACCTTTCCAGTGATAAGACAGCCACTAGATCCTACAGATTTACACTGTACACTTAGCTTCCCCAAAGCTGTACAGTATGTGGAGGCAGGTGCCACAGTAAGCTCACACGGATAAGTTACCTACAAATTAGGAACGCACTGATACGGATCTGATTGACAAACACCGAACAATAGGCCGAGATGAATTCGAACTCAAACTAGTCAGAGTTACTTGTGGTAGTACATGAGAGAAATCACTGGTATCCAAAGGAATGACAATACTAGTAACCACCTCGGCTACGAAAAGGCCGGCGATTCATGTAGTATAGAACAATCACCACCATCAGCTGTAAGACGCCTTTGATGGCAGAGTACCATAATGCAGCGTGAAACATTATGCAGAAACTCCGAAAAATGGGAGATGACGCCACGAATCTGGTGGTAAACTAAGTGAATCGGTCGGTGCCACTGAAAAATACAACGTTTAAGTTAGCTGACACAAGTTTCTGTAAGTCTCGCCACTCAAGTCCACATTGATGGTATTGGATTTGATGTAACATTACATTCGTCTCAACGCGAGCGAATGCTGCCATGAAATACCACGAATTACACATCTACAAACAATTTCATACCACATCGGCCGTCGGAAGGTGCCATCACACTGCATACAGCAGGGCGGGTAAGTGAAAACTGGCTACTGCTGAAACCTTCCTTCTTTCTCTTTCATATATTCTTTCTTCTCTCTCTCCTCACCTCGTTGCTAGTGAGATCTCCGTAGGCCCATTCTTAAGGACTGACAGATCCGTTCGCCGCTCATTGCCGTTTGCTTCAATATTTACGGTTAACTCGGAGGAGACGGCCACAGACTCTTCGAAATCACCCTTCAAACCCCACAACTCAGTGCATCTAGGTAGCCTTTAAAGTTCGCACTCTGAAACAAGCCAGACAACAGACCGCTCTAGCACATACGCTGGACTCACTTTCAGTTAATGCGTGCTGTCTGTCTGAAACAAGGATTCAAGACCCAAATACGGCTGTTGAACTGACCACCCCATAGGTTTCCGCTTGCTTGTGATTGCACACCTCTGGAAATCTAGAAGCCGCTGGTACTAGTTTCGCGGGGGTTGATATTATGCTAAGGAACCAGGCTAAAGGGTCTTCAAATGGTTGCCCGTTGATAGTTCCCTCTATGCGCTTCGTTTCGCAAACGCGCCGGTAATCGCTGTCTGTTCATCGTATCTGCTTACGCCACAATGTAATGCAGCTCTGATACACTCAACGACAGTTTTTATGACTCTTTGAGCGCCTTGTTGCGGCAGGCTGAGAGCTCAGATATTGTTGTGGTTACTGGATAGATGAATTCACAAGTACGTAAACTCAGTGCTGCCAAGGTTCAATCGGGTAGTCGTCTAGGACTGGAATCGAGAAACAGGGACAACGGCAAACGCCTGCTGTTGTTACGCACTGATCACAGACTGTTTCTGTGCCGAAATAACCGAAGCCTTTTGGCCACATGGCACTCAAGCCAACCTGCGACAAAGATAGACCACATCGCCATCAACTACAAGCGACGTGGGCCAATTACCGGTAGTTGCGCGTTCTGGAATACCTATGTGGATTCGGATCGCGCGCTCGATCGTTGCTGCTTCTCGTAGGATGTGCGTAGGATGCGTAGGATGTTCACATCTCGCTTTGCTATTGAAAAGCTCTTCAAACCTCATGTGAAGTAAATCTGGCAAACCCACCAACTGAAGTCCCTTTCGGACAACACATCTTCTGATGCTGACTCTTACTGGGAGGTGCCGTCCACAACCCCGTAGGATGCTGGGCGCTCAGCCTGTGGAACGGTGCAAACAACCAGATCTCAAGGAACACTAAAATGCCTCAAAGTTCAGACACGCGTTTCTTCTGATCGAGAGCATAATACCACTAGACCAACTGTCGGACTTCAGATGAAAAACAGCATTTGTGCGGATCCAGAAAATTCAACACACGGACGAGGCGAGAAACACTGGGACTGTGTGTAAACTGCCCTAGGTGATAAGCACAACGGGCCCAAAGAAGCCTCCAGTGAGCGAAAAAGGCACTGATGACAAGGGCTCGGTTATCCGTAGAAAGGAAGACCACCTAAATCGTTGGGCCGAGCACTTTCAAGATCAATTCAACTGGCCACCTGCTCAGCCGGATTCCCGACATGCAGCACAGGCCTGGAAAGTGAAGTTAGAACTCCCGACGCCCCCGGGAATAAGCGAATGACTTTTGTCCACTAAGTGTCACCGAGGTGCTGGTCCTGACGAACTCCCACTCGCTCTCTTCAAAGATGGAGTTGAAATCCTCAGTGTTCAACACTGATGCTTTGCTGCCATACAACCATGATTTACTTGAAAGCCTTATTGTACAGAACAGAATGAAAATGGACGGGGAATGGAATTAGTGCTAACCCATCGCAATCAGTCTGAGGTGCCTACACCTCCAGACACTCATTCAGGAAATCTGGATAGAAACTGACAAGAACGCCATTGACATCGACTAGCAGCCATATCTTGCAGCGTCTCCAACCAGGTGCAGTGGGGATCACGCGGTCCCCATCCTGGAAGGCGAGTAGCACCGACAACACCCAAACGTTTCGTAACTTCTTTCATGCCCCTCTGCCGGGTCAAGGATTGGCCACCTCTCGGCTTCCGCCACTCTGAATTGGGCATGGAAAACAGCACTCTCTTCGGCACACGATACCTCGGCATAAGCAATACATGGCCTAACCAACGCAGCCTCTGGTGCTGGACACATTCTTCAATGGAAGTACCCGTTGCACAACCGAAAACTCACTTTCTAATTGCCTCGTTACGGATTCGCCGACACCAACCCACACGAGCTATGGTTCTGAGACAACGATTGTCAAACACCTGAAGACGCCTGAGTTCCGCTGCTCGAACAGGCCAGGTCTCACAGCCATACAACAAAACAGCCCGCACTGTAGCTTGATACACACGTCCCTTGAGTTTCAGGGATACACCACT
>SJOL01009162.1:381378-428404 GCA_004794785.1 Opisthorchis felineus | reverse complement strand
GTGCGTGGTCAGCATCCACAAATGTGTTCCAAAACGACCGACAGTCAGTTATCGATCCACGCCATCGGTAACTGATGGCAATGTGATCGATTTGAGTTTGTGGCCGGCATGCCGTTGGAGGACTCCATGTGGCCAGATGACATCGATTATTTCGGAGATTAGTACTCATAAAAACAACTGAAGCATTCGTTCGCCACTATCCGTGCGTACCGAGTCCGATCCATGTCGACCATCTAATTGAGCATCAGATGCACCAAGTCTGCCCACTTGTGCATTCATATCTCCGGCAACAACATTGATATCTGAGCTTTTAGCTCGCCGCAACAGGATATTCAGGGCGTCATAAAACTTGTCTTTGATTGTATCAGGGTTACAGTCGGTTGGGGCATAAGCAGACACGACGAACAGACATCGATCCACTTCTCTCTTGTGAGACTCCTTCACAGACGCTGCCAGACGAACCGCACAGAGGCGATTATCAACGGATATCCAGCCAAGCGAGGATCCTTCCGCCCGGTGAAGTAGGAAAATATCAACCCCTACACCTCCAGCCGCAGCAGCCTGCGGATCACCACAGGCGCGCAGCCGGAACCGAGTGGAGAGTGATGGGGTGGTTATCTCAACCACTGTGCTTGCATCTTGAATTCTTGTTTCTGCTACACAGCACATGTCAATACCAGGCGAGTTCAGTGTGAGAGAAGAAAGCAGCTTGCTGTCCTGTTTGCTACGGAGTGCCGACATTGAAGGCAGCTACACAGACTGGGCATCGAGACTTGAAGATTGATTTCGAGATGCTTGAAGATGTCGGCACCGGATGACACGCAGATGTTGCTTGCAAAACCGACACGGGGTCATCAGTCCCAAGTGCTGGGCCTACAAAGAGAGAGTTATTAATGGGGTGGGGAGAGGGGGAAGAAAAAGTATGTGAAAGATAAAGAAGAAAGGCATCTGCAGTGGCATGTTTTCACTTAACCGCCCTATTGTATGCAGCGAGTAAGGCGATCCGGCTGATGGCACCACGCGACGACCGATGTGGCATGAGTTTGTTTGCATGTGTGCAACTCATGGTTGTACGTGGGCTGGAATGCTGCCAGGGCACCCACATTTGGACAGGAGGACGGAGGGTCTTCAACCAAAGCCTTTGGCTCAAAAGCCTGACCACAAGGCAGCTGTGTTTGGCGAGAAATGCAAGTGCATTTCAGTTTTTACACAACAGGATGCCATACATTTTCCAACCCCCAAACTTGAGAACCAGGAGATTGTGCTCGTCAGACCTCTAAACACTGACCAGCTTGGTATGAGGGACTTTGTGAGTGCCGCGCGGACACCCCCAGTATAGCTGACTGGGTCGCGGATGTACACAAACCGTCACGCCACGGTAAGGTCTAATCTCTTCGTGATGCCATTGTGAGATAAAGAATGCACCTCACCGGATCTCGGACGCGTGTAACCAACTACCGTGCAGGGTCTGTTGTTGTATGGCTGCGAGACTTAGCCACTTTGGGCGGAGGATCTGAAGCAACTTTGGGTCTTTGACCACCGATGGCTCAGAAGTAAACTTGGAATCGATTGGAATCAGCGAATTCGGAATGAGGTTTTTGTGAAGCGCAGGCTACTTCTCTTAAAGAATGCATCCACCATTATACGTTTAGGTGGCTGGGCCACGTGTTAAGCATGCCGAGTTACCGTCTGCCGACACGAGCGATCTTTATCGTTTCTGATTCGGAGTTGCGGAAACGGAGGTGGACAGAATATGAAAAGGCAGGAGAGAATGAAGGATGTTACGAAAAGATTGTGTTGTTGGTGCTCTTCGCCTTCCAGGAAGGAATCCGCTTGAGCTTCTCTGTGCCTGGCTGGAGACACTGAACGATATGGCGGCTAGCCCGTGTCAGTGGCGTTCAAGCTGTCAGTTGTTATCCAGATTGTGTGACTAAATGCTGGAGGTTGTTCATTGTAGGCTAGTCCTGGGTTCACTTTACTAACCCACTTCTTTAATGTTCTCATGAAGAGGCCTTCTTGAAATGAACTGACTCGGTGCCATGACAGCCATACAGAGGGTTCAACTACTGCGAATCGCTAAATACAACCGATCAAATGAAAACGAGTGAAGAACAAACAAGTTGTTGGGAACAGTTACGACAGCCCAAGTGATCCGGGTGTCAAACAACTGATAGCCGAAATAAGTTCTACTTTCTCTAACCGGATGTGCACACCCGATGAAGAACAAATTGGGAAGAAAACCTCGCGTAGACAAGAACTGCGAAAAAGAATGTGGTGGGATTGTAAAACTCAAGATCTGGGTTTTTACAAGTACATAGTGAATAACCTGTTTGAACCTAGTTGAGGGACCATACTAATTTCATGTTGTTCATTGACGTATTCGGGCCGAGCAAGGCCAACTTGCATTTCAGAGAAGCTGACTTTTCGAGTCCCCATTGGAATGGAGTGCAGAAATAACGACGTGCAATTTTAGCATGGATATATTGAGTGATGCTGGGAAACACATACTTCCGACAGACGGAACCGTTCATATAGATAGATGCGGTTTATTTAGCGTCGAGATTTTCTTCGCGAGTTGACGTGCACCACAAAGGATAGTGGACTGACCCAGAAATATACTGTGAGGTTTCAAAACAATATGGAAGGCCGTCGTTTTTTCAACTGCTCAAAAGAGTATCTAATAGAGCAACCAGGTATTGAATGAAACTTCGAATAGTTTAACGGTTGATGTATTTTATCACAAGCTGGGCCGCTTAATCAGCCCTGCAAATATGGAGTCCCTTTACTATGAAATACATGCGATACTGATCGGTGGGACGGAGTATATTACGACCTATTCTCATATAACGTATACGGGGTGAAGACAAAACAAGTGGGCTCCAGAAATAAGTGCATGGCATTTTTCGTTATGGATCTATTCAGAGTTAAAAAGTATGCACATCAAAAAAATCTAATTGGGAATCCCGGGAATCTTTTGTGCTGCGGAGTCATCCAATCCTGTGAATGGGCGGAAGACCCAGTTTCTACGTCAAACTAACCGGTATCAGTAGTAATACGTCCGAACAGTTAAGGCGAAGGCCAATCTGCATTATCTCAGGCTTTGAACAACAAACAGATAACCCGGATAGTTCTCCAGTGTTTTCCAAAACAAAAATCCAGATAGAATGCGCGATATGCATCGTGGTATCCAGACAACGATATAGTATATTATCTAGGACTAACGATTGTCAGAGACATTTCACCATGGCGCCAAGTACACCATACGAGAAAGGCGAGTAGAACATCATTTCGATTATAAATGTTTGTACGTGAACTTACTAGGACCGTTCCTGGATCGTACGAGATGGCGCTGGGTTTTTGGCCAGAAATACTTTCCCGTGATTCGTCGACATCAGACAGCATTACTTCCCTGGGCGGACGTGCCCGCCCAACAGAGCTTTCTTCGTCTAGCTCCACATCACTGAAGTCTTCTAAAATTGATCACCGAAAATGAAAGTTGACGAGGACAAATGGCCAAAAGAGGAAGAACGAGTGAAGATCCTGAGCTGAGAAGACGAAAGTTTCAACTTCCGATTTCTACCATCTAGTGGTACGTTCGGGAAAAACATTAATAAACCACTGGATTCCTGCGTGGACGGATTCGACCAAGATTTAGCATTACCACATGCTTGGGGAAAGGCCAGGAATCCGAAAAGTAAACATACATCATTTCGAATGCGCCCCACTTCATGAAAGAGAGGATAACATCAATCAGTTATACGCAATACACACGCATAGTAAAGGGTATCGATCGTGGACGATACAGAATGAGGTCACGGCAGGCCAACGGGCTGCCGGGTTGTCAAGAGATTAGGTAAATCAGTCAGAGAAATTGGCAAACAGGTGCGGCCTGATCAGCCTACCATACACTCATGAAACGCCAGGGGATACAACGCACACATAATTATATGTGAAGGAGAAACATAGAGCACAACAGGTAGTACCCACTCTCTGTGTTATCACCATCCTAGAAAAAAGTGGCTCCGGCACTAACCTGAAGCGCCATGTGGTTGTCTACAGAGCTAAAATGATGAATAGGCGTGCTGCAGTGGTGGTCATGGAAAAGCAAGGTTGACGTCAGGAGCATACATCTCCTGACATGTACACACCAACAGGTGATAACCGGGTACACACTGGAATCTACGGAAAAAAATAACAGCTAAGGAACTTGACGCCGATAAACACGGGCGTCCAAAACTCGTCAAAGGAGGCTACAGAATAAACTGCTACGGTTGTATCACTATGTCTGAAGTAGCCACGCAAACAGTGTTCAATAAGAACAGAGTAAAAAATCATGACGTTCTACCTCAAGGTGCTTGATAACGGCGAAGACCACAAAACTGGAAATAAAAGTAAATAAATGACTGGAGTGGGGGAATAATAATAATAATATATATACATATATATATATATATATATATATAGCTGCGAAAATGACATCATACTGAGATCAAGTGCATACACTAAAGGACACAGAATAGTATTAGCACGCGGAGAAACCTACAAATTAGAAGTAAATCGAGGGATAAAACTTAGTGCGAACCACAGTAAAGACCTCCATAGAACCATATGGCCTGAAGTCACCAGAGCTGCAAAAGTGCAAAAACGTAGATTATCAGAAAAAAGATGTACGAATTAGTGGGTGGTGACTGTGGTGAACTTCAGAGCAGGACCTGCACCGTGTGTTCAAGTGAACTGCAAGCGCCTAACATTTCCATTGACTTGGTTGTTGGTCTGTTCACCGAGCTTGGCGGTTAGATTGCAAACGTTTCGTCACCAATCGATGTGACATCGTCAGTGCGGGGTTGAGTTGAGTGATCTCATCGTACACTTATATCGATTGAACTTACAGGCAAATTCTTCCTATCCAAAAAGCAATAATTATTGCAATTCAGTTTTACTTCAGTGGCTTCACTACAATTCACTTGGGCATATGAAGACGCTTCGGCTTCGTTTAGGAATGGAGCAATCAACATCAAGACCATTGTGAACAGAAACGATTGTCGAGTACAATAAAAGTACAGTTATCCCTAATTAACTGTGCAAACGGAAAACGGGGATGCTGATTGAAAACGTCGTTGACAACGCATCGTCGGGGAGTTTCAGGACTGGCGAATTCACCACATAAACGATATTCAATATAGACGGAGTAAGTCAACATTGCGAGTGCAGTGCATAGGATCAACAGAGGTACTCTCGACAAAGATCGCAGATGGATATTAAAATATGATAAACGTACTAGTGTTGAGAACTACATGAATAAACATGTAAACAATGGCCGCTCATGGGGTCAGCAACCGATAACTTGAGTGCTACTATTAATTCCTAGAAGCAAAGCAAGTTCGAACAGTTCCAAAATTTGCATTCATACGCAAGAGTTCTGCGAAGCCAGAGATCAGCCAAACCAATCATACCGCTGAAGCGTGAACATTTTCACCTGTTCTGACAATAATTTAGGTGCATCCAGCATGTGCTGTTGTAGTAGTGGTAACACACCCACGTCGCATTTCAGATTGCTGGAGTTCAAGGATGTGCACTACTGATGAGCTTCAATCGGAGCGAAACTCAAGTCCAGTTCTTTCCCTCTTTGGGGTAGGATAACGTGAATAATTGCGCCAAGACAGGAGAGTGACAGTTCAAAGAAGCGATGTGAATGCAAATGCATTGACCTGTTATGTGAAGTAAAACAAAACTGACAGCACAACCCTGGAGAGCTGATGCGAACAGTAATACCAGTGTAACGGTGGGTACTACTGATGACGCATGCGAGTAGTTCTCGTAAATTCGCCTTGATAGAATGGAAGGTGGGATTTATTACGGAATTTGTGGAACTACTTTGCAGTTTTTGCTTGCAATTGTGCGATAGTCAATGAATATCCAGGAGAGTTCAAGAAGACGCGTTCGAGAAGAAGATGGATATTCCGTTTTTAAAAACAACGTGCAAATGAGAGTTTAACCTTCCTGTCCAATAGTCTGTAACCGTTTAGTTGGCGTTTTTCTAATAAACAACTCTACAGCGAAGGGCTTTCCTCCTTACACCAGTAGCACAGACGAATCAGTTGAAATGTACACTGTATAAGATCGCCCGAGTGTAACTGACGGATTTGCCCACACTTTCCCATTCACCTTATACATCTATAAACAGTACCAATTACAGGAATTAAACAAGGAGAGTCCGCTCTCCTGGAGGATCCACAAAAATTCCCCCTCTCAGTCACTCTCTAGCGCGCGACGACCCTGTCGGGGCCAAATAGCACTATTCCTATTATCATATCTCCACAAGGTACCTAAATCGGTTGACTATGTAACAAAATAAACCCCAACAGTAGAGAAGATAGCGTAATCACTTACCATTTTGACTCCATTTCCGCAGAACACACAAGTTAACCGACCCGTTTCCTGAAGATAGTTGATCCAAAAGACGATCCAAGGAGGACAGATTTATGGACTCCGTAGGTGAAGATGGGATAGGATTCAATTCGAAATCGTTCAATCGAACGAGGATATCACCTCTGGAAACATCACATACATCAGCGGCGCTACCTGATGAAAATGAAATATGGGTAGAGGAAGAGAAAACAGCACTCCTGTGAGAAACACAACTGCACTGTGCGGTGCAGAATGCAGCCTTATAATGAGGATTTCCTAGTGTGAATCACGGTCGTTTGTTAATCTCCATTGGACCTTGTTTGTCTGTACGTTCCGCCCCATATACGCATCGACTTACCACAAATACCAGCCACACAAGTTAGGGGAGTGTAAAATACGCGTATTAGGCAATTAGAAAGGGTGCAAAAAAGGAATTCAACCTGACAACGAAAAACATGGTGTCGATCAGCTTGGAAAATACGAACACCATTGTCAGTTGGGTCTGGGTCACAAGGATGCCCGTTGTAGGTAGAAGTAATGTGTGGTGAACGAGTGCTGTCAACAGTAAGGAGGGTCTGATTAGGCATGACCTTTCGGTTTAATATGCCAGTGCGATTTGCACGAAAGCTGATAGAATACATACCAACAAGATGAACTGTTAGCCGTAATGTGACGGTGTGAAAATGCGGAAAACAGCCACCTTCTGGCATTGTTCCTTCCTGCCTCCCAAGCCTAAAAGGATTGCTTCTATGTCTGATTGGAATTATGCCAAACCCCATTCCATTAGCAGACGTTTGAGTCTGCGGGAATAGTACGAAAGAGATACTTGTGTAAGAAAAGTTTGGATATTGCATGGAAAACGAAATAGTTGGTGCAAGGTTAACGTGACTTCATTCACCTAAATGGAGGTGTTCTAAAATATGGGTAGGAATTGACATCAATGGCATTCTTGTAAGCTTTTATACAGATTACCTGAATAAGCGTTTTGAGTTGACTACAAAGCAGGTGACATACATTCAGAAATCAGTCTTAGGATACACAAGTAGCGTGTGAAGAATAGGTGCCACGACCTCCATGCATCACTTTGTTTGGGTTTTATTTGTGTCGGTGACGCTTCTCCAGAGCATCTCCATTCCTGTTTCAGGGTGGCCACAAAATCAGTCCTCAGGCCATGAACGTTTACAACTTTGCACGATCCCTGTGCACGCCTTGATGCTGTAAAGGCCAGTAAACACCGCACTACTCTGTCCGCAACCTACATACGCCTGTCTACTTGTGGCAATGAGTGGACGTGTTAAGCATTCGTGTAACGAACTCACCACAGGCTCATTAAAAGCTCGGAAGTGCTAATAAGCACCTTCGGAAAGCTCGGAAAACACTACAAATCGGCATCCCCATTGTTAGTCTATTTTGAATAGGGGTCGTGATTGAAATACCCTATTGATAGGAAGGATAACAGAGCTCCATCACTGACTGCAGGTCTCAGGAGGCTTAGTAGAAAGATAATCGGTATTGTATTGGACCTGGTATTAGACCGTGGGAGCCAAACACGTTCACTTGTCTTCTGACCGTTTGGGATTTTTACCACTTTGTGCGTTTTTTTAACGCGCCTCGTGGCCAGTTTAATCAGTAACCACCGATTCCTTGGAATTGGAAAATGCTAACTCGAACTGGAGGCTTTATCGGCCAAGGAAAACGGCAAACCAGCAATACTGAACTATTCATGAAAGTCTGATGCGTACGTTTCAACACTGGATAACCTAGTACTGCCACTAGTTGCCATGGGTATACATGAGGAACGGAAGAGCAGAACGAAGCTGTTTCGTGCTTCTTGCACTATCCAATGTTGAGCTGTGCTCTGCCCCGTGAAGGTGCCGGCCAAATTGTAGTCTTGATCTCCACCCGATTAAAATCCCATGTAGCACAATAGCATTGTGAACTGAATTGATGGCTGCTCTGAAACAGGAACTGAGAAGCGTCGGTCAAAATGTTATCCATATACTCAAATTATCTATCGAGGTGACCTATGAAAGTTTTGGGGCAAAAATTAGGAAATGTCATCTAAGTCTCTCAACGGCCTGCACCAATTTTGTTGCGCACATTCCTCACAATAGGCCAATTCATTAAAGTAACAAACTCGTAAGTTGTGGGTTGATTTCTGACTAGATAAGTCGCTTGCTAATATTTCCAACTATTCGGAATTAGGGCGGAAAAATAGTGGTCCCATAATTTTGCTGCTGAGTGTGCTATTTGCTGATTAGGCCAGAATCTTTCACTGAACAAGCCTAAATAGCAGCAGGCCTCACGAGGTGCGAATCAAGCAGTCCTTGAAACCAGCGAATCACATGAGAATTCTTGAGCTCAGTGATACACATGACACAATATATCCCAAAACACGCGAAAAGAGTTGTGATGGTAGAAACAAGTAGGCGCCAGGTATGCAAAAATCACGTGACCTACGAATAGAACAGTCGACCAGAATGACCACCAAATGCAAATCAAGTAGCCACAACACATGCGTTTTCGCATCCAGCCTACACCCGACAGCATGTAACTGACTCGGAAGCTCGACTGAACGTGCAAAGTATGTTTTTGCTGAATGTTCAATAGGCTGTAAATTACATCTCCACATCACAAGCAGTCGATTGTACACATCAATCGGCGCACAAGGTGAGAGCTGGATTGGTAACGATCCATCGGTTCATTGACTTGTGGTTGGCTGCACTGTACCAATGGTGAGGATAAAGAAGGCCACAATGATTGAGGATTAACTTGTTCCTCCACACACACAAAAACAGATCAGCGTGACAAGAGAGACAGCGAAGAAGCCGAGAAGCTGCAGAAGCAAGTTTGTGAGGGAGATAAGGGGAATCTCCTGCTGGCGAAATTCGCCCCAAAATGGTGCAGGCCTACAACTTAGGTGTAGCCGATTACATATCATGACGCATTCGTGTCACTCATGTGCGGATTATAGACATTCGTGTCGGACATTGCATTGAGATGCAGCCCATTGGCCTTGAGTTTCAACAATGAGGAAGCACCTACACGAAATGCACCCATTTGCACACCAATTTGGTCTAAACAGAAGACTTGGCCAAATCTCCCGTTTATATTATTATTCCACTGAATGCCCTGCACAAAGACCGCCCAATGTTTCAGTAGGCGCGATATTCGAGACAACGCAACATACTTTCTTGAAGGAACGCTACTCACGAGGGTGCTCGACAACCAACGACCGGTTTCGCTCATCTTGGGACTCATCAAGTAAGCGCAGTCCCGAGCTTCCGTCAACCTTCTGTTTTAATTGAACCCAAATTGTACGAAATTCGCGAAACAACTTCAGTTGCGCACCAATTTCAGGGACTGCACCTACCTGATAAGACCAAGAAGGGCGAAAGCGATTTTGGGTTATCTAAGTTTTTTCAGCAACCTTATCGGTAGTTTCCTTCGCGAAGCACTAGCTTGCAATGAAATAAGAAACCATTATTCTTATCTATATTCTACGAACAATCACACTCAGACACATACGCGTCTACAGTAAACTCCCACTTACGTTCACCATATCCAGTGGTTTCCTGCAAGGTTGACTTCAGATAACCTTCTCCCACAACTCCATTGCGGACATGATTCAATGATTCCTCCCAGGAGAAACCTCTACGAATAGGTGCCACCTCTTTGTATAGTTCACATTTGAGTTCGTTATCAGATATAGCCTAAACTGGAGCTTCCCTCTCCGAAGGGAGCACCCCACCACAAAATAAAAACTGCATGTGAATTTTCTTCACCTGCCCAGGACGCTTCGAGGGTCAAAGTGTGGTCTACACGAAAGTCCAGAGAACGCCGGAGATACCGCAGTTCTTCAATTGGACTTTGTACAGAAAAGTAAACAATTAGATTGCATCTTTTCGGTGTGTAATTCACACATTCCAAATGCAAGACTGAATAGGATCAAACCGGAAATTCTCATTCTGAGTAAAAAGAATGCATCAGGTAATTGATATCCTCGCTGTACCGAGATCTTGTTACACTAACGTGGTCTTCGTTCGTGCAAGACGTACTAAGTACATACGTGTGCAAACGGTGGAGAACCTAGCGCAGTAACGCGAGACTATCTCAGACAACATTTAGAAGTAAAGCCGTGATCACATGTTAGGCATGTGATCAGTTCTAATGCGGATCACTGTCACGTTGAATAGACGAAGAGGCAGTTTTACCTAGGCAATCAGGATGCGGGTTTGGAAGGCCTTGGAGGTGAACATCAAAGCAAGGTTAGGTAACCCAACGAACCCGGCAAAAAATCGCCAGCGTTGGAAACTTAAGCCCCCTACACGGTGGAACGCATGAATCGATCATAAGCTCAATAGGCTGGCAAGGCTTGACTCAATTCCGGCAACTGTATGAGGGGAGGGGGCAGTGCTGCTGTTCTGAGGTCTTCAGAATTGATTCGTTTCGGTATACACTACACCGCGTAGGGTGAATACACAAATAGTCAACAGTCCAGTAAAAAGTCGAGATGCGAGCAGTGCGTTCATTCCAGTCAAAAGGTGGGGCTTTATCACGAAAGCCGGGCAACACTCACAAGGCTTCAACGAGTACGGCACAGGCATGACATCAGATTGTTTAACGGACTGTGCAATGCTACAGTGTACTTGCTCCTGTCACGTCGGTACTGCGGGTAAAAACAGAAACTTTCAATGTATGATCATCCATGTCTCTTAGCACTGCTTGAAGCCTATGTGAACACTCAGCTAACAATAATGTCGAAAGATGTCCCGGAAAAGCAACCACAGGTGAGTTACTCATACTACATGACCCACGCTGACTGGAACCAATATCTCAGATTCTTTTGTCCCAGGAACGTGCAGAATGAAAATAACTCAAACACGATCAGCGTGAGAATAGCCAACCCAGTCGCCATCTCCCAAGATATAGAGCTCCAGATGAGACACCAAAATTAACAAGACCTACGGACATTTTGAGTATGCAAAATGGAGCGTAAACACAAAAAGACATCATGCATGGATTTTGAAGACAGGGTGTACTTCAAAATAAATAGAAAAGTTTTTGGCACTATGGATGACGACGGGAATGTAGAATGTTAAAAAACCGAAGGCGAGTTTTTGCGATGCACAGGGTGAAACCAGACTCAATGAACCAGTTATCCATGCAGCTTACCGATTTTTACGCGCTCCACCACAAACGGGGCAGTCTCTAAGGGACCTTCAGCCCGTAAAGTGAGACCCCATCGAGGTTCTGAGGTTTTCATCAAGGGATGAATACGAATTTTCACTTCCTTATATTCCTTTGGGGAGAAAACAGGCAACAGCGCCGATTCGACAGAAATTTCCCTGTTTTGGGCAGCGGTGCTCTGAGGCGGTTCTGGACTATCGACTGAAATCACGTCAGAAATAATATTATTCGCAAGTTGAGTCTGCAAATCTGGGGCAATGTGCCCGGGTTTAACTTCAGGTTGGGAATCTGGGACGGTAGTGCCACTATCGAAGATTTCCACTTCAGGCTTAGAATCCGAAACGACATTGATACTGTTGACCGGTTCGATTACAGGCTGGAGAACAAGATGTACGGCAAAAGGGCAGATTCAAATATTAGCACTCAAAGGATAAACTCCGAAGAATAATATAAACAAGCCCAGTGAACATAAAATCACCAAAACGATACCAATAAGCTCAAATGAGGCTACACCGCAAGGAGAGATTATTCACAAACGAATGAACCACGCTCTATCTTCACCGGGGTTCATGACGTTTTTCTGTCAAGCCAAGTCCTAAGTTTGTCGACCCACCCAATTGATGATGACAGGCAGTATTGATCACTCAAATGGGCATATAAATAAATGATGCCGTTTCAGGATCAGTGGCAAACCCGTGTGGGATCGTGCACATTATGGGTCAAGCTATTAGAGACCGTTTTTTTACTCTACTTTCACGGCCATTGCAACCAAAAACATCCAAAATGGCAGTCCACAGCAGATCACCTAAGTGATTATTGGCCCGAACACGATTAGTGATGAATGGTAATATAACAAAGCGATGCAACAAAACGACATAAAACCCTTTCAAGGAAAAGTCAACAACAGTAACGAAAACTGTCCTCTATCGAACTAAAGCTGAACTCTCTGAAAAGACCACATGAACAGACTGACCGGGAGCAGTCCTGAAACAAGCCTCAAGGAACGTAACAAACTTGGCAATCCTTAAGAGGTTTCTTCCAGTGGAGAATGACTGTATCTTTAAAGTGGATACACTGTACATATAGAATCACTACTACTAAACTACACATATCATATGGCTATCCAAGAAAATTGAGTGGAATGACGGTAACAAGAAACTTGTGAAAAAGATGTAACCATGCAAACCAAGGGGACCAGTTCGAGCAAACAAGGCAATAGGAGGATAAAGGTGCACACAAAATCGGGGTGATCCATAGAGTATGGTATGCTGGACTCTAGTTTTTGAGCAACAGGCTGAATTACTTGATCGTTTTGGTCCACGTTTGGTTGTATTAGCTCCGCATCCACCGAAGATGTCTCTTCGCTAAAGTCGAAAACATTTATCCCACCACCCCCAGTGAGCAGTGCCATCCCGGGACTACTAGGGGGTACCGGACGAATTATATCAGTTGTTGGAATGTAACAGTTGGTAGAAAGGCTTCGTTGACTTCTGTGATGAAAGAGAGAGAAAACCAATCCGATAGAAAATAGTGCCAAGCCATAATTTTGAAAATAGTCATTTAACCGTGCAAACGCTGTATGGACCATTTTACAACAAACAATATACTGTAATAATAATAATCACTTCTGGCTACTTCCGTGAATTCTCTGTCGTCACTTTAGGGGAATAAGCAACCAAGCCGTAGCTTTTACAGAAAATCTCCCTGATCACCAATGAAGACAGATGGGTTTCAAAGGACCCATTTCTAAGAAACAGAAATAGCTTATACCGTCCACCAGTAGTATGCATTCTGAACCAAGAATATAGAGTTGTTGTCAACAAGCAAAATAGATTGGGACGACGCGGAATTACTTCACCCCGAAGTCTAAATCAGGTGTTCTGTTCAAGGTCTAGTTTCGTCTTGGTATGGGAGTTCAGTACACGGAGAAATATGGTGTGACTTGGCAACTGCATGATGTAGATAAACCATCTATTTCATAGAGGACTGGAGCAAGGCTAGGCTGACGAATGAGCCACCACCAAAAATCCTTTATCAAATGAAACTGGTGCAGGGAAAGCAAATAACGGTAAGCAAACATCGTACAAATCCTTGCCGGAAGAGGAAAATGAGTTTCTTACAAACACGTCACTTGTACGACATTTAGGTGATGTTTCCACTCCGCAAGGTCTGTTTTCGAAAGCTTAGTTTACAAATTTACTTTGCGACGGTGTCCGTAAAACCGATTGAACTTCGGTGGATGAAATCGGAAAATACATGTTGCTATTTTCTCGAAGAGAATTATACTATTCAATATTCGTTAGACAATTTTATGCACAATAATTTCAGATCAGCTACACTGGGAACGCAGAGAAAACTTTGAAATGGGACTAAACGCGCTGTTGTACAGAAATTTGTCAAACCATATTGTCTTTCTAGTTGTGCCCTAGAAGGACAAAGACGGTCTCCACCTTAGGCACATTCAACAATGTAAAATCATGATCACCGACTGCTAATATTGAGGTGACACAGTTTGGTAAAGAATAAGAAAACCAAACGAAACGATTTTATGTAACAGAAACAAGCCACTACTTGGGCATAAGTAAAATAGATGGGCAAGCAACTGATAACTCAAGACTAAGATAACCGTTGTAAAATTTACGACCAACATGTATGTACTTTATTTGGCGCATCCTATCACGAATAGCTTCTTGTTTTTTCTTCTCTTCTGCAACCTGCGCCTCCTCCAGCGAGGTCATCTTGGTTGCTTGCATCCTTGAAGCTTTCCGGCGTCTTTCTCGCCATGCATCTAGGTCCTGGAACGTCAATTATGATAAAAAGTTATGGGAAAACTAAATGACAAGCTGAAAAACGGCATAGACTATCTGTTGAAACAATCATCAAGCCGAATAGAGATGCGAAGAACAAGAATTGACACAGAAGCTAGCCATTTTGCAGCCGCGAACTGATACCCCGGTTACGAGAAGTTAGGAATGTCATTTGTCTTAAGTACGAGGTACCATTCCCGTCATGCAACTGTTTGCCGAACGATCGTATCAGCTGACCAAAATGAAGCGATTGACGTTCAAAGTCGACTAGGCCACTGATCTAACCGGCGATGAAGCGGAAGAAAATCCAGAAAGAGGACACGTTTGTGACCACATGGTAAGTGAATAAATTAGATGCAAACATATATACATAATTGCACCTGATGCGTTGAAGAAAGTGCAACGGAACAAACGTTTAGGCCAGTCGATACCTGCAGGTGCAACAGTGTGGAACCGGTGGCATAGCGAAACGGAATTAATAAGTAAGAATTCATTGAACAGAATGTGTCAGAACCTGATGACGCAGTGCTCAATCTGGAGAGCCATGTGTCGTCAAATATTAACACCATGTCAACCAGGAAAAACTTGAACCGTGTATTTAACTACAAGTGCTGTAAGGTGCTGGTGAACCTCAGGAAGAGCAAAACAGCTGTTCATCACCCCGCCACTTATGATCTTATAACACTTCACTTAAAAATCACACCACATTCATCATGATAGCGAATGATTTTTGAAAGGGAATGACCAGCATAGATCGCAAATGATAATCTCACGGGTACACGTTATAGTGACTGATCGCTTTATAAAAGCTGTTTTAGGGAAGTTTGTCCTCCGACTAGTGAACGATGGGAATATATTTATGCGACCACTTTCTACCTACTTCTTGTTAGGCAATCTCCGGGAGTTCATTTGCAGACAGCAGCAAAGCGATTCATTGTAGTTTTAACTGACACAGCGATCGTTAATGTAGCGGGCTGAATAATGTAAAGGATGTAAACTGTTATTAAAGAGACAGCCACGTGTGCACAACAGGTACAATGGTCATTAGTCCAGGTACCTCTCATTTAGAGTAAACCACGTCAATTAAAGTCATTGAATTTTCCGGATTGGGTTGAGCCCGGGTGGTCCGAGTGACCACAGTGAAGTGAAACGACAATAACAAGTGCAATAACTTCATCCGTCATGACACGAACATGGTTGACTGCAAAAAAGTTCCACATGTGTAGGAAAAGCCGTTCCCACAAAAGGATATAAAACCAAATTTAGTCGACTGAGTTATAAACTGGGATTCCCCAGTTACACAGCCTGGACTGGTAATGGATTAGCCCAAACAATTCCGATATTCAATCACGAAATTCCGCTTAAACCGCCGGCAAATGTACCTAACAAAACAAAATTGTTGCAAGGTAATTCACATAATCGACAGCCACCTGGTTGATGAACATGAGCTCTTCACTACCTTTGTTTCTAAGAGGATCATAACAAATAAATGGTATTCAAAAGGACAATATGCGCCTTAAACCATGAAGTCCGACTGCGGGGCAGCGATTGGTCGGCGTCCGACAACCAGAATAGCTCCCAGTTTGGGGAACTTGCCACTACATATTGCACCATCAACTCAGGGGTTGGGAGAACAAGTTATCAGACTTTCGTCCAATGACCAGCCTGTGGATGTTGCGTCAGCCTCGTTAACGATAGCTGAAAGGGTTGATGGGGTACGCAGACCGATGTATCACGACAAAGCCTATTTTCTTCGCACAGTTTGGGCGTTACTCGTGCATTGCAACGAGAAATCCAGACAGTAAAACTCGAATGGAGACCAGTGTTGCAGCGCCTCAACTACTGTTTTCAGGACGCCCCGAATAGAAAAAGAACAAAGACAGATGAAGTAGCCTGGTGTTAGCCTATCACAAGCATCACGAGTTGGAAATAGCTTCAAGCAATTAATCATATGGTCCAGAACGAAAACTGGTATTAAAAACTGCCATTCAGATCAGCCTGCTACTATTTTGTACAATATTTAGCCAACCACAGACTACCTCAGTCATTTCAAAGTCCAGTCAATGCGCATTAATTACTGCTCGACCAACATCATTCCAAATCATGTACTGTTTACGGTACTCTTAACAGTGGGTGACGAGCCGCCATGTGTCGCGCACGGCTGTCAGTTAAGATTATGATCCTGTACGCACACCTACTGTGCAATAAAACACTCGATTTCCAGGCACTAGCAATTCTCTGAAATCATCTTACACCAACAGGAGTTTATATTTATAAGTATCCAGGCGAAACAAACGGGTTGTAGGAAAATGAACGCGAGGCTAACCGACTGACGCTACGTAAGAAGAATACCGGAGAATTCTTTCGCTTTCGATGCTAACAAAGTACCCGGATGCATAGAACAGGCTCGTATCACGGCAAACTCACATCTTGCCACGCATCATCTCCAAGGCCATTATTGTTAGCTTGCGACGGTTCTGAGGAACTTGCTTGTGATAACTGAGATTGCTGTTTTTGACATGTACCTTCAGTCACATCGACCAGCTGCTGCGGGGCGGAATCTGCATTGCCCATTGATTGGTGTGGTGGTCTCACAAATTGATGTGGCTGGGCGTGGCGTTCAATTGTCAATGGCGGTTTCCGATCAACTGTTCCGTTGGGCAGATATGAGTCTTCTTGTTGATGTTTTCGGAGAAATCGGGAAGTGATCCCGTCCCCGACGCAACCTGACAAAGAGTTCTGAATCAAAGACCTAGGTAGGACTCCGCCGAATGCGCTATAGTCCAGCCTCGGTAAATGGGCACAACTGGGATCTTGATCGGCGAACCTAGCAAGCCAGAAGAGTGATATTGCTACCTGTTGTGAACAAACATCAGAAGGCAATCAATGTGAGCCGTGGAAAATCCAGTTTGAACACACAAAAATTCAAAGTCTTTGTGCCAGTTGAGGAGGTACTGAAAGGTATCACAACAAGACTATGGTATTCAAAGATGTTCCCGGGTGTGCGATTTCTCACCTAGTAACCGGTAAAGACAAAGCCAAGACAGTATCACCGTTCGATATCACGCACAGTAATGCACAGCTTAACAAAGCCACACACTGGAGGTGTCACCGAATTCGACAGGCAAAAACGTAACATACTGAACCAAGCAGAACACTGGCAACCAAGTGTGTTTAAAGCTGGCGTGCCAAGGCTAGCCAGGTGGTGCGAAGAATCAAAGGACGCCTTATCTAATACTGAAGAATTGACAGTAATAAAAAGCGGATGAGAACGGATGATAAAAGCTGCGTGCTTTCTGTGGACTAGAAATACACTGCTGAGTAGGGATACGCAAACCAGTGATGAATTATGAAAACAAAGATCTCTGCGAAACAAAAGAGATTTTCAGTTTGTAGGTGGCAGTTTCACCGATTCAATAACTAACAAATATTCTAATGTACAATAAAATCTCAACTGACAGAGTAACACGGTTTGGTTTGCACCCCGATCTAAAGCAGATGATCGCGGATGTTCATGGGAGCTGCTAAAGCATATAAGCAGAGCACAAGTCCCAGGTGCCCCGTATGACGGCGAATTCAGGTGGATGAAACGGTAGGGTACGTTAACTAGATCACCATCATCATTATTATCAGCTGTAAGACCGCGTACTTATCGTACAGTGATTGTTGTAGTGGTTGTCGTTCACCGATAATTTGGGGAGGTGGGGTATGTAGCTGCGCATTGGAGGCGGGAGCTGATAAATTCGTGCGTAAATACAGCACTGTCAGTGGACTGTCAAGTGGGGGGATTGGGAAGGGAACTTTGCATTAAAGGCAATAGCTTGGATGCACAAGCGCTAATGAGGGCGCGACTGGGCCATGTCTGACAATGTCTCTAACCATTGATGTGGCCCGTCTCGGGGTCCCCATCTAGGAAGACGACAGTGACCAACGCAGCTGAGTTTGCTGGTAATGGCTTTTATACTTCGCTGCCAAGTCATTGGTTGACCTCCCCTAGCTCGTTTCCATCCTTCACGTGGTTGTGCAAAAGAACTCTTCGACGAAGTCGGTCGACTGGCATACACAGCACGTGACCAAACCAGCGCAACCCATGTAGTGTGATCAGTTCATCTACCGTGGGTGAGTTATTTCTTTCGAATACCATTCGACGTACTTCAGCATTGCTGATCCGGTGTTCCCATCAGACTCGGGCAATGCTCTCAAGACATCGATGGTCAAACACTGAAAGTCTTTTGAGGTCCTCGGCGCGCAACGGCCAGGTTTCTGATCCGTACAGTAATGCGGAGCGCACTACAGCATTGTAAACTCGACCCTTGACGGTTAAGCTGATATCACGCCTACGCCACAAGTGACGCAGGTTCACAAAAGCTGCTCTGACTTTCCCAATCCGGATGGAAATATCATCTTTTGCGAGACCACCCGGACTGATACAGCTGCCCAGGTAAACAAATTAGTCCACTATCTCAATCGGTTCATCCGCAAGCATGTGGCTAGGGTTCGAGCCCACCCAGTCTTGCAGTAGCACTTTACACTGCCGGTGTGAAGCGCATGCCAAACCGTGAGGCGGAACTATTTAGATCATTTAATATTGCTTGAGTTACCACGGGGTCAGATCCAAAAAGAGCTATGTCGTCTGCGTACTCGATATCTGTGAGCGGACGCCCAGGGAGCACTTCGATCCCACAGGCGTTAGAGGCTGATAGTGAGTCTTCCATGATCGTATCAATGACGAAGTTGAAGAGGAAAAGTGAAAGAGGACAGCCCTGTTTGACACCACTTGATGTGGTGAACTCAGGCGAGAGCTTCCCGTAGACCTTCACACAGCCGCGGGAGTTGGCGTACAGCGCCTTCAGGAGAGTCAAGAATTTATGGGGGACACCTTTGCTCCACAGACACTGCCATAGTGGCTGACGGTCCACAGAGTCACAGGCAGCTTTCAGATCAAGAAACACAATCATTGTTGGTTGCTGGAAGCAGTGACGTTGTTCCAGAATCTGTCGGAGGGTGAAGATATGATCGATGCATCCTCTTGCAGGACGGAACCCAGCTTGGTTTTCACGGACCTGTCTCTGTCTCCCTGTGCTCAGTCAACCTTCGAAGGATTAGACCAGAGAGCACCTTCGATGACACAGCTAACAGGCTGATGCCACGGTAGCTTTCACACAGCGTCCGCGTACCCTTTTTGAAGACAGGGATAACTGTCGACATGCCTCATTCTGCAGGCACCTTCTCTTCGTTCCATATAGCACCAATAAACTTTGTCAGATGGGCCATCAGGGATTCTCCGCTTTCTTTGAAGAGGGCTAGATAGAGACCGTCCGGTCCTGGTGCCTTCTCACAGTTTAGCACGGATATTTCGTACTTTATTTCTTCTTCCGACGGGCGATCAAGGTTTACATTCCATTCGCCTGTATGCACTATCTCTACAGGCTGTGTTGCAGGAGGCCAGCTGAACTGTTCTTCGAAGTGTTCGGCCCATCTTTCCAGTCGACGTTTTTGCGAGTGAATTAATGAGCTATCTTTTTCACTTAACGTTTCGCTGACCGTTGCTTTCCTAGGGCCAGTCGATCGTATCAGTTGATATAGGGCACGGCTGTTTCCCGTACCAAAAGCCTTCTCCATCTAACGAGCTTTCGATGTCCACCAGAGCGCCGTCGTAGTCGTTGCCTGCTGGTATGGCCTTCCTGGCATCAATCATGGATAGCGATCTCGACGACATCCAGTGGTTTTGTGGTCGAATCGGAGAAGTCGGCCAGACAGCACTGAACGCCGCTAACATAGCTCCTTTCACATTTTGCCACAATTCATCCACATGCTCACTGCCACCACAGTATTGATTTACTGTGGAAAGTTGGTGGGCTAGCTCAGATCGATACTGTTGAGCTATGGTAGTTCTTCGAAGATAGTGGATTGGCATGCTTCTTGGTGACTTGAGAGGGCCTGAAGGGAAGCGAACTGTCAGGCATGCACGCACCATGGCGTGATCAAAATCAAGTGGTGTGCGCTAGAAGAAGCGACAGTCTTGAATTGTGGCTCTCCACCGGTGGCTGATGGCCACGTTGTCCAACTAGGCCCACGGTTGATTTTCAGTTGGTGGCCGCCAGGTTACGCGATGCGAACGTTTGTGTTGAAAGTTCGTACTTGCCAGACACAGTTAATCACCGGCAAACAACTGAAGGCGTCGATCTCCGTTGTCTGTGCGGCGAGCATCGACTCCGAATCGACCGCCCAAATGTGATTCCAAAGAGCTCAGACGACCTACTTGAGCATTCATATCGCCCGCAAGGATCACAGTGTCAGTGCTTCTTGCTTAACGAATGAGCCTGGATAACTCTCGATAGAAAGTATCCTTCTCAACATCAGAACTGCAGTGTGTTGGGGCATAAGCCGACACTACAAACAGGCACCGTTTTTTATGTTGAGAGGCATTGAGCTAAGATCGAGCTGAGTAACCGGACGGCGCAAAGACGACTGTTCACTGGAATCTAATCCAGCAAAGCGCGTTCAGCTCTGGGGCTGAGTGCAACTCCCACGCCATATATTCCACGAGTCATCGCTTCTGGGTCACCGGACACACGGAGGGAGAAATGTGAAAGGGCTGAGTTCATCCTTGGCGTCCTGAGATGCAAAACCACGCTTGGGTCTTGTATGAATCTTTCGGAGACACAGCATACATCAATTTTAAGGGAGTATAAGGTTTCAGCAAGCATTTTTTGTTTGCCAATTTGACATAGAGTAAGGACGTTAAAAGCTCCTATATAGAAAGGATCTCGTGGATTTAGAAGGGTGTTATTTTGTTTACTGTTAATGGGCAGCGAGGAGCATAAGGCCCTCCAGTCAGATAGCTGACATTCAAATGACCCAGCGACGTTTGCCTGTGTGGTGGGAGGGGGTTGGGGAGGGACATCGGTGGACATATAACTGCGTGGGCAAATGATACCTCCCGGTTGACCAGGCCAAGGAAGGGGGCTTGGTTGATTTACCCCACCTTGAGCCTTTGACTCAAAAGTCTGACCCACAAGGCAGTGGGAGGATGTAGCGTTGTGTTCGGGGATCCTGTCCCTTGCCTCTGATTCAGAACTCTGACCCACGAGGCAGCGGACAGTAGGGTCTTCTTTGAGGACCCTCTCCGGAGCCGATGACCCAATACTCTGACCTGTTCGGCTACAGGGGGTTGGCCTAACCCGAGGGAGCAGAGAATAAGGCATTACTGTCTCATTCCTGGTGCGGCTGCGCACAGCAGGTGCCTTTTGAACAGCACCGGACTCTTTGGTTTTAAAAGTACTTCGACCGTATTGAGTAATGCGCCTGCGGTCACGGTCAACCGTTGGGCGATCGGAGTGTGCGGTTTTCGGGGCCGACCTTTTCTAACCCGTCCCTCCTCGGGGGAGGGCAGCATCGCTGCTTCCATAAATATGGACATGCTGGTCGCCTGGGGGAAACACCTTTCTGCCTTCACACTCCTATCGCAGAGGACAGTACAACTTTACCCCCAGACCGCCTCGTGGAACGATTTCTCGTAGTAAGGGGTCTCGCTGTTCTTGGTCTGACTGTTCCTCTTTGGCCTTTCTGGCATGGTTGCACCTTGTGGAACGAAGTTCCAGCCAGGGTAGACCGCGGGATCATTGCAGCAGTCAAGCCCGACCACCACGTCAAGATGGCAGCTTTAGGTCGGGACGTTAACTAGAAAGAAAGTAGACACGGACCAGAAGATGAAACAAACACCGATTGTATAAATTCATGCTCATCATACGTGAGCGTTGCAGCTTCCTAGGCATCCTGCACAGGAACAATAAAGCACGGGTTTCACAACTCATTAGCATGCACTTGTAATGTGAACGTCAGTGGTTTCGTGGTGGCTGAATTTTGCAAGGGTTCATGGGCACGACGCTTTCGCAAAACATTTTCTGCGAACTGATTTCAGTAAACATGCCAACAACACGTGCTCAAAACAGCAGAGTGCGGCTGGATCCATATTACACACAAACATATATGGAGCAAGCTGGATTGGAAATCAAAGCAAAATTAAGGTCGAAAACCTAATGAACCAAAGGTTCTGTGTGATAGTTTCCACACGAAACCAGACGGATAGAAACGCTAATAACAACAGCCACGCTGCGTAAATTTAACCCACTGAGACCTAGCAAAGAACAAAGTAAATGAGGACAACGAAACCATAGATCTGTCGTAACTGAAGAGCAATGAACTGATAAGTAAACCTACCTGTACGAAGTTTAGGAGTACCAAATGCATTTAGAGTGAGATAACAAGTAGAATACCGCAAAAATGTGGTGCATATGTGTTCCGAACATGAATCAATCGATTGGTTATTGGACCGCGTGATTATCAGATGGGGCTTCCTTGCTGTAGACATATTTTAAAGCGGAAAAGCATCGCGCATATTCCGCGCGAAAGTTTCTAAATCAAACACGCCATTAAAGAGGAAGCAAGTAGGAAATGAATAAAGCTCAACATAACTACCGCGGAGCCAGAACTAAGTACAACAATGTAGACAAAAAGAATAAGACTCAAATACTACATTTTCTTTTGAGTCCCCAAGGAAACAGTCGTTGCCATGCGACACTAGAAATGTGGTTCCTAGAATCCAAGGCGCAAGTTAGATTGCATTTTCTTGATTACCAACAGTGAGAGAACGTTGTGTGAATTGGAGGCAAGGTGGTTTACGAATTTCTAAAAGTATAAAGCGCTGACCGAAAATGAGGCGAAGTCCCGCCCTGACAGGCGCCAATCCAAATATCTGTCAACTAAGGAGCAGCGGGTTCTCGGAATAGTATTGAGTGAACAGTGTGGCGATTAGATGCGAGCGCATGAACTAACAACAATGAGAAGCCAAAACAAGAGAGCTGTAGAGTGAGTCCAATCTATAACAGGACAAACTAAACAGAAAAACTAATCAGATTACGAAAGTCACATCGTCGTTAATGCTGAGACTACTTCCTTTGCCTGTCGACCCGCCCGACAGGTACATGATATATCGGGAGATCAGCTTTATTCCCCTCCGAATCTCGACTACCGAACGATCAATATTTCTAGAAATGACCTTTTTCGTAGCAGATATTGGAATATGAGAAGAAAATTCATTCAACTGTATCTGCACATCTGGACTAGATTTCCGTGAGTAATTGCGCAGGATGCTTGAAAAACAAAATGAGTATAAAATTAACGGTTTTTTCATTTTAGAAAGGAAACTTAAAATGACCCAACTTTCGCCAACTAATCATGGTAGCAAAGCAGTAAAGTGCATGTTTGAAAATTTGTGGTGATCTCGATGTTGATGGTAATGGCGAGCACAATGCTGATCCTCCGCATGAAAGCAGTTGAGCAACTTGGTAAACAGACCGCTTGGTTGCTAATGTGTTAACAGCATGGCAACAGGTAAGCAGTGTAAAAAAAATGGAAATACAAAGTATGGAACAGTGGAATCAGACACACTGTGATAAAACTCGCAGAATAGTCAAAAATCGGGAAACTCACAGAGAGACAACACTTCCCAGGCGAATCTAATAGAATGGTACACGCAGAAAGATGCCATGCCCGACCTAGGAACCAGTTACACTGGCGCAGAAGATAATAGATGTTATATCAACGACAACCTCACGGAAGATGGCAGAGACCAGACAGATCTCGTTCAAGTTTAGTCATAAAAGTATGACAGAGCACACCGAACCAATAGCATCTTTGCCACCGGGTGCTTCGTATCGACTAGCGGATGAAAATACCAGTGCATACATCCAATAGCAAATAGCCCTTTCCGCACACCACAGTACCGCCTATCAGTCACAGTGAGTTTCTATGCCTCATTAATCAATTTTTATGAATACGTGTGCGCACACACACATGTTTACGCACTCGAATAGAGACGATTCTACAGTACTCAATACAGTGACTATTGGAAAGCTTATCAACGAAAACAGGGTAGAGTGTGAATCAGCCCGGTCTTAGGAATAGGACTTATTCAATCGACTACCACTCAGATCGAGTAAAAAAATTCGCCCCCAGGAGTAGCTGACTGGAATACATAAGAAGTGAAACTTAAGAAACAGCTCACTTTGAAGTAAATAGATCAAACATATAAATCGGTTGACATAAGGAAGAAGAGCGTCACATAGGCAAGCAAGGTGACTAAGCCAGTTGCTTTCTGACGGCGGAGGAAATACAATTTGCGACAAAAGTATACGCCGCAGTTCGGTGATTCGATGAATCCATAGCTGTACCACCTGCTTGCATGCAGCAAAAGGACGTGCGAAACTTACTCCTGCGAGCTTTACTGCCTGTCTGCGGGCGTGTAGTAAGACTAGTCATTGATCGCGACGGACTCAAAAGCTGTTCTGTCTTACTGTCATGAAGAATAAATCCGATTAGGTCTACAAAAATTGTAGGTTTTGGAGTAGTTTTTAAGATGTTATTAGTCAATTTGTAGACACATACTATTCGAATTACCCACATACAATGTCTTACATACAGCTCATCTAAGATGGAAGCGCATCTTAAACACAACAGTTACTGAACTTTCAGCCACAAAGCGACAGTACAAACTGCCAGTTGAATAACCTCTCAGTACCAAGTTATAACTTAAAATCAATGTATGCGGATCCCAAGATGTGTATACCTAATTAGGGAGACACAACGTAGACCGATGTTGCACAGGAGTATATAATGTTGGTCCAGGGTATGGAACTTTAAAGCATAAAGTGATAACTGGTGACGAATCAAGGTGACTAAGAGTCGGGAATATGAGTGGAAACGGCGTCAGTCAGTTATTGGTTCCGAAGCTTCCAGCGTTTCCAGTAGGTGTTCACATAAGCCAGATCAACTGCTAAGAAAGCTTGACATCAAGAACACAGGAATTGTGAAACCATATAGGGGAAGAGTAAAACTGCGCAAACATTGCAGTCACAGAAAATGTACCGCCTGCAGTCCAATTCAGATAATATCTCGAGCCAGCTACAATCATTGGTTTTAAAGAGCAACATCCGGTCTTTTGTGAGACGGCAATGGAGAAAACCTCACCTACCTTACAAACAGACAGTCTCGCGAGAAACCACTAGGTCTATCACATACAAAGCATCTAGTAACATCAAATACCTTGTGCGCAGTCGTTTGCTGTAGATCGTCATACGCATCATCCTCGCCATTACTGAGGATGTTAGGACAGTGGGCAATCAGTGACTCTCGTTGCTTATGTACGCCAGACGCTCGAATAACGAGGCATCTATCACCTTACACGTACGGCTTGACCTTTGGTCACGTTACCAGCACAAGTCTTCAGTCCCGATTCTGCCAGATTTTCACTATCGTCATATAAACGGACAGTGAAAGGTTGCATTTGTCACAATTCCAAATAACCTTCCGTAAGTTTACTTCCTACATTGCAAATGGGAAGTGACCACAAGTTTTCTTTTTTCTGATAAAGGAATTCAGAGAAGTGCAACAGCTTTTCAAGCTTTGGCTTTCCTGTGAAATCGAGCGACACGACGATAGAGCTCACATAAACGACAATTAATTGCAGTCAACATTCCAACCCGTACTGGTTCATGAGTGAATGCAACAAAGGAGGATCCGTGAAAGTTACGGGATCAGAGTAACAGAATGTTTGGATGAAATTTTGGTAAACAACTGTTAATGGGTTGTCGATTAGGCTTGGGCAGGTTCACAGTATGAAGTGACAACGAATAATCCTGTCACAATCAAATTTGACGGCAGATTAGTTAGGCGACGAATGACCAGCCAGCTAATGAAACCACAGACTGGCGGATATTGTCAAACTTATTGCTTGGTCATCTAACCGTTATTAATAGTGTACAAAAGTCAAAGAGATGGGGCGACTGGTTTTGCAGTGGCTCTGGACACACTTGCCTTGTGAAGCTAGGTGATACTAATAAGTTTCCCCATTGAATACTCTTGCCACTAACTGACTGGGCGACAAACAGGTTGTGCGAGGAACACATGCGATCAACTTACAAGTGGCTCAGAGGAGGAATAATTTCACAGGATGAGTGGAACTTTCACCTGAGATGCCGTCATTCAAGGAGCCAGTTAGCACGTGACTACGTGACCTGGTCTCTGTGACTGAGGAACGAGTGACGTTCTATGCTGTCTGAAAGGGGACATATCAGACTGCTGATCAGCGGCAAGAGATCGAACGGTTAGTTGGACAAGCACTGGCCGGAAGGTCTCTGGGTTTCGTGAGATGGGCACTGCTGATGATTGCCATCAAGGATGAAAAAGCTGTACAGTGCATCTCGGCATTTCAGCATAGACGAGCCTCACTGATAGGACGAAATCTCATTTGGAAAAGCCGTACAATAAGTTTACTGTGGTGAACTGACCAGTGACCGTACCTGCTGAGCGCGAAGGCATCACAAAAACTTATCACGAAGGATGAGTCACACACTCAAAACCAAAACTCCTCAAAGGCGCTTTCCTGGATTTCTGTCACGTCTCACAGGTTGCATAATTCTACAGTCGTCTGAAAATGGTATCTTTTTGGAAGCATATTGCTCGGTATGCGTTGCACATGATCAAGCTGGATGCACTCTTGCTGCACTACTGAGAACCTTTTTTAGAAGACAAAAGGATCTATGGATCGCAGATGTCACCTGACTTTTCGAATGATCCCGTCAAGGCCTGTCATATAACGAAATGGTCCCATAAAGTAGAGAATGGGACTCAGGAATAATCAGTGACGTCTCGACATGTAATCCGTTGGGGCTAAAGAGTACTCCATGTACGGATATTCATTCTCATGACGTTTCAGTATACACGTGGCACCAGAAACCCATACATCCGTGAGCTAGGGAGTACAACGTGCGTGTGTGTGCTAATTTGCAGAATCTCGAAGCTATGTTTTGGTCTTCTTCCAGGCTAGTCAGTGAACGATGTGAACAACGTGTGGATCATTCAGTGAGTTCTTCTTTATGAGAAACTCCTAAGGAAACTATTGGAATGCACGATACGACCATTGATATTCAAGTGTAAAGGATTAAGGACGTATTTTCAAGAGTGGAAATTTCGAAACCGAAGATGCAGCATGGTCTGCGAGGTGATAAACCACCTCAAACAATAACCGCTCCTGTCTGGGTTTGGACAACCTGGCAGTAGCTCAGCTTTCGTGTTTCCTTCAGGTAGCATGGCAGCTATGCAACGAAAAGGTGTTAGGGCTGAACAATTATTAGCAGCTCGAGATAGCTCAGTGGTTAAGGAGCGAACTTACTGACCGGAATGCGCGTGGTTCGAACCCAACCTCTGCTCTTGTCTAGGCTTGGACAACCTGGCAGTATCTCAGCCCTCGTGTTTCCTTCGGGCGGCATGGCAGCTATTCACCGAAAGGGTGTTACAGCTGAACGATTATTATTTTATCAATTAGAACAATAACACCAGCAATAACAGCAATTCCTTTAGCAGGCATACATGGTTAGAACACAACAAAAACACCGAAACGCGTACCGAAGAGATGTTAAGTGTAGTTTTCATGGAGAACAATCCGAAAATATTTTCAAAATGAAGCACAAATTGAACGCAAATGTTTGAACTGGAAACCAAGCAAGAACAGCTGTCAGACTGTGTCAAAGGCCGGATTGCCGACTACCGAGGCATTACGGAAACCAAGAATCACCTGACGTTTGAAAGTTTAAGCAGACCATTTTGACAGGTTTCTATCCAGATGATCTCATTAAGTGTTTGAGATACTAGAACCCTGAGTATTTGTGACCAATTAGCACCGCATGCATCTCCCTTCGGTTCCTCCCATTTTCAGCGGAAAAAACAAAGGTATTCTACTTCGGTTTTTCTGACAATGAGGATGCTACTGGTGATAACAACGGGGATCACAAGGATGATGGTGAGCAGTGGATATTTTAGTGGGAGTCGCGGCTTTGCGAAACGCCGGTCACGATATCCGGTTCATCAGCATGCTCTGAAAATGCCTACTCAGTGAATCCTCTTTACTAACAAGTATCGGGACCCTGAAAAGTTGTGTTCTGGGAATGTACTCATATCTTCTATATTGTTCATCACGGAAACGGACATCCACAGGAAACTCCCTCCCATAAGATGTTTCTCATTCCTTATAAAGGGTTTTTATTGTCCATAGGCCGTTTTTCTACTGTCTGACGTACAAAGCTTGCTAATGAAACTAAAGGTTTTCCCTGTTTCCTTCAATCTGTTTCACTCACTTTCCTTTGTTGCCCAGTGAAAATAGTTAGAGTCCCACCGATATCTAAAGTTGATATTATATCACCGGTAGACCTGTCATATCCACTGCTATGTTGTATGCCTTGGCTAATCGGCTGTTTCCACCCTCACACTTCCTACTAGTGGCTGGGGTGCTGCTCGTTGAACGATGGAATATTTGCGCGCTTTGTTTCAATAAAGTCACAGGGAAAACAAAATGAGCACCTTTGACAGTGTTTACGTGGTGAAGAATCTACACGTACACTATTACGTTCTAGGTCACTTCCATGTAGCCGGTGCGGAAAGTTAATTGTTATTTTGTTTAGGAAAGCTTAACTAGTGAATGTTCCATACAATTGGAGTCGTCTGCGTGAATCATATCAGCAGAGTAAAGTTGGCATAATCATCATGTTCAAGCGTTATAGACGTTATGTGCATGGCTTGGACCCGTCCGCACTAACTGATCCCGGCCATGCATTTTACGTCGCTACAAACAACCAGTTATCATGTTCCGCAGCTAATACATCCGTTAGAGTCACTGAAATATAAAATTTTACCAATGATTTTATTGTGTCACTGGGGTCAGGAAACAGTTTATTGTCATGTAAACTCGCCGTGGTGAAGACCTCATCATCCAGCCTGAGCGAAGGCCACCGAACCCAGAAGCCAGTTCGTTGGAATGCCGGCTTCGTTGTAACAATGTCCTGTTGTGTGTACGAGTAACATATCAGTCGGGCACGAATACTAAGCCACAAAGTGCACCAAGCACGGACGACCAAAAACATCTTGAAATATAGTCTCGTTACACCCTTTGGTAAATCTTGGCAGGTTTCATTTGACAAACAGTAGAGACCTGAACAGGGAACAACTTTCAAGACTGCCTGATCCATTGCTGGAAATTGTCACATGTTGACGATTGATCTGTTCACCGACCTTCTCAATTGGCTTGCAAACGTTTCGTCACCAATCGAGGGGACATCATCGGTGCACCGCCAAGTAGGTCACGAATGTTTACAACTTGCCATTGAACAAGTTCTCATTGGCCGGAAGTACCGTGGTTCGAGCCCGACCTCTGCATCTCGACTTCCCTGTCTATGCTTGGCCAACCTGGCAGTATCCCAGCCCTCGTGCTGCCTTCGGGTGGCATGGCAGCTAGGCGCCGAGAAGGTGTTACAGCTGAACGATTTTTTTACGTCTCTAAAATATCAGCTAACATGGGCCGCCCCTAAATATTCCTTATGAATAGAAATAGTTCGATATTTTGAATACTTACCTCAATCCACAGTCGGACCAGACGAGAGACTTACTGAAGTTCCGATTAAATCTCCCGCAAACACATGAGCCATTTATTCAAAGCCAGTGAGTGCATGAAAAACCGATGGAGATGTTACGGAACCGAGTAAGAAATGCGCTTTACACAAACTGAAGCCCCATATCAAAGCCGAACATGACTCAGCTCTATGATGGGTTAACTCTTCCAAAAACCGAACGCGTATCATAAACATTGGCGGAAGAATGCATTTCTCCTTAGATGAAACCAACTTATAAGGTTCAGTTCCCAGTGAAGCCGGTCACCTGGAAGCCAGTATTACATGCAACAGATGAGGGATGGCACCTCCAGTCAACTGAGGCACAGGCTGCATCCAGCTCATCCAACTAGCCAAACACTTTACAGATAGGCAAATTCGCATCGAAATGTACAGGCTCCGGAAGCCAAGCGACGAAACCATTCTATGTATCCTTAAGTATAAGAACGGTATCATAGTTAATTCACCCACTGAGTCAATCAACAAAATGACGGTTGATTGACTCATCCCGGCATTTTCACACGTCAACCTGGGCATACTGTTGCTATCCTTTTGAAAATCACTGAATCTATATGCGGCGGCAAACACGACAGTGTATTTCTCTAGTTACTTGTCAATATGTATCAATAAGTTAACTATCCCTTCTTTAGTCCAACGTTCCTGCTTCGCTGTGCCATTTCCCGGCGGTTACGCTTAGACAGTTGTAGATGAACCTTGGTAATCCAATTAACAGGGGAGTGAACTCTGTCTGAGGCATTTCGTGTGTAGTTTGAGAATTCTTTTAGCCTGCGCGTAGAAATTTTTAGCTTCGCTGAAAGCATTGCCTCCAGGGAGGGTATTCAAACTTCATTGACAGAATCATGGAAGGGTGCTGTTTGATAACCACGCCAATGTATTTTCCATCATACGTTCATACAGTGTTCAGCAGAAACCTAGAAATAAAGCCATACATACCTATTTGCACGCCTCATAGTCAGATACTAGATGGGTTGTGTGGTAGCTTACGTCACACCAGCATTCGTGTATATTTACTCACAACTGGTTAATAGTTTATCTGCAGCCAGTAATACTTTGATCAGTAATACTACTGAAGTGGCTACCAGTAAGAAATAGTAATGAAAGCGCAAAACGAACTTGATTAAGTCTTCCTACATTATGGAAGAGTCTCGGTGGAAATGCTCTCAGGTAGTGCCGACCTTCTGGTATCCCAGAAAAGATGGAACCATGAGTTTAAAGAATAGGTAAATAAGGTCCATTTATTATTTTTATTAATATTACTACTAACAACAGGAAACTGGATTTGCCATAGAGTCAGGCGGCCGTGGCTGTGAAACTGGAAAGGCATCCCGACATGGACCGATTGGAGGGAAAGTTGGTCAGCACTCCAGTAGAAACTTCCATCTCCCAGTCAGTGATAAGCCAACGCCGTTCTGGGCAAGTGACATGAATACACAGCTCGCAAGCACACCTACCCAAAGATCTTGATGATGCTTCGAACTTCATTCGATTCAGTTTTTTTAAAGCAAGGTGTTTACCAGATTTTTGTCCGTTTACGTACAACTGTTCCGAAGTCGTTTGCTACAGGGTGTGTAGCTTCCAAACAGCCAGGGTTAAAAAAATCGCTCGACTGTAGCACCGTTCCGGTGCCCAACTGCCATGCCACCCGAAGCAAGCACGAGGGCTGGGATACTGCCAGGTTGCCCAGGCCTAGACAGGGGAATTCGAGATGCAGAGGTCGGGTTCGAGGCATCTCGCCAGGGTTCAGATAAGTGACAAAGCGACCAGTGTTCTACACACTGCCTTGAATACAATGAAAGCTGATCTGTCGAAGAGCTAATAGTTCCGACCTTCTGTACCTCTGTGGTTCTTCACAGGGTTTTTTGCTCTCGCGTATGCGTAGTACCCAGAATACTAGCTGCAACCTGCTATTCCGTACGTACCTAGTCAGAGGATGACCAGCATTACTTTATTTCCTGCCTGGCTCGTCTGAAAAACTGTTCACACTATGTGAATAAAAATGCTTGGTAGTCGATAACGGAGTTTTCTTCAAGAGGTGTCCTGAAAACAATATATTTGGTCAGATACCATGAGCATAGAATTCGGCCACTTGAGGATAGGATCCAAGAGACGATGAATCTAAGGAAACTTAATTCAATGCACTAAGTGAATTCACAGGCATTTGATCAACTGTCATCTCACGCAACTACCTCAGTAGATCGACTGACTGATTATCAGCCAAATGAATACTGGTCCGTTCATGGTCAGATGTCAAATGGGGTAACGGCAGTGCGATGATACACAAGCACCATCTCAACTGAATAGTACGAATGGATATTTCACCATTATTAGTATTAACGTAATGATTATTATCCTCCAAAGCGAAGCCGGTATAAGAACATAAGTGCTTAACTGCCATACATTCTAAACACCCAAATAACTGATCTTAGCTGCGTTGCACAAGTTACTTTCGAGTATTCAATGGAACAATAGTATCACCATTGGACGGCGCTCCAAATCACTCTGTGAAGTGCCCGAAGTAGGAACAGAAAACCAGTCCAAACAGTGGTCGAAGAGAGTCATCCGATCGTGTATTGTGTCCTATTTCTCGACGGCTCAAAGTGCTTGATTTCTGCATAAAACCGGAAAACTAGGTCTTAAAGTCAGTTGCCGAATCCCCGAAACAAGCGTGAACACCGCAAATGGTCCGATCGAGAAAGGCGGCTACAACAAAAAATAGACAGGTCGGAGTTATCTCGAACATAAATCCACTCGTCTCGAACCAACTTTGACTGTGGAATGTTTCGAGCGATTATTGTATCGATTGCGGTTATAGCTGTCTCCTCAAAGAGAACAACTGGTTCTCATGTGTGAAATCCGTTCCGATTTTCCAACTTCCGAAATTTCCGTAAGCTGCCGAAATATACTACACTTGGTATGCCCAAGTACTGAGTGACAAACGGGGGCTACCAAATAGTATGCACTCAATGTGTGTAACCACTGATTGGAGTGGTTTCTTGACGGAAGTCACGATTCCCAAGGCAAAGCCAGGTCAATAGTTAGTATGCAGGACGGAGTACATACCAGAGCCAACGATACTCCAATGAAAAGTTGAAAGGAGGTTGAGAAAGCGGTGTAGATTGAGTTTAACGCGGACAGAACATTTGCTCCATTCACAATGGTGGAATCATGACGGCGTTCCCCTAACCGGGGACAAGTAGCAACGCTCTTCCTTAAAGATGCAGAGCTGATCTTAGTGCATTCACTCTAGTGAATGCTGTCCATCCAATAATGAGAATATACTGAAATGCAACCCCAATCTAATATATGGAACCTCAAAATATATAGACGCATATAGGCACCTACAGTTTGCGCTTATAAAGCAGAGAGTGGAAGAGGAAGACAGTTGAAATAATTGCAGGATACATGCATTTGATAGGCTGGAAAAGGGAAAACAACGTAAAATACCGAAGTCATCTCGCTAACTCTAGGTTTTGCACCAGCTAGTGGATCGAAAGAGAATAATGGGATGAATCCTCCTGACGGACTGCGGAAGGCTGCAAATATTTAACGAATAACATTAGCTAAAGGTAAAACGGCTTTCTGTATTTAGCTAACCATCAAATAGCTCTCTTCAACCTATTTTGACAGTGTTAGTCACAATATCTCACGGAAAATCAAAGGAGTACGCAGAAAGTCTCGGAATTTGCCTTGTTAGTGTGAAAAACTGACGCGACCAAGTGGGAGTGATTTGTAAGTGAAATGCTGGTTTACTGAACTCATGTGTAAACGCTGAGGTAGATCTCGATAATAAGAAAAGGTTGGTGCGTCCATCGACAATAATGGCTAATAAGCTAGAGGTGCAGCAAATGACAGATCCACCTGTCCCAGATAGGATGAACGAACATCAGAGCTTAGTTGAAACAAACACAAAGTTCCACAGAAAGATGAGTCTTAGTATGATGCCTCAAGCATTCATGACTGCTGTTCGCTGGTTTCGTCTATTCACTTGCAACAGTTTCGTCACCAGACGAAGTGATATCACCAGCGCACAGCAGCTTACGTTGATTTTGTAGAAGTTCTGCGGTATACGAAGGGTTAAATGTGGTGAACGATCGACGGGTTCTGACCATCAAGATCGTTCCATTCAGAAGAGGCATTTTCGGTGTCATGCAACCCAAAAAAGTACAAAGGCTGAAATGCTGTGGGACGTTCCATGCATAGACAGAAACAACGGAAAACACAGGAGTTCGAAACAATGACGTCCTGGTCAGCAACTCGTGGCTTCATTATTAACCCATCTCGAGGTCAAAATAACACGTTATCTAGACAATTCTAGCTCCAAATTGGAAGAGAAAATAAAAGCAAACTGGATATCTTATGAGGTTTTCTCTAGCTGGTTCGAATGTGCCGGTGTTCCTCGATTAAAAGAATGGCTAACTAAAAATTTCGTCAGAGGCATCGCTGACAGGAGCATCCATGAAAGTCGAAAGTGTTCCTGCCGGCCACCACCCAGTGTCTTCTTCGAAGGGAAGTTCCCTATTAAGGCCCAAAAACGCCTCACTGGGTTAGAGTTAGTTATTTCCAGTGAGGTGTGACTGCACTGGGATATCAAGTAGTTCGCACGGTGCTGTTTGTCGAGCGCGCACAATACTCGCCAGCTTGCGTTACCTCTGACATCAGAAACGCAGCCCACTGAAGCAAAAGAGTAGCATCTGGTTAGGAAGTGTAACAGCATCGTTTCAGAGAGGTTTGGTAAACAATTGGTGGATTTATTGCTGGGCAACGTTTCACTTTTGACACAAAAGCGTCTTCAGGCCAAGTGAGTAAGTAAGCAGGCTGATTGGGTTTTAAGGCAGTCAGGGAACCAATCCGTGAGATTTCTTATGACTAGCCGACTTGATCAGTGCTGGGTATCAGTCGGATGTTCCCGTTTGTTGGTTAGTGGGGATGACTAATATCTACGATAGATTGGTTAGAGGGGAGTTGTGTTCATGTTGAACCCAGATTTTGCGGCCTTGATTCTTCTGTCTGGGACACCTTAATGAAATATTCCTCTTGGGGTCGTTCACAGGTTTTGTTCGCCTGTGTTCGTCGAGGGGCGCCGGGACAATTGGTTTTCGGTTGGGGATGGTTAATTGGATCTTGCTTGGATTTTGTACTTTTAGACCCAGACCATTTTGCTGATAACTGCGCACCACCTCATGCCATCTCTGCTGATCTAAAACCACTCTCCACACGCTTGCCAGTGCTACGCCCTCTATTCTATTCACGCTTGTATGCTTGGCGATTTCCACCGCCTCGGCCACCAGTCGCTGTGGTGTGAATCTTAAACCCTGTCTCAGAATGTCCAGCAATTAATCCATCGATTATTTACCAAACCTCTCTGAAACGATGACTAACCAATCGGTCCCAAACAATTTCCAATTGATTGAAAAGTGCAACAGCAGTTTTCTTTTATGGTCATAGAACTTGGTAGCTTTTTTCGAAGACGTTTTCGAATATTTTATCACAGATGTGGGCGTTGTATATACGGCCACAACATGCCCGCAGTGATGTGGTCTGTAGGCGAGTGCATGGTAATGACCAGGAGTCCTTAGAGTAGTAGATACAGCCTGCCAGATTCAGGCAATTAGGACGTGCCACGTATCTGCAAGGAGTGTCTTGTTGAGAAAGCATTGATTTCCATTCCAAATCCTTGTTGGTGGAAGTTTGACGCAGAACAAGCCGGGACGTGGCAACGCTAAACGAACAGAAAACTGCAACTGGAAAACTGAGTATGATTGGGTCTCCACACATTTTTGGTTGCAGCGCACGCGGTTCTCGTTGCACAAGGTTGGAAATCATACAGGATATTGCACGTAACCGACCACAGCGTCGATCATGCTGTCGTTTCCGGGCAGCATGTTAAGGACCGTCTATCGTCAGCCCGTGTAAAATTGGGCCTGTAAAAATGCTGAGTCGATTCTGGAGACGGCGTCTTACGCCATAAATATTTCGAGGTGTGTGAATTACGGTAGTGTTCGAAAGTAGAACGATAAAAATCACTCAGCTTTAAAACCTTTTTGGCGCCTAGCTGTCACGCCACCCGAAGGGAGCACAGGGACTAAGATACTACCAGGTTGCCCAAGCCTAGACAGGAGCAGCAAATGTCCTAGGGTTGCTTTCGAACTATGGAATTCCCGATAAATTTGCGCCTTAACCAGTAACCTACCTTCAGTAGACAGTGTTACTCCCTAAGTGAACAGAGCAAAATCTCTCGACCCCAAACTTAGTTGGCATTTTAGACAGCCTCCCAAGAGAGTTGCTTGCAAAAAGACATTAGCAGTCACCCAGGTTAAAAAGTATCCATTGTGAATGTACCATTTCACAGGTAAAACTACGACTTTGTCTGTCCAGGTAGGGTAATGACAGCGCATGCCCACCCGAAAACTGTTGAGCTGAATGTCACTAATACCATTGCTGCCAATGAATCAACGCAAGAGCCCACTGTAGAATGACGTCACCATAATTCAACTGTCGGCGACAGGAATAAGTTACCCCTTGAAAGCAACACTGTACATAAGTGCATAAAACTGCGATCAAGATTATTTTGTTGATTAAACGCCACACTTCATCCATACGTTTTGTTCGCACACGATCCGTTCGAACTAATGGAACATCACGTCGACTGAACGGATGTGCAGCCAGCTGGTTAAGGAACAAGAAGCGTGTTCTGATTGGTCAGAGCACGGGCCAATCAGAAGCGAGTATTTTAGGCTCAGTGATTCTCACTCCATCACGAAGGTTCTAAACCGGTTTTGAGGGAAAATCTGTAATCACTCCACAAATAAAGCCATAGCACTCTTTTGTCTCCCTAAAACGCCATTTCAAGCTACGGCCTTCTGATACAGTACAGTGGGTGGTAGAGCCAGCGAAGGACTAAAGTAGGAGTCGCGAATCACAACTGGCTACAACTAGAACCCACAACGTCAATTTCAGCAGAATAACTAAAAAAAATGGTGCAGCAGTAACAGGATTAGTTCGAAGAAGTTAAAACGGGGCTTACTGAAAATCCTATGAAATGAGATACAAAACGACCCCAATAAAACCGCTCACACCCCATTTGTTTTGTAAGAATGGTACTGTTGACGGCGCTGGCAACAGTGGAACCACAGGTACAGCAGGCGCAATCGAAAAAGCAACAAAAAATGTTGCGGAGGAAATTTCAGGAGCTCGCGCCAATATTGGCCCGGAAAACGAACATACGTGGAATACTTAACCATCACATTAAGTCGACGGAAATTCGTCACCGTGTGCATTAATGGTATACATCTTCCCTTCCAAATCGATATAGATTCCGACCCTGCTCAACCTGGAACGTGGTTGCAATAACGCAAGTTAAACACGCAGGGTAATGTATTTGGTGGAATTTTGAAACTAACCGAAAAGCTGAAGAGGGATTCAACTGAGTCACGCGTTAAAACAAACATAATTTGAAAATGGGTGCACTAGGCCAGTTGCGTAGAATTTGGTGTTCAAGTGGAACATAAGGTTGGTGGAAACTCGGAGACTGCGTCTAATTTATGAGCCACAAGAAGTGTGAAAACAGTCGTGGGCCGTCGGAAAGTTTCAGCAATCTTATGAGCAGAGTATTCCGTCAAAGAAATCAGTCTTCTACGATAGCAACTGCTTAGTCGAATTAGGGTTTCAGCTGGTACGATATTCGAGATATCGCCGCATTTTTACCTGGAGCAACATACTGCTCATAAGGATGCTGCGAACTCTTCCGCAGTCCTCGACCAGTTTCTGCCTCCTTGACTTTCATCATACGTGAGGCGAACTCCGTACATTCAGTTGAAAAATATCACAACCGAGATATTCAGCTGAGTTTTCCGTTAACACCAGTTTAATTTGCAAATAGGTGTATTTCCGCAAAAGAAGCCCGACTGTTTTTCCGTTCACCATGATTCTAACATCACTTTGTTGCCCGTAACTTATCAAAACAATTCCTTGACGCATTTTCCTTCTTATTAGCTGGTGAGAAACTCAGCTGTACAGAAAAGTGTTACAGCTCAAAGACTGCGTCCCCCCTCGGGAAACGGTGATTTCAAGGAAAGTCTGACTTTTTCTAGTCATGAGGATGCGCGTTCTTCCGAGGGGACGCCATACACTCAAGTTTTTTGTCTGTTTTCCCTTGGGAGACAGAGCTTCCTGTATTAGGTTTGCACTCCATTTTTCTTTCCACACTGCACTAGGGCCTCCTCCGTCTATGTATGCATGTATGGCAGTTAAGAACTGGCATTCACCAGGGGTATATTGCTGTGCTTGATAACAATGCAGTCTAGGCTGTCACCTCTGCAGAATGAATGCAGTAATTCCAGCCCAAAACAATAACCGCAATAGTATTGGTGGCCGAGCAAAAGAGATGCTTATCCATTAAAGATGCAAGTTCCTCAGTTTGAGGATGAATGCTTACTCGCAGAGACCGACCGACGCACAACGAATCGAATGTATATTGCAAAGTGTATATTGGTGTTGTTCGATGTGGAATGAATACGGTTTCATGCGCACTTTCAAAATAAAATCCTCTGGCTGAAAAAAATTGGAAAGCGGTTACTACTATAGGTTTAGTTCAGCTCAGCTAAGAGCTATCAGTAAGTGCTTAGAGAATTTATGAAATGGGACTGAAATTGGTAGACCGTGCAGATTGGATACATTTTCTTAAAAATGTGAGCAAGTGAAGACAAAAACTGTTACCTTTACCAACGAGTAGCTACATGAACTGCAGAAGCGAAACAGTTCATAAGAATTAGAGCAGAAAAGTGCAACCTCCACGAGACCATTAATTTCCTAGCTGAACCGCTTCATTAAACTCCGAAGTAAAGGGTTCAGAAAATAAAAATGCCGTGAAAGTGTGAAACGACGCCAGATTGTAAGTGTTTCGAACAAAATCAGGGTGCCACAAACGAACAAACTTATACGAACACCGGATATTTTTAGTGCGCATGTGCAATTACGAAGTACAACTATACATCCCTAAAGAAAATAAATTACAAATAGCCATGCTTCGAGAGAGACTATCAGTGGTTAATAACCTCAGGTTTGTCCGAGCAGTGCATGTGTACCCACAACCTGCTTCTTATGCGAAAGAGAAATCGAGGGAACATGCTGGAGTTATGTTTCTTCGATATAATGACACGCCAACAAGAGGTTAATATTGATATGGTTGACCTTTACCAAAGGACTAAGCAGAAGTGGTTCCTTTTAAGATGGTCAAAGATGTAGAAGGAAGCTACATGGGAACATCCTGAAGTGATGCATCAGAGGAAACATCTATAATTCTGTGGATAGCTTTGGCGTGTCACTTACCGAAATTTGCATGTATGCTTGAGGAATTACATTCCGTGTTTCTCTGACACCACGCGACAGCTGCATTTTCTTGTAAATATATGTCTATCAATGGAACATCTACGCACCTGCTGCAAGCAGAAAGCGGAATTTGTGCTAGTTATCCGTTACCCGGGAACGACATGTTATACTCACTTTTTCATGATTCGCATTTGAAAAAGTGAATTCCATGAGCCTTGTGCCGTGATTTGACGTCATTTGATACAGTACGTACTACTAACCAACAGGAACCGGAAAAAAATTCCCGCTAGTTCACTGCTTCGATCGATGTATCCGATTTACAATCCCTCACAGCTGTAGTTGACCGGACACCAAGCCTGCCTTACAAGCACATCTACTAAGCCCGCATCAAATCGAAGACGCATGGATAATGGGCAGTAGTTAGAACATATTTGACAGTACTGGACAGTAACGTTTCTTTTTAATCTGATACAAAAATGGCGACTAAGCTCCGTTTCCAGTGCCAAAATCCATCCTGAAATTGACGTGCCCGTATAATTGTGACAGGATACTACAGATGGAGGCTAATTTAGAATGTGTCCCGTCATTAGATGTGTGAATTACCATCGTCAAAGACCCAAAACACTGGAAATGAATACTGGTTCTTAAATCCCTTCATCGAGAGAACATCTTACTAGTGTAATTATTGGCATGGCTAATGGGAAACATAAATATGTTACACTTTGGAGGCATGAATCATACACCTTCATTAAGCCCAATACTGTGGCACAGCCTGTCCCCATTACATCACTTGTTATGGGGTCGTTCTCGTCCCTTTGCGCCTGCTTACTTCCTTAGAAGGACCTTTGTGATAACACTGTTCCCTCGACGTTCGTCATTCGTCACCCACATCACCTTCATGGCGTCAAACCGAAGGTATGCCTCAGCGCAGGGATCATAATTGTAACTGGTAATAACGGTTTGGAGACCAGTTTATGTGCGTCATACCTGCGACATTTTCATCAGCCCAGATGTAGCTACCAGCCAAGGCTCTGGCCGAGTGAAGTATTTCCTTCTGACGGGGGTCATTGTTCTAAACCCGAGCGACCACCTTATTGAGGATACAACCTAAAACGAAGCCAGAATGTAACATAGACTGGGAAGTTTAGTTTTCCAGATAATACAGATGGATTTTGCAAACAAAACGACCATTAAATGAATCAGTCAATAAAAGGATGCTTGATTCGTTCACCAAGTTTGGCAAACTACTGTTAGGTATGCATCTGTTACTCTGAGAAGAAGGATTTCTTTACAGAAACAACCCTCTTCTGGGCATACAAGGTTTCACTCAATGACTTCTCAAAATGCGTCACAACTGACAGTGGTTAACCTTATGCATTCGCAATTTTTCGACCGTACTATACCATCTTGCTAAGACACACGTACTTGACCCCTCACGTAAAAAACAAACCGCTCCCCAAGGGGGGGCATCAAGTGGATATACACCGTGATTTCACTAACTGACCAAACCTAACGTGGTTATCCACAGGCTGACTATCACGCATTTCGTCTTGATCTATTTTGGATAAGTGTTTTATCTAGCAAGCGAAATGAGGTTGTCACGGATGAAACTGTCGGTTACTGGTACGATAATTTTGTTCACGTTTGTGTTACGATTTAGACAAAAAATTTTCCTCTCTCACTTACTGGGACAGTCATATTGCAAAATTGTTCCTTCATGTTTCATAGATAGACCTTTCTTATGAGAAGGGGTCACCGTAATGCTAACCGTCACCTAGTAAGGTCACGGAAAGAGTGAGAGCAGGTTTCAGGCGTAACATTAGCTACTACGTGTGTCGCTTCACCGAGCACGGTACTAACAAATGACAAGATGATCGGTCAGGTGAACGGCGTAAAAGAACGTACAACGTTTATGACTGCAAAAGGTGATCAAAATGGTTCAGAACCACGGCTTGTTAGTCCTACGAATGAAGAATACTCAAGGGAATATTCACCGGAAGTGTATTATTTTGTGCTTACGTTTTGGGACAGTTTCTCAAAAATTTAACAGCTAAGATCCGCCAGGACACGAACTCATTATACCGTCATCTTTCCAAGAAATGAAAGGCAGTATTGAGAATTCTTTGTAACGGTACAAATTATCGGAACGCACAGCAACGGAGAGCTTACCTTTTCAGCATGTTGTACATTTTTCTCCTCCCTTGGATGACTACAGAAAGCAATGAGTATGAGGTGGCGGGGAAATTCAAACATACGTTTCGATTCGGCGCTCAAATATGTCATCAAAGTCATCTATATCGAATAGCCTAGATTGTGGTATGCCGCACTTTTCCTCACAGGCAGATAGAAACAACGTAAGGTTATCCTGTGAATAAAGAGAATGGAGCAAGTGACTAAAGACCGATTGTGATCGAGGAGTAATGTGAAATACTGACGGAAAAAAGCGTCAAGTTGCTGATCACCATTCTCGAAAAATATACCAGAAGTAACTCTATGGCGGCACCTGTGCACCAACGACTGAAACCTGGTTGACTAACCTACCCAACAAGTGTCAGGTGAAACCATCCGCAACTATGGGGACGCAGGGCAGTTGCACCCGGAACGTATACTGAAAGTGATCTACCTAGACTCCACAACCAACGCAAAATAATGAATTGGAAGTGCGAACAGAGAGGTATCAGACTCCAAGATATAGTGTGGCAGATGCCTTTTTGAAGATCCCGTTATTTGGTCAATACAATGTCCTTGTTAACACTTGCCTTACAAAGTTAGCTACCCTGCACGAGCGAACAGACAAGTTTGCTTGAAGACAATCAAGCAGTTCCAATAATATCCCATTACGTCACTGTAATGTCCGGCCAGATGACGGATGTAAGAGTGGTTAATATTAAAATGGCGTTTCATGTTAGGACGATGCCCACTTTGGATGAGTAACCCGTCAACCACCACGGGTCGATTGTGGGACTTGTGTTCCACATAGCACTGGGACCTTAGCTTGGAACGCATAGCATGTCCTTGAACGTTCCAGAATCCTCGGTTTCCAACAAGTGGCTTATGAGCTAGATCCTCCAGCAACACTGTCCGGAAGAGCGCATCCTTCAACCAGACAGAGGACTTCCTTTAACTACGATAAACTTCACAGGTAGATGCCTATTTCTCATTATTCTTGATAATTTGCTCAAGCTCCGAAGTAAAATTACTTTCACTGAGTTGAAACTAGGAGTCGTGTGAAGCAACGAAGACGAAAAAGATACGACGTATCAACCAGATATCAAGAGTACTACTTAACTGTACATAGGGTAGTCAAAAACTAGGCAACCGTCGAACCGGCGAAAATGCGCATCCACACTGGCGAATGTCATTTAGTTGGTCGCACGTGCAACGCGAAGGAACATGAACCGCGCACTCTTGAATTTGTTTGGTAACTAAACGTTTGCAAATACGTTGGTTGGAGTAGTGAGGGTGGATAGGCCGAAAACGAGATACACGATTAGAGTACCCCCTCTTTAGCACAACATCGGGAAAAGCGAGAAGATTCGGTCGTATATGGGAGGTGTTCGTATAGAGGAGGGATCATAGTTTTTGACAACCACGAATGGTCCGTCTCTCGAGATTACTGTGCACAACCATCCCTATCTCTTATAGGGACATGTTTGTGAATGTGAAAACTAAATACGGAAATACGATAATTGATTTGGAAATTAATCAAAATGGAATACGATACCGAGTTTCAGAGAGTGATTATCAGTGAAACGTGACCTGTAGACAGATCACTTATCTCCAACTATAGAGCATATACCCACAAACAGCACGAGATAGCTTAGTGGTTAAGGTACGAACTTAGCGACCGGAAGGTTCGTGGTTCGAACCTAGTCCCTGCATCTCCACTGCTCTTGTTTAGGTTTGGGCAAACTTCCGGTATCCCAGCCCCCCTGCTTCCTTCGGGTAGCATGGCAGCTAGACACCGAAAGGGTATTACAGCTGAACGATTATTATTATTGTTATTATTACTGTCCATAAACAGGGCCCAAAAACACGTGCATCCAGAATAATCAGCAAACCCATCGAAGGCATTGAATACCTTCGCCGGAAACTGCGGTAGTTGTACCTTAGGATGAAATGTATGAGCCAATGCTCGTTGCTCGCATGTGGAAAAAGGGAATATTAGTCTAATTCTATGAGAACGTCCTACGACAAAAAACGCCTGAATGTCACAACAGATTCACAGGGCGAAGCAGAAGCCTATCCTAGCAGCATTCAGTATTTCCTTGAGGAGTATCCCGCACATGCTAATGAAACTAGTTTATTCCGGTCAAAAACAGTCCTTTCATCAGCACAAACGCCTTCACCGCTCAGGTTTGAACACCCAAACTTGTATCGATTTTCGCTATTTATCTAGCCATACATTTGGTGACGAAACATGTGTTGCTCAAGTGTGGGAAACCATCAACGACTTCTCCAGAATCCAGTCAACGGGGAAGGTGACCTATTGCTCATGCCATACAAAACTATTCCTATACTTCTTTCTAACTTTCGCAGGTATACTGTCTTTCACTTTCATTGGTTGGTTTCCTTTTAAAACTCCAGATTGAGCATACTGTTTCCTTCGATCTGTGCAATGTATCCAATCGGGGTTTTCCAACCGCAAACGTTTTTTAGAACCGTTAATAAACTTCGTTCAGCGTTGATTAATCTAAAGTGAAAGCTTTAATCTTCATTTAATTCGAAATTCGAGATGCGACAGTGCGCGCTCGAGCAGCTTGTTAATCAGTTTGCTTAAGATTTCGGACACTAAAGGCCACTACAGAAGGGAGAACGGGCGTGATTACTGGAAGTGAAGCAGTAGACATGCGAGATGGTGTGCTGATATGCCTGACACTAAGATTTAAAGAAGAATGATCATCAAGTGGAGTGGAAGGAAAGTTAACAGAGACACGAAGAGTCGTAAGTTTTCGCTTATCCAATGTGTTGTATGCCGATGTGGCATGAAGGTACCTTTGCTCGTGTGGCTTACGGCGTTATCTGAACTTATAAACTGTGAGGGCACCCAGAACTATTAGGGTCCTCGAACAAAGACTAAAAAGTCTGACAACAAGGCAACAGTGGTTGGCGTAAGGCTACCACAGTAGTCGAAATTTTAGCGGACAAGTTGCCAAACATGTTCCTAACCTAAACGTAGGGCCAAAAGATTGTATCTCAGGCATACTGACCAACCTGGAAGGAGAGGTTTTGAGGACGCTGCGTCAAAATCCTCCAGTGTAGCTCTGTGGTTTGTTAGAGTAGGCAAGCTGTCAGACAACGACAAGACAGGGTCTCTTCGCGACTATCGTGAGCGATATGTGAACACTTGGACACCATGGTATCTCTTTAAAGAATTGCACACCGCTCGCAAAACGGGAGATTGTCATGGGAGGAGAACAACCTTGTCACAGGCTGCTCGCCATACATGAGGACCCGCGCCCTAGTGAAGAGGTAGTAGCCTCCACTTCAGTTTAGGCTGTGGTACGTCGTAAACCATTCCTCGAAACGTCACGTGGTCAAGTGGGTCAAAATCAGCGTTAGGGTTCATGGCGCAGGTAACCGTAGCTTGCTGGTTTGTGGTGCAACGCTCAGTGACTCAATAGAAAGTCGGGATAAGCCTTGATTAGGATGAACAGATACCTCCAGGCATGTCGCAAAGGTTGAGATTTAGACATCCACGGCAACGTCGTTGGGGTCACCTTATTACAATTTTGTTCGGCAATAGTCCAGAAATTTAAGTAGATTAACCAGCCGGAAACTCTTCATGCTTCCAGGTGACACCTGTTGGTCCCTGTAGACGGCCCAGTGGCGAGTTATGGCACGCCTTAATATGTCTCGGTTCGATGCCACTCTCGGCAAAAAACTGGGTTGGCTGAAGCAAAGCCGCTATGAATAGCTGGAACATATACGGTCAGACGATTTGGCAACCTTTGTGCTCACATAAACGGAAACGCTTGGCCATCAGTACCTCAATCTTAAAAGCGAGCGACCAGGCTTACTAATATCGCCATTACAACTAGCAGCTGTAAACCGTGTTCATGTCGTGGTGCTAAGAGCTGCCACAGTTTTATTTGCTGATGATTATGGAAAACAAGTGATGGATAATTACCTATCTGAGACAGTAGTCCAAGTTTGACAAGAGTGGCATGAATGATAGTGGACTCTTCATTGAGGAGTGCAGCAAAGGGAGCTACGCATTTAAGGTAACAATTTTGAAGCAAGTGCGCCGTTCTGTGTGCGACTGGGTACTATCGAGGTGCCTCATCTCGGGGTCCCCATTGAGGGATCCGGCAGCGAGTTTGTCGATAATAAATTTCATCGACATCTTTCCGCCTGCTTGTGCAAAAGCGGTTACCGGAGAAAGTCGACCGACTGTAATAAGAAACATGTGAACCAAACTAACCCATCTTGAAAGTTATTTCGCAAGCAAATCACTCGATATACTGATCTGATGACCTGATGCTCCGAAGGCACCGATTGTCAGCCCTACCAAACGCTGCCACCTTGTCGTGGTTGTCGGCCTTGAATACTCCTATGAACCCCGGACTGCACCGACTGCAACTGCGTTCCACAAGGTGCAAACATGTGAGGAAAACTAAAGGGGAGCCGTCAGACTAGAAACAGCGAAACCTCATACCACGATTAATCTTAACATGAGATGGTCTGGCAGTAAATTACTACTATCTTTTGCGATAGGAATACGAATGTAGGAAGGGGTTCCCTCCACATTTGTAGAAACGGATATGTTTATTTCCCCCGGGAAAGAACATATCAGAAGCATTCAAAACCTGCTAAGGGTCCGGTGCGGCTACAAACGTATCCGTTGTACGCGGTTGCACCAGGATTGAGACATCCATGTCTTACTCCCTGTGCCCTTGGGGTAGGCCAGTCCCCCGAAGCCGAGTGGATCAGACTAATGAGTCAGTGGCATCAGGCAGGGTCCTCCGAGAAAGCCCCACTGCTCCCCGCTGTGGGTCGGACTTTTAAGTTAAAGACTCAAGATATTGTACCTAAAGCGAACTCCTTCTCAGGCCTGGGTAGCCAGGAAGTAGTATTCGTCCTTGCAGTTCTTTGTTCACAAACCCTCGCCCACTCCACTCGCCCCATCCATCAATAGAAGCGATGTGCTGAATAATTGTCCACGGTTGGTTTGTGTCCAAAGTGCCGGCCAGATAAGTAAATCAAAACAATCCCTTACTAGACTCAAAAGATCTGACCCACGACACCGCCTTCAATTCCCTTACTCTGTGAAATTTGGAAGCAGGTAACTTGCTGAAACTCCTGTTTCCCTTTCCCCACTTCGGTCACGCACCTCAAAACACGTAGCACGAGTTCAGATAACTCACATTTCACTCTGCGCTCGGCGATCTAGATAGACTGGTTCATGGTATGTATGATGCACGAGTTGCATTCACCTCCAAGGTTGAAGGTGCTTTATTAGACAGGACCGAGCAAGCATTTGTCTTTGCCACGTACTGTTGTCTGGTTCAATTACTGTTAATACGGGTCGACGCAATAAACGGTGTTTATTTGCGCTGTCAGCATACACCCAGGCGGACTGTAGTCCTAAAGCTGAAAATGATGGGTCTTATCGAAATCTGTCATGGCTGCTTAATCTTCACACTTCGTCAGGTGCTAGAACAACGCCATACGTATAAGCGACCCACGATTCTAGTATTTCTGGATTTCCAAGGCGCATTCGACTCGGTTGACCGGTCTGTTTTTCTTGACACGCTTGCCCACCAAGGAATG
>SJOL01009162.1:198823-371563 GCA_004794785.1 Opisthorchis felineus | reverse complement strand
AGTTACCAGTATCCAGCGCGTTCCCACTAGAGGGGATGACCTCTGATCCTTTTCTCTCAAGGTTTCCATCTAAGTATCAGGTTCATCAAAGCGAACAAACCAATCAACAGTTGCCTGGCCAAAGTACATGCACCCAAGAGGGACAAAGTAAGCCAGAATTCCAGCCCTGCAGTCTGAAAACCAACCAACCCCCGTACAAAAACATGTTCATCTCAGCGGCACCTCCAGTCAACCGCTCCTTGATGCCCAGGCGTCCCTCATTCAACCGACCTATGCCTCTCCGTACCCCAGGTTCACCGCCCATCGATTATCCGGTCCTATATCTTTGACACCCAACCCTCCTCCCAGTGGTGTATTCCCACCATCACATACCTCCCCCTGTCAGCCCCATCTGCTCACCTGTTTCCGCGGCCTACAAGTTTGCTTTACTATTCCCGATCCCTTTCATTCTACCCCCGACCCGATTCATCCATTGGCAGTTTGGTATTCTCACCTATCGCCGTCCTCCCTAATACGGCTCGAACCGCTCTGCCGTCCTCCCTGTCCAACCGTACTGCCTATGTATCATCTCCTGAACCGGCCATAAAGAAAGACAAGACAAGCTCCTGCTCGTAAATGTCCCCTCAGCTGCTTAACTCAGTATAGCTGCCGTGTCCCCTTATTATGTTGCTGAATATAAACCTACTCCGGAACTACTGGATTCATACATTCGGGCCCCAGTTCACGCCGCACATCATCTTGACTCTTCGGTTGTACGCACATATGTGTGCGGGCTTAAGTTTAGAATTCTCAACACAGGGCCACACACAGGTCCTACACATTTTGCCACATATCGAACATTACGCGTACGTGATCCGCTACTTATAGGACTGGTCCACTCATCCCCGCGTTCATCATCGAGGAGATATATTTTATCACAACTTCTGTTGCACTTCCCATTTCTTAGCTTTTCAGTCCAGCCGAACCTCTAGGACTGTAACACCTCATCCACTGACCGAAGGACAACACTCATTCCTTGGTTAGGTTTCGATGACCTACTTCCCCAAATAGTACATTCAAAAGGATAATATCACCATCTAGTCTAACCATTGTGCTTTCGCAGAGAACATCGTCCTTCCTAACAGCATCTCGTTCAGGCTACCAAGCGTTCCGTGATAAACGATATCAAGGAAACCGTCATTTTGTGTTGAGACCTCATCTGCTATGCCAATCCTTAAACGCACCTTCCAACTTCCCCTGAAACCGTAGCAAAACCATGGATATGTTTACATTACATCGTTCCATTTGGCGGAACTTATTTGGAAACTTAAAATCTCCCCAGATAGTTATAGTTTTGTTAACATTGGTTTGAACGTGCTCATAGGCTGTCTTGAGCGTACATTTCGTTTTTCAATAGCCGCCGTTGCACAGGTTGATCGGTCTGTGACTGCGGTTGAATGATCTTTGAAGAAGTGTGTTTCTTGATATTTTTCTTTTTCCGCTGCATTCGAAAATACACTGAAGGAGAACATAAACAATAACTACGTCACTTCTGTCTGTGTAAACCCAGTGGAAAAACATTCGCGGCTCACATACGACAAAGTATTCCTTCATTGCAGTGAGTTCATCGCACCTAGTAGGTTGAGTGGATTTTTACTATGTTTTCCATATTTTGATCTGCTGTTTTACCGAAGCCGTTTCGACAACCGGTATCTAGCTACTCACTAATTTGTCTCCACAGTGAAATATGTGACTGCACCTTCGGTGGAGCTTGAGATCCTCGAATCCCGAGGACTAAGTCTGACAGCCACAACTTAAGGCAGCGCTCACGACCACCCCGCATACACTAAGCTTCATCTTTAACTTCGCCTGATCACTGAACCTGGACTTGGCCACATCAGTGTAGAGACCGATCGTTCACTGTCCACATTCGGATGACTATAGCGGTTCGTAAGTTGGCCTTCGTAACAGCAAGATATTTCAACGCGTTTGCCTAGTAAATACACAATGATAATCTTGTTATTTTTATCTCCTCAGAATCGTTGTCAGATAAAGGGTGTTACCGTCCATCACATATTTTTCGCTCCGCCAAACAAATAAAAAGGATTAAATCGCCATAGCGGGTTTCTAAATTTTCAACCCGTGGCACACTTGTGCGACAACGCATATCGCTATGACGACAAACAGCCATTTTCGGCCACTGGATTAGGGTTTAATGAGTATTTACCGCCTCATAGGCCCAAAAGTATACAGGCCTGCTGTTACGACAAGCTACCAAGGCATTTGATAACGGATGCGGTAATAACCATGAAAGGTCATGTTTCCCGGCAGTTCTGCTGTTATTTCTGGCACAGTCACGCTTGTTTGGTGTTATGTTTCTGCTGAGAAAACTTCCACTGGAATAGTCGCAGTCCAGACACAACTTGTCGGGGAAAACTGCATTTACTCCTGGCTAGTTGCGAACACCGTAAGATGGAAATAATTCACGGAGATGCATAGTTGCACCAATATCGCATGACGCAAAATTATATATGAAGATGTATAGACCTCCCCAAGTTTCCGTCGACCTTATGTTCTACTTAAAAATAAACGGGAGATTCAGATGGGTTCCAGCCGAATGTCCCGCCCAAAGCAAATTGGTGTGTAAACGAGAGTATTTCGCTAACTTCGTGCAACTTAGGTTCAAGCAGAACATAAGCTTGACGGAAACTCGAGGGCTGCGCCTACCTGCTGAGCCCCACGAAGGGCGAAACCGGTCGTGGGCTGTCGAAGAGTTTACAGCAACCTTATGGGTAGTGTAGTGCGTCTATACATGCGTCGCCACATCTTGAATATCGTACCAACTGAAATATGAGGTGGCCTGGTGCAGCACATTCAGTTGCTTAAAAACACCGTGAACGGGAGACTCAGCCAGGTTCCAGGTGTTATCAATGACAATAATACTGGTAATAATGTTTATTCCCAACTGGTGGGCAGGGAGGATCATAACAATAGTAATTATAATGTTCATTCCTGAATAGTGGACGGCATATTGCCGGGAATCTTCATAATGGTACAGTCACAATAAAAGCAGAGCTTATGTCAGTTTCGGAGCCGAGCAAAATGTTGTAATTAGGCACTTAGACAAAATCAGTTGTGGCCCAACGCAGGGAATTTTTCTTGGAAATTCGGGGTAGCCAACATTTCTTACAGGAGACACGAGACGAAAATCTATTTCATGCATGTGGTCACCCATTTACTTTCGCCTCATTCAGTCGTGAGGGGTAGCCAGACACTCACCACTGCCATTTCTCACCGGCTCAGGCCAATTGTCATTCTCCCTGTCGAAATGACCCAGAAGCTGACAGAATGGTAGTGAGGTATATAAAATGGATCCCTCCAGCACAAGCCGCAACCGTCCTAATCCCTTCAAATTTTTATTGCTAACATCAGTTCATTATCTAACCGCTTCTAACGAGATATGGATTCGAAGAAACCCCTGACCCAGGCGGCATTCACATTTGGATCCTGAAAAATATGCCGCTGCCCCCAAACTTTGACATCACATTTGAAATCATCCTCTGCGTCCAATAGTCGCCCGCCCCACAAGGCTTCACCCTACTCCTACCTAACAAATTTATTTGCAGTTACTTCACAAACGCGACCGAATCAAATGTGGGCGCCCACCGTATCTACCTTGACTTTTCGAAATCCTTCCCACACAGCGTTCTCATCCAGAGTTGGAAAGAGTTAGTCTTTTTGCAGTCCTGTGCCACTGGCAATCAGTTCCTTTCGCCAGCCGGACATCCCAACTTCGTGTCGGTAGCTCCCTCCATTACCACACAGTAGCGTTCGTCAGGACCGATCTTAGCTATTCCTTTTTCTTTCTCTCAAAGGGCTCTGTTACCGCCAAAACTCCCAGCGTAGTTGTATGCATATTATCTTGAGGTTGGCCGTAGTGACCGTGTCATCATACAGACAGCCGATGAGTTCACCAAGAGCCACTCATGATCAATATGCAAAAATCCATAAATGTGACTTACTGCAACACCTACCCCGCCCATTTACTGCCATCCTGGTCCTTGTTGTGCAAATCCAGGATGATCTGAGTGTCTGGGTCCTAGTTGAATATCTCCGATTGATACGTGTTCCCGTGCCTCGGACAAGCCACTTATCCGCATGCACAGCTCCATAACACTACACTCCGCCTTCTTCCGGGGCGCCGTAGACGAGTATGGAACAGATGGTTTAAGCGCAATGAAGTTCCATTAGATAATGTTTGGTGAATAATAGCCAGAATTTTTCCATCCATGTCCCATCTGCGCCATCAATGACTTCTGTTTCAGCACAAGCTTTCCTCGCCTAAATATCAGCGTTTCCATAACTGCCAGAATGATACCCTCGGTTCTTTCAGAGAGGCTTCCCCACCAAATTTTCTACTCTCTACTGTAACACCAAGCTCTTTGGGGTGCATAAAAGCCGCCCTCATTGTTTTTTGGTCGATTGTGATTCCCTTCTGGAACAGGTTTCCCGATTAGATGTTATCTGCCAACACCTCCGGGCCTTCAGGTGAACCTGAGGCGAGCTCTCTTCCAAAATATTTTTCTCAAAGACCTGATGTCCTCCATTCGTCTAAATCAGGTTCGCTTGCCTTCGCTTGGAAACCACCATCCTGGTGTTTACATCCAGTTATCCAGCTTCCTCACAACCGTTTCATATTTTCATAAAAGCCTTCCATGCTACTATGGCGCAAACAGTAAATTTACCGTCCTCCCGTTGCACCTATTGTATAATCAGCTAGAACACCGCGCAGCTTCCTCGTGTCTCCTCAGCCAAAATTAGACACTCTTGGTTAGGGAATATAGCCACCGGTTTTTCCGGTTTTCTTGCAGTTCGTAAAACGTCTTTTATTCTAATCGTAATATTACCTTAACCTAAGCAGTCACTCTTTCATTGACCATTTATTAGCTTCTTTTTTGACTAATGAATTCGCTGGACACAGGCAAGAGGCCTTAGTGCTCAGTTCATTGGAAGTTATCCAACAATCCCCCCAGGGTTCGCCCAAAAGTTGACATAATTTTGTTCGCCACTCAATGCGTTCACGTTTAGGTTCTTTATGATATACCCAGTTAGATACTCCCTATCCTGCATCCGCACCACCCAAATTGTTGAGAAACAGCTCTACCTCTACTTTCAGTCAGCCGTCCGAAACTTGTCTTATGGGACACCTTCCGATCCGAGTCTACTAGCCTCCGGCCCCCCTTCTTGTGTAATCGTGTTAAATCCGCCAAATTCATTGTAATCAAAGGACTTGTGGCAACTTTGATGAGAGAACGCAGGGCGAAACAAATAAATAACAAGACTTAGGCAGAATCATCATCAGGTGGACGTCACTTCGGTTGCCAAAATTTCCTGTAGATTCCCTTCCAAGAACGGACGTGTTTCCCAGGCTGCAACAAAAACAAACAGATTCATTACGAACGCCCACAGAGTAAACGCGTAAAGATCCCTTCTTTAGGAACTCAAGGCTTTGTGGTTAAATTGTGCATTTTTGCCTTTTTGCCTTTCTTCTTTTCCTCCCGTTTGTCCCTTTGTCTGCCTCATTCGTTGAACGTGTTGTTTATGTTGTATTACAAGATACGCGGGAGCGGCCTTCGAATTGCACATTCACCTCTATATACTGCAATCTTGCGCGCGAAACCTACTTCAAAATTTCGGGTAAAAAAACAATAATAAGACCGAGTATTCAGGGTGTTAAGAGAAAATCCTACTCCACCTTTATCAAGGCAATTTTACAGTAGACGAGTCTAGGTTAAATACGTTCGGAAAGAGCTTATCGCGGGCCTCAAGCCTACGTTAGCAGAAACACTGGCTTCCTGTTTGCCGGAGGTTTTTAAAGTCTTGCGCCCGTTAAGCTTTAGTTTATTCTTGTAAATTTTTCTAAGAGATGCAAGGGAAAACAATGGAGGCCAATTCTTTGAAAACTGGTAATAAAACTGGATTCCTCAATTTCATAGGTATCACTAGGTTGGTATCCTGGGCTTTGCGTGCTGCACAACCACGTGGAAAATGGAATGGAGCATCATTTGGTTACGGGGCCTAATTCCGTCCTCTGTGTAAAATTTTTGGTGTATACTCTAGACTGGTCTTTAAGGTGTGATGCTTCAGAAATGTCCTTCTAGGTAACAACTAGCCCTCAATTGCGTTTAGCGTGGGATCACCAATTTTGATCCAACATGCTACTCTTTCAACATCCCATCGGGGTTATTTGGCTTGAGATCGACCACGCCGACCACAAAGATGACATACAGGAAATGTACACCCGGTTTTAGGTCATTAACGCGCAATGGAAGCGAAAGGAACCCTATAATCTACTACGTGCCTTCCCAGAATACCCTTATAATTTCTAACAGGTGGCGATAAGGCCCATCTTAAAGGACAGCAGCTTGATCAAAAGTAATCTATGCCTGACAGTGTCAAGGACTTTGCTGAACTCAAGATAGCTCATATTGGCTGGTATGGCTCTCTTAATTTGACCCATCACCTAGTGAAAGAGACTCAAAAAGACCTTAGGACATGAGGGAATCCTACGAAAGCCCTACTGATAAGGTGCCAGGAGGTTGCATCCAACTGAGATTCACTCCCACGGACTTAAGAAGTACTCCTGTTTGACTGGCTGGCTCATAGATCTGGGTAACAGCTTTGGCCCCCCTTCTGTGTATAGCCACAATCTTCACACTATCCAGATCTTCAGAACCCCTTCCCACCCGTGGAGGGTGGCTGTAAAGGGGAGCAGGGAAGCCGCATACGGCTGCGCTGAGAGTGCCTGGGGTAGTAATCTGTAAAACCGTTAAAATCACGAGTGCTTCAGTATAAACAAACTCAGTAGCTCCTACTTTTGCTCATCGTGAGCCGCATGCGCGCTCATACGTTCTAAGTTGTGTCATTTTGTTTGTACGCCTGGTTGGCCGACGAAAAGTGGAATGATCACGCTGCCCTAAGAACCATTTTCACCCCGCCTGTCACGAAAAACATAAAAAGGCGACAAATGGCTGCCGCCACACAGCCCAAAGCAAACCGGAACGTTTTAAACATATGCGCTAACCAGTAGACGGTGTCAAGCAGGGCGTACCACCATTCACACGGGAGACTGCGTAATGGGATCCATGAAAGAAGCCTGAGGCCTTCACAAATCAGGCACCCTCATGTGCCATCTTTGACGCCACATAACCGCGCGTCTCAGCAGGTTCGAACACTTTCCCTAAATCAGGCTCCTATTGTTTATATCAATGAAGGCGATAAACGCCTAAAACTCCAACACACTAACGACGTTGCGGGTAAGGACACAGTAGGTCCAAGAACCACGTTTCTCTTGACCAAACATGACCAACTTGATATCTCAGTATTACTATGCCCCTCTATAGCACAGTTTCTGTATCGAGGAAACAAGGGGAATACATCAATCCATGGGAAGATGCGTACCACAAGATTCAGGGACGGGTTTAACTCTGCTCCTTCCTCCCTTAATATTTTGCCTACCACGCTGTCACTGGCGTATCAATTACTTGCATATGACATCGAGATTTTGAGATAGAATGTCAAAAATACCTAGAACCGACCGATAAATTATCACGGCTTAAAATTTTCTTCATGAACTTCCAAACTCCACGAAGTTCTACCGTTGGCCACCGCAAGCTTTTTCAATTTTGTCACAGGGTAGACCTGGAAAGGCAATTTCAACACAAGCTGGGCAACTCATTTTCAAATTTTGAGGTTGTCAAGGCTGCAGATGGGTGACCGAAACTACTTATATTCAGGGTCATCTGAAGCTACCAATACCGCCCTTTACCAAGCGCTTACATGAGTTATCATACAAAGTACGTAATTTTGGCTTAGCGCCCATGCAGAGTACAAAGAGGGTCGTAAAACTTATCCGTGGTCTACACACATAAACGACGGTGACCCCAAATATATGTTCTTCGTACGACAAGAGGTTACAGAGGAGCTTATCGTCAATCAAATTTTGAAGTAATAATCGAAAGCTGGAAGTCTAGCACGGCTGCTTCACCTGTTACTAAAGGATCGCATACGAAGTGGGGATATGTGGTCTAATGACTGGGTTCCACCATCGTGTGTGCAACACGCTGGCAGGTGAGCCTTAATGAAGTATGCTGTGTGAGTTACTTGGGGAAACAATCACCGGAAGAACCCGGAGGGTTCTATTTTTACAAAAAATTCTACTAGATTTATCTGACTCGAGGCACAGACTGAACTTTGAAGCTACCGGGAACATCCTTAGACAAGGAGGACATGGCATGGCGCCAAGTCTGAGTAGTCTGATGTATTTCACTGTGCCTAGCGTCTGTCCTGAAACGATGCATCACCATTTCAGCATCATCAAGCCTGTTTGGCGAAATGTATTTTTAGTTCCTTACACATTTTTACCTGGTTTATACCACACTATGAGACGTTCCTTAGAGGTGTTATTAGGCTGCAAAACTGAAGACGGCAGCCTGGACCCAGCAAAGCCCGTCCATAAGCAATATGTCAGCCAGAGCCATACTGTCACACTCCATCCTTGATGTGCAGTCCCCCAGCCGTCTCCAGGGAAAGCGAGCGGTGACTAAGATCCAGTTGTTCAAAGAACGGAAAGTCTGGCTGGCACGGTAGTTTACCAGTGATTCAACACAGTCCGCCGCGTACATTACAGACAAAGATGTTTTCTCACCCCTGCCAGCCAACTCACACGCCATGCGCAAGTTTCTGCTTCTAACAGTTGACCTCCAGCTTTCATTTTTTCCGTAATGATTAAGTTGACAGCCAGTGCAATATTAGCGGTTTGGTGCTAAATTGTTTACCCCTTTTCAAGCAGTTGTCGGTAATTACAGAAAGACAATCAGTATGCCAGGCAAGATGCCGTGGAGTATATTATCACTCGTTGCCTGCAAAGTGAAAGACCACATGTCGTGTGGTTGAAAATCGTAGCTTACGTGCGACCGACCGTTCCGCCTGAAGAGGGATGGGCATTTCAAGTAAAAATGCCCGAATTTTTCATATCCGTCCTCCTTGTGGCATTCTTTAAAATCGAAGTTTGGTAGGTTTCCCCCACCCCCTCTAAGCACAGTTTCACATTCAGTGTGACAACATTATCTGTCGTGCGCACTGGCTATAGTATCCTCTTTCGTGGTTCGCCTTCATAAGCCCTCCTGATCTGAACGTTTCCTAGATTACGCCGCTTGCATGCATCCGTGCATTTTTCATCCTGCTTTACGTGCTTTGACGTATGTTGCTTGCCGCTTTGGTTACACAATCCGCATTTTTACTAGGCCGTGAATTTTATGCTGCGTTTTTCAACTTTTTTCTGCCCTTAAACCAGCATTCTGTCTGTACTTGGCCCAAGTCAGGCTCGTCTAATGCGGTGTAATGAAATGGTGGTCGTTGCTATGCCCAAACGTTTACTCCTCTTACCAGATAGCGTGCCATGTGCCCACAATGTGGTATTTAGCATTTACACAGCTATGGCACGAGGGCCATCCCATCTAAGAATCTTAACTTTGTATAAACTTATGGCATACGTACGTTGGAGGGGCTGCAAAAGTTGCACTTCGGCCCCTTTTTACAAGTAAACAAGCAAAGAACATATGAACGGGATACGCAGAAATGTGCAGCAGCAGACTTCAAGGCCAGGAGCACTTTAACGGATACCATGGATGCAGCTTGCTTTAACTTGTGGCGTCATTTTTGGGAGGCGGCCAACAGAGTGAGCAGTGTGTGCCTGTAATTTTAACAATGTTCTAAACGTAAATTCGGAAATTGGTTTAAAATATTAAACGTAAGAATAATAGGTTTTGAAGCAGATTAACACCATGGATCACACCTTATGCGCAGCTACACGTAACAATGCAAACGGTTTGACTGTTCTAAATTGGATGGTCTCACAACAAACACTAATACGGTGGAGCGCGAACTGGTAACAGGAAACCTGTTTCTCCGGTATTGCTCCTAAATGCGGCAGCTCAATGTTTGGGAATACCGGCTGCCTAAGTGTCTATGTTCCGAGAAACGAATAGGCTATGGTTGGTAGAGAGCGCGTTTCCTCGGAACAACATTAAAAGCAAATTCTTCAATGGGGTTTTAAATGTTTAGCGGTAATCCGCCTGTGATACTACCAAAGCTGGAGTTACTGGTCCTTTGAATATGCAGTGTCAGCTTAGGGGACGCACGGATGGTTGATTTACCGGGTTATTTGTTCATCACCGGTTTGGGAATTGGAAACGCGTAGCGTGTGTGTAAAGTCGAGAGAAACTGGTGCATCTGCTAAACCAAATGCAGCACGGATGTTTGGCCGCGGAATTTGTCCCACGGTTAGAGTAACCGCATTGGTTGATCGGCCCAAGAAAGCAGCAGGTAAACGTTGTGCAACATCTGTACTATTTTTTGAACGCACGTCGTGCGCAACACCTGAGTAACATCTCTTTTTATGTGACAAGCTACTCACAGAGCGGCTCTACTTCCGCTTTCTTCGGTCAGGGTTTGCTACATATTTGTTTGTTCTTTATTCACCGTCAGGCATACGGAGAATCGTGAAAAATATAAAGCGGTAGTGTGGCGAAGCATTCCGGAAGTTCATTTTCATTTACTGTGTTCGTTTGGCCATATGAATTTGCATTTTTTCCCCATCAACACTATCCTTTACACCTGACTTCCCTACAACAGTGACACCAGTGAGTCTAATAAAATTCAATTTAAACCACATTTTTGAGACAACACTTGCCATTTGCCTCCACTTCGAATTCTTCCATCCCTATCTCCATTTTTGCTCTTTGTGACCCTGGCCATTTACTCAACCACCCAAGTTCATTCATGGCCATCAACGGTTTTCAGTTTTAGTTCAAGTCAGCCAGCTTCATCTTTGAACTAGTCGTACCTCGTGCCCATTGTCCAAGTTTTTTTCGGTTCCCACGACTGCGGTGACTTTTCCCGTAATAAGCACGTCTCGTTGGTTATATCTTTCTCCCTGTCGTGTTGTTGCCTGCCGCGTTCCTGTTTTAACGACCCGATCATGCCTCAATCTGCATGTTTCCTACAAGTTGGAAAATAAACCTGTTAGTATTAAAAAACTGAAGTCAGTCAAGGCAAACCTAGCAAACATTTTAAGGTGCATTCGAGCCACGTCACGCCAGCGTGACTAAATAGGTTGCTGTCGCTGGCAGGGACAAAGGGCAACAACAGTCATCTGGAACGCATAGAGGTATATGATGGAAGGTAATAATGATTGGTTCGTTACCCAGTTTCGGGGGTAACAGAGCCACTTGGTATCCGGCAAGCGAAAATGAGTCTTGGGAAGTATGTTTTTTCTAGTTTATCACTTTGTAGATACGAGTGTTTATGCTTGGTCCGTTGATATACGACTTCACATTTTGGGTGATTTGTTTTGATGATCCTAAACAAATGCCTCGAATTGAGGAACAATGCCCAAGCCTAGTAGAAAATGTGATTCGCCTTAAACGGACGAACACCTAATGTATTTGCGCAGCCAAAGGAACTTGCGGAAGTTGCCATGGCCTACAATGAAGTTGTTAGGGTAAAAGCTACAGGAGGCTCTCTCCTGTATATAATTTTGTACGTGTTATTCTTTTGCCTTAATAGACGGACTAGGTATCCCGTGTTCTCGTAACTCGAAAAGCATTATTCCAAGTAAGGCTGGCGATAGCAACACTCACAAATTTATGATAATTCCCACGAATTTCAAACAAGATAATGTCTTCATACGGTTGCATTTACTTCCAATATGTCCATAAACGGATAAAACAGGCAAACGTATCATAAACTGCGTAGGTTACATGCATGTAGGCCCTGTTTTCTCTGATAAACTGCTTGGTATCCCCTTAAGGCAATAAAGTCATATTTACCGACGAAAAAGCGCTCGATTACAAATGGTCTTAAGTAGTGCGCGTTCGGTAGTCAGCACCTGGAAGCCGTGCTATGATTTGATGTTACAGATATCTCAAGTTTCTAACTATAAAGTCAATCACTGAACCCCACTGCAAATCATGGTAAACCCTCAGGGTTTTAGTTTACATTGCCCAGAGAAGCAGTAGTTACCCATAGTACACAATGAAACGAACCTACCTCACATGTGCGACTGGCCTGCGGCTCGGGGTCTGTGGTGCCTAGTCATCTGGGGAGAAGCAACTCACCTAGCGTCTTCCGAATAGCCACACTACCCTATCTCACTTGCAAAACTGACAGGTGGCTAGCCTGCTAAACTAGGAAAAGTCGATGGTCCGGCTGGGAAGAGATTGGAAGTTTGACTTTACACGCATATGATTTGGAAGAAAAGTTCACAGCTTTTCTAGTGTGTTCAGTATGGAGGTTGCACAATAATAACCTGGACAACCAACTGTCCAGTGGCGTTTCTGGCTTCTTGGTTTGCCAACAGGTGCAGTTTGTTTGGCACCCGGTTAAATTGTTTCCGTGGAGAAAGAGACAAACGTGGATAGGTGCGGCACAGTAGTTCCAAACCGTGGCGATCCGCTTGCTAATAAGATGATAAAAACAAATCTTACTGGGCCGCATGCTTCAGGCAAACCACACGGTAGAATGTTCCGACTGTCTGTTACATCTGACTGTCGTTCCCGCTCCAATGCCTGGTTCCGTAAAAAGACTCACCTATAAGGAACACAAAAGGTTTATTGCAAACAAGCGAGTGCATGCGAGTGAAAAAACTTACAAGGGACCCCACGCTATTTGAAATTTACTTTCATCGATCCAGGCTGTTGCTGAATTAATTGAATGCCTGATTAACCTGGATGATTTTCTGCTTTCCTATTGAGATTTTGATAGAATTTTAGGATCTCAGTAAGTTCCGAGCGTTCTGGATTACTTTTAAGGATCTGACCTTCCTGATACCCCACTTTTTGGCCGTTCAACTTATGATTTTCGGCGCGGTTCAAGTTGAAAAGGTTCCACCACTTTCTGGCGTGACGGCATCTTGGTTGCAGCAGTGGATCCGTCTTGGACGGTACATGTGAAGAGGTGGCTGTTGGTGCTGATCTTGGGAGGTCTAAGGTTTCAAGCAGAAGGTTGAGGTCTAGTAACTGTTCTTCCGCCTTTGGGATCGGGCACTCAGTCCGCAGTAGCTGATTGACATGTCGTTTTCATATCAATGAACCCACCTGGACGCTGTAACTCATCTGGCCGGTTCTTTTGAGGACAATTCCAATAGTCCATCTCCGGCGCTCGGGGTGATAGTTCCTGACAAGCACACAGTTTTCAGGCCTGAACATTGGTTTCCATCCTGTGGGTGATTGAAAACACGCAAGTTTTGGCAGGATAGCGTCATGGGTAAGTGTCAACCGTCTTTTCATAACCTCTGCTGGAGAGCGACCTTCAGGAGAATGTGGACTAGGATTTGCGCTACAATTCGGCAGAAACGTATCCAGGACTTCTGCCATCGTCTCTTCCTCATCTGTCTTTGTCAACGCGAGTTTAAAGGTGTCCACGAACCGTCCAGCTTGACCGTTGGATTGAGGATGGAATGGTGTTGAAGTAACATGTGTGATGCGGTGTCTTCGAACGAAATCCTCAAACTGGTGGGATGTGGACTGAGTACCATTGTCGGACACCATAGTTTCCGGGATACCGAATATTGGAAAAAACTGCCGCAGTTTAGTGATGGTTGCCACCGTTGCTGTCTCAGACATAAGGACTTCAGGCCACTTACCGAATGCATCGACAACGATGAGGAAGCTTTGTCGGTTAAATGGTCCGGCAAAATCCACATGGATGCGCGACCATGTATTTTGGCTGTGGCCAGGGCTGCGGCGACCGTCGGTTGGGTAACTTCTGAGCAGCTGCGCAACGGAAACAACTCCGACCTACCTGCCCACGTGCTCATTTCATGGGAAGCATTTAAGCGGGTTAGCGCATCGGCCTGCCCAATTTTCCCGGTCGAGGCATACTTTATGGTAAAGTTGTAGCCGAGGAGAATCGTTCCCCATCGTCGTAGACGGTTAGGCGTGTAGACCGGTATATCTTTCTTAGAACCGAATATAGCCAGCAGTGGTTTGTGATCCGTCACAAGCGTGAAGTGTCGGCCGTTAGGCTTTTTGTGGAACTTTTTCGCCCCCAAAATGATGGATAGCGCTTCCCTCTCAATCTGATCGTAATTCCGCTCAGCTGGAGCCAGTGACCTTGCGGCATGAGCGACCGCCTCTTGCGTACCTTCAGGGAATGTGTGAGCAATGACTGCACCAACTCCACGATCCGATGCGTCAGTTGTGAGAACGATAGGCAGTTGGGAGTGCGTGAGTAGAAGTTCAGACTGCAACAGCCTCCTCATTTCTTCGAATGCAAGCTGACAGTCGCGTGACTAATCCCACTGACATCCTTTGGTCAGAAGTTTGTTGAAAGGTTTGCGCAAACGGTGCACAATTGGCAAGAAGACGCTGTAGTAGCTAACCAACCCCCAAAAAGACCTCAGTTCAGCAACATTCGATGGATGACATCCTCGCAGTTGCGTCAGTATTGGACGGGTCGGGTCGACGGCCATTTGTGTCGATAACGAAACCAAGGTACTTCACAGAACTTAAGAGGAACTCACATATTTCTTTCTTTAGCCGGAACACATAGTCATCTATCCGCTGAAGGACAGCGTCCAACCGGGACAGAAGCTTATCTTTAGTGGCTCCCACGACGATGATGTCGTCAAGGTATGCGGCAACTACGGTCAGACCACACGGCATCGTGTCCATAATCTGCTGGAAGATGGATGGCGCAGTTTTCACTCCGAATGGCAATCGAGTGTACTGGAATGAGCCACGGTGCGTATTAATCGTCAAAAGATGTCTGTATTCCTCTACGACTTCAACCTGTAAGTATGCTTCTGAAAGATCCAGCTTTACAAAATACTTGCTGCCGTTTTTCTTGGCAAAAATATCGTCAAGTGCGGCAATGGAGAGTGATGACTGTCCCAGGCATCGTTTAAACCCGCAGAGTAATCGGCACAGATACGTAAGGCACCCTTTGGCTTTTTGACAACCACGATTGGTGCGGCCCATGAGGAGTAACTCGCCAGGTTCAGGACTCCAGCATCTTCGAGGCGTTTGAATTCGGCATCGAGGATTGGTAAAACCGCGTATGGCACTGGTTTTTTGGTCTGAAAACTGGCTAGATGTCCGGGCGTAGATGAAGCACTGCTTTTGCTTTCGAGCAGCATCCAAGACCTGCGCTGAAAACGTCATCATATTTCTGTTGTATTTGCATGATCGCGGTTCCGACTGGGTTACTCGCCCCAGACACTCTCAAGATTTGGGTTGGTTTGGATATGCATAAGTTGTCGATTGACAATGTTGAAAGATGCAAGCGATCGATCCAGTCTATGCCCAGGAGATTAAGCTCACAAGCAGCAAGATAGACAATACCACAATCACGGTGGCCTGCTATCTCCATCTCACATTCGAATTCACCAAGTAAGTGAAGCTTACCACCTGAAGCATTTCTGGCAGTGTTCATTGTTTGTTTGAGTTTTGGTGATCCGATGTTTCTCCAGGTGCGTCGGGAAACAATCGTAATATCGGAAGCCGTATCGAGCTGCAATCGAATCGTTCTTCCGTTTGCTCTGATTGTAACGTACTTGCGATGAGCATCAAGCTGGTTATCAAACGTTGCAAGTATTGCGTTAAAACGGGGTTCTGACTGGCTCCGTTTGCTTCGTGACCTCCGGGTTTGGCCGCGTCTTTGGCTAGCTTTCCGCGTCCGGCACTGGCTTTCCTTGTGCCCACGTCGATTGCACACCGAACATTTGTGCTTTCTATACGAACACAATCGCACAAAATGCCATTCGCCGCATTGCCAGCATACTGAAGGGGTTTTTGCTCCGTTCGAATTTGTCACCACGGGAGGTTGCCTCGATGTCGTCTTGGCGATGTTGAAAGCGGTGTTGGATAAGGGTTTCTCCAACATGGCCGTGTCGTGTTTAAGGTTCAAAAGGCGCTGGCACTCATGGGTAATGGACTGCAGCGTTATCTCGGGAGTTTGTTCAATCTTGTTCAATAGTCTCGCTCTGATATCACTGTCTGAATGCGACTGAAGACCACATATGAAAATAACACTTGAACTGGTCTTCCGTCATGGTAGGTAACTTGAATTGTTCGCATTCAAGGTTGACTCTACCGGCATAAGTGATGTAGTCTTCGGATTCCTTTTTCACCAGTTTCATACACTGGTAGCGAATATTAAACAAAGACGAACGCTCAGCGAAAATTATTGAGTTGCTGAACGGTTTTATCAAAACCGAGATCTTGCGTTTTGTTCGGCAGAATGAAGTTGGAATACCGTGTGTGTTCCGTTGCGCCAAACTTTCTGAGCACTAAGCGTATTCTTCAGGTATCATCTTTGTGCTTCAGTTCGACTTTGAAAATATCTTCGTCACGTCTGAACCACGAATCTAAGGTTGGACCGGCATCAGAGTCATAAGGGAACACCGTGACGCTGTTGGTGATCGAGTCGACTGAATTTGTGTCTGGAGTGGAATTTGGTGGTTGAACTTATAGTTGCTGCGTCATTGTTTCCACCAAACTTAGTTGCGCCGCTTCCAACTGTTTTTGTTGTTGTAGCAGAATTCTTTCAACGCTGAAGCAGTTATTGTCATGGTTCCGTGGGTTCTGGAGTCGCCAATCTGTTATATCTGACTGCTGTTCCCGCTCCGGTGCCTAGTGCCGGAAAAAGACTCACCGACAAGGAACACAAAAGGTTCATTGCGAACAAGCGAGTGCCTGCAAGTGCAGCACTTACAAGGGACCCCACGCTATTTGAACTTTTCTTTCATCGATCTAGGCTGATGATAAATTGATTGAATGCTCGATTGGCCTGGATGCTTGCCGGCTTTCCCATCAAGATTTTGGCAGTTTTAGGGTCTCATTCGATTCCAAGCGTTCTGAGTTGCTTTCACGAGTCTGACCTTCGTGATAGTGTCCATGCAGAGTGCTTATAAACAAAGTGTACGGACGTCATGTCATATGCAATTGCTTTTTATTAACTTTGCAACTATGGAAATAACGTGAAGCTGAAACCAATTCTGGATGCTTACTCTTGTGCCGTGAAAGTTATTAACAAAAGACATTTTCACCTGATAATGCTCGCCCATTATCTCCCAGGACAAGCTAAGCGGTTTTTGCATGGGAACAAACTGCTCCCTCTCTGCATACATACAGGCGTACATAACCCGACGCCAACTATCCATGCCATCTCTTCGCAGAAAGGCAAAGAGGTTGTACCTTCGTAACATAAAAATAGTCACTATAAAAGGCCTCAGAAAATCATTAACATTAGTTTGTTCCATCGACATTCATGAGCGCTGAAAAGCATCAAAAAACGCAGCCTATTGCGCCTTGGTGAAGCATATGTAGCTTTAGTGTGCATTCCCAAAAGGTGAACCACTACTCATCGACGTTTGCGGAGCACGGCCATATCCCAAGGCATACCGTCTACCACAACGAAATCAAACTATCGGTTACTTCCCCAACAGAGCGGGGTCGACACCTCCGGCAGTAGTTATACATGTCATGAATGGTAAGAACCTTGAAATATTCGTCGGCTACATGCATCTGCATTTTAGAAAACGCCGTTTCGGATTTGAGTAAAGCACTACACCTGCCCAGCTTCTCGTCGGCTAGCCGTCGGCGTACACGCGTTCGGTCATACAAAACCTTAGAAGCACCTCCTTTGCGGATAAGATGGTAAGAGGTGACCGATATATGCTTCGCGTACTGTTTGTCATTGGAAAACGCGATCATTTTGATAGCCCCTTCCGATTCTTGGAATTTTGCTTGGATTTGAGCGTTGCCTGCCGCAGTTTTGGTGCAGACACTCACAACGCAACGGTAAGTTAGTGCTTGTTTCGCCCGCCGCCAACACAAAACCACATGGATGACCTTTATGCATTCATTTGACGCGTCTTCAAATTCTGCAAAGTTCCAAAACCGTTGAGCCACAAATTTCTTAATAAACTTCTTTGAAGTCTGGCCCCACCTTGCTGAATTATATCTGTACAGCTTCAAAATTGAATGCCCTCCACAACTTACCAGTTGAGACCAATTTAAACAAGATTTAATAATAAAGAAATCAGATCGAAGTCTTTTTTGAGCGCGTATACAGGTGAAGGATATATTTTAACGCAAGTGTCTTACACACATAACTGTTTAGGAGAAGACTGCATATGCTCGACAGGAATCAGCAACGATTTCTTAGCTAGTGTGCTCACCGAAGTTTGGGAAGTAACTTTATGCTGCTGTTATGAAATCCGGAATGAACGCAAGGGAGCTTGACATTTTCGAACGGAAAAATAGGGAAGACTTAGAGAAACGGAAGGACATAGAGGCCGGCTCGGGCTGAACATTAGATGAGTTCGGGGTGGAGCCGCTGTCCCGGAATGCGTATGCTGCTTTAGGGTCGTCAGGAGGTAGAAAAAAGGAGCAATGGGTGAGCTTGTTGGTGATGTTACTGACGCTCAGAAACAAGACAAGGTTCGGCAGCTCGCTGCTTGTAAAATTCCGAAGGAGATGAGAAGTGATGTTGAGGGGAGATCAGTAACCTGAAACACCCTGGTGGGGCGGGACGTCAGTCATTGCAGAAAGGTCCCTCGGATTTCCTTTCTACTGTTGACCTATGTCCACCATATTTGAAGTGTGTCCATGCTAGTTTTTACGGTTCTGTATAAAGTCCCGGTTGCATGAATGTGTATGATTTCGGAATAACGTTCTTTTAGTACCAGTTTGCCGTAGCCCACTGCCGTCCACTGAAACAGAGGCCAAATATAACCATTCCATCGGTGTACTGGACGTTCATTGTTATGGTTCTACAGTTTCCTGCTGGTCAGCATGCTGAATAGTACTCCGATGAATGCGAGACGACTAGTGGCTTAACGTTCAGCAATTGGTATTCTGCCGCTCCATACCATGCTGACCAGTTACTTTATGTTCTACACTCCGTTTTGCATTATACCCGCAGGATTTTCACCAGCAATTTGATTTCGGAATTAGCGACTAGTTATCGGTGATAAAGTGTGCCCACATTTCTACGTTACCGCTCTCGGTGTATGTCCAGAACATTGTGGTCCTATTGGATTGGCTTTCGGCTATAGATGTACCTTCAGGAAGCGTGATTTGTATCTACCCAATATTGTATAGTTTTGCGTAAATCTCCCAATTTCATAAGGCTTACAGTTTTTCTACCGTTAGAAGTGTAGTGGTCTGGGTACGCAAAAAAGCTACTTTAGGGAGAGTGTGTGGCAAAGAAATAAATATAATTACTCTTAATTGAGTACACAATAATAAAAAGGGTCGAATGGAACAGACTCACTAATAATTGTTCTTTTTAAAATAGTTCGTCGTTGGCCCAGGTCAGTGAATAAATAATAATCCGATCGCGGATGTCCAGGGGTCTTCTTTCCGGGAAGCTCTCATATACAATAAACTCCGAAGACAGTCTGCAATGATTTGATACCAGAGTTAGCACATGAAGCTCGCGAATGAACGCTGTAAGCGCGAGTGAAATGAGAAGAGAAAATCGGAGAATGCGACCACACCTGTATTGTATATAATTTGTACAAATGCTCGTTTTTGTGGTTTTGCGTATTCAAACAAAAAACGTTTATGAAATTGATGAAATACGTAACGTTATAATGAAAGCAAAAGAAAGGTACAAAACACCACAGCAGTTAGCTGTATTTTAATTCGCATCAGGGTTGTGGCTTACTACCATAACTGAAGACACCCATACTTATTTAACACATTTGTCTTCTTCATATCCTGCCATTTGCTTAGAAATTGAAGGGGGCATTGCCTATTTCTGTGTCGTGCGTGCACACCTAGAGGCAGTAGTCTAGGAATGGTTGTACATAACCTAGAGCACCTAACAAATGGCGAGCAGATTAGCCCTCGACCGACCAATTTAGTGTGGCTCTGATGGCGGAATAGAGTAGGCCTATATTAAACGCAGATTCTTTCAGGAAAGCTGTTGCCGTAGTGTTATCAGGTATAGTAAAAATTAATCAATTTTTGCTAAATTCAGATGTAGTAGCTGTTGAACAACCCCGATACTGTCCTCCTGAGTGGTTGCGATCACAATTGGCAAAGAACTCATCCAGTTAACCAGGGTCCACAAATCCGATTGGACAACCTCAGATATGCAGCTGGATGCCAACACAACAACGGGTTATACGTAGCAACAGGTGGAAACAGGCCAACTTAGGAAGAAGAATAACACGAAAAATAACCTCATATGAATGTTGGTTTTGACTTTACGCCGTGGATGTATGATAGCGTATTTAATGACACAGACTAAAAGACGCGTTGAATTCTCTCCTAAAACGTGCAACAGCCCCTCACCAACCACCATAGAAAGCTGCCAGCTGGAGTGCCGGCTACTTATTACGCTTTATGGCAAGTCGTTTAACCCATTCACCTAAAATAGCAGCCTGGTGAAAGTTTCGCCCATGAAGAGTAAGCATTGCACTGCTGGCGCCCATTTCAACCCCCAGTTGGTTGGCCAACAGGGCTGGGAACCGCTTCCTCCATTCTAATGAGCCCACCTGAAAATATGCCTTACCCCTATTGAAAATAAATGAAAACTTATGCGCATTTATTCGCATCAGGACGTCAATCAAGGCATTCTCAATATCAAGCCCAGTGGGCGGCTCCTGGACGAATGACTTAAGGCGAAAATCAGCAGCGCAAAAAACTGCAAACCTGGGGACCAAAGGAATTAGCTGGGATTTAAACAGGACAATCTTAGGTGAACACACCCGAGAGAAAGCCTTTAGCTGGTTGAATGCCAATTACCAAAGCGTGCCTTTTTTGCATGATGGCCTCTTTTCGTAGGCGCTCTTCAGCGCTTCCAAATCTCACGAGGCCCTTCAATAATTTTATGGGTGTTTATCAACCTCACGCCAACGTTGGATTTCTACAAGCTTATTTTTTGGCAAACTTGTTAATATATTAGCTGAAAATATGATTTTTATTCCCCCGTTAGGCATCTTTTTTATGTATAAGGGCCATTTCCTCGATTATATCCTAATGAACCTTGCAAATATTTTAAAAAGACGGCTCTCAGATAAGCTGACAAACCGGGTGAGTTCTAGTTTGACAGTGCTTTTCAAGCAGAATCCTTTCTCCATTTTGACAGACGGTAATAACAGCTTGTTTTTGAAGATATCACGTACAACTGAAGACTGCTTCTGATTCTTCCACTTGGTCTCTTGTTGGTCAACAGCCCTTTTTCTCCCCCTTCTGAGTGATTTTGCTATCAGGCATACTACAACGGTAGTGCAACTTCTGTGTCAGTTTTTGGCCTCCTGATTGACCCACTATGGTATGCTAAATTGCGCGGTACCTTGATACAGTTCCTTATGGAGACAAAAGAAAATTATTACCACCGGATTTATAGTGTCATCACAGGATGTTCCGCGAAGTCGAACTAGAATCTTCTTGGGGGGCGAGGAGCTTCAAGCTATAGATGCTCAATCTGGATTGGCTGACACTCTGACCAATCAAGGGATGCACTCGTTTAATCAGAAGCCCGCACGCTATAAACCCGTCCAATCGAAGTGATCGGTTATTTGACATGCGATTCATGCACAAGCCAGCATTCTGATTGGTTAGTTATGCACAAGCCAGGAAGCGCGCGCGTTCAAACTGCATTTGTGCACAAGCCAAGAAAAAAAACTAGTTAAATGGCTAAACCGTATAAACCAAGGAAAGATGGACTGTCAGTGCAAGCGAGAAAATAGCAGTAAACAGTTTAAAGGATTTATTGCAGGAGATCTCTGCTTCTCCGCGTGAAGTATGTACGATTTCACGTCTATAAAATAAATAAGTCAACTTAACAGCACAAAACTTATCCACGTACCTTAAAATGCGGACCACCGACCTGCCTTTCTTCACACAACCTGTTTCTGTCTACACACACTACTTCTTCCAATAAAAGTTTGGCGGGAACACGACATTTGTGTCTTCGGAAATCTCGATTCAAACTTAACTATAATCTTGGATAAGTACACATATCCAAGACTTTTCGCACTCCCAACTTTAAGTTGTTTTCACCTAAGTTAAGTGGCAAAAGTAGTAGTGCCCCGTGAAAAAAGGTGCTGACGGCGAAAGTCGACAAGAAGTCGGACGACGTCTCCCGGATTTGAATCCCTAACACGCCCGTTGCTGCGCCCAAGCTTGTCCCACTAGGCCACCAAGCCACGAGAGGTCATTGGTGGAAACATCTGTTAAGCAGCTAAGCCGTCAGCTAAGCAGTCGTATGCCAGGGTGCGGATCACGTGACTCGGTCCAACCAATCATTTGCTCGGGTTTGGCTTGTGCATGAATCGACTGCCCGGTTATTTGGAGCAAATGGCCACCGGACAAGTCGGTACAGTTTATCATAATGTTCTCCACTAGGCAAAATTAGCAGCACTAGATAACGTTATGACAAGCATTCACCAGCAGCATGACCCCTGTCAGTTTTGGTTTTGCGTAAATCGCAATAATCTTCCAAGGAATCGTTCCGCTGCCATCAACACCTGTTTTAACGGTTCCACCGCGTGACTTGCATAACGAGAAGACTTCAATGTTATGGGTACAGTAATATCTCCGACCCCTTTACTTCCGGCTTCCTCTACAAACACCTTTTTCTGGTTAACCATATTGCCACTTTATCTTCCCACGGTAAAGACGACTCACATCGGGTCCATCTTAAAATTATCTTTACTCCTAATCCCAAACCAGCGCTGAAGAGGCTTCAGCCATTCAGAGAGCCTAATGAAAGAGATTTCCTCCCCGATGATCTCCATAACGTGGAACTAATCGGAACCCCAATTGCGTGGCTGGAAGATGGGCCATCTCGAAGTTACAAAACCTGAGAAGCGAAAGCACCTTCACTTTCTCATCCATTCCCTGGATCGTGGGCAAGCTGTCGAACTGTGAGGTCAATGCCGCAGCCTTAGCTACCGACAGTTCAAATATGGTCTAAATTATCCACACAAAGGGATAACCGAAGCAGTTTTAAATTAACACTGACTTCTCAAATGCACCACACTTTTCGATTGTTCCACGTTCGGAAGACTCTCATATGTGACGTTAGTCTTCTGTCTACGTGATACTTTCAAACATGAGGACCCAACCACCTCTTCTGTGCTTTACCAAGCTGTGCGACCTCGCGGGAAAAACCAGGCTGGAATTCGGACGGAACACGATACCCCCAGTTATGTGCGCTACCAACTGGTGGCTGTACCTCATCTGTGCTTTTATATGTTTCCATGAAGTCCCTTCAGTTTTTCTCTCAAATTGTGACGATGTTCTTTCAAATAATACGGTGCATACCGCGATGTAGTGACATGACTTACAATGGAAAGGAGCATATCGGTTGTTAACTGTAGACACTGAATATCGAAGATGAAAGAATAATGTGGGTGCTGTATATGAACTTCTACTTGTTCTCCGCATGTTGGAGACCTGCCAACTCAGTGTGATCAGGTGATTGCAATTAAAATTGGGAGGACTAGGGGACAACGGTAAAGGTAAAACTGGAGGACCAAGGCGACAACGTGACGCAGAATTGTGGCTTACAGAGGAGTGGGACGAAATAATCACAACTGAAGTGTAGTAAATAAAGAATACCGGGGTTTTTTACTAAACGCGACGACACTTAACGAGGCTAGACGGCGGTTAACGGCTGGGATAGGATTTGGATCCGCGGATAACGGCAGCTCAGTTTATGAAAGTTACTTGTGAAAGTAAACGTTGCCTGTGCGCCAAAGCGATGTTGGTTTTCAATAGGCTAATGTGTCGGTGTTTAGCGTTGTTGTGGAGAGTAAAACTGCACTACTGCTCATGACCGGATGATTGACAAAAAGAATAACGATAAACTAACAGGTATGACACGCTGAAAATGCAAAAAGGATAGGCAAAGAGGATTGAATTCAGCTGTTATGATACATTGCCTCCGGCCGCCGGGCCATGGTCGGGGTCTGCTCATACATATAAATGACGTACCCAGATAGGCAATGCCGTAGCAGTGGGTAGTGTACCGAAAAAGCTTTGATGCCATTGGGTCCGGGATGAGAGCTACTGTGGCTTAGTTGATCCACCCTACAGTGGCTCTTAGCTACTCCGTAAAAAAGCAATGACCAAAATAGTTCATGAAGGTAGGAAAACTGGAGTACCTTAAGAATGGACAAAGAGAGCACTACGGAGCGGCACAATTGGTATTGAATAAGGAGTGTTTGGACGCCACTGAGATCAGCGCGTCTAAATTCGGGTGGGCTAATCGGCCGTTGACCAGATAGCGGCTGATCAGTTAGCCGTGGTTGGCCCAACCCCTCTGCGCACTGACGATACCTCTTCGTGTAGTGACTAAATGTTCGGAAGCCAAAAGTCAAGCCGGGTGCAGCGATCAACTTCCACCTGATTAACAGCGGATTGAGGTGGAAGATTGGGTGATGGGTATGGAGTCGTCCAAGCTCGGTAAAAGATGTAGTCGCTGCCAGAAGAAGGATTCCGATGGGGAAAAACAGACACATATTGTGAGAGCGATCAGATATGCCAGGGATACGGTGGCTTAAAACCAACAGACAGTGAACGTTTACGATGTAGTGTTGCTGGAAAATTGTAAAAATCTTGAAATGGTACATATTCGTGATCATTGGTATGCCTGTTGAGCTTGAAAATAAGACTAGATGCTACGCAACATTGATGTCTGGTTCAGGAATCTGGACTAAAATGGGACCGAATGTTGACAACAGGAATCGGCATCACGATGTGTAGCTTCGTTCTTGCGGGGATAATTTCCATTCCTGGGTTTCTGCCAGGGATGAATAGTGTTTGAAGCAGGCGGTATTGGGCGCCGCATAGGCCAGTGTAAAGCAGGAAAGTGCAGTGTTCTTTGAGAAAAGCAGAAGGACTGACAGAAGTAGATTACAGAGCAAGGAATGGAACAAAGTTATATTACAAGCAGATCAGGTGATTGGACAAGCAAGCTGCTTGGTCAGGCGGATTTATTAAGGCCCCTCGTCGGTGCGGTGGCTGAAATCGGTTGGCATTTTTGTACCAGGATGACGGCTTACAAGGAGATCAGTACATAATGCTAATGTTTCGCGGGCACCTACATACACACAACGCCAAACAACGATCCAGGCGAAGCATGGAAAGTTGGCGGTTTTGTTTAAAAAGAGACTGGGGTCTGGAGCAGTTTTGAGGCATCAAGTATTTTGTGTCCAATAAAATGATTATTGCTACCGAGGGCTTGCAGCCCTGCATTGCGGGTCAAACATGGTTAAACAAGGCACCCGCACAGCACACAGCTAGATGAATCAGAGGGGTAGTAAGGATTATGAGCAGTCCTGTGGCGACGAATGAGGATATCATTCAACTTAGTCAACTGCTTCCGTAGCAATAATGTTGCCGTATGCGACCTCAAATCCACAGGCTACAATACGCTGTGCTATCATCTGTTTGTTTGGTTGCTTGGGTAAATACACTTTTAGGGTCTTTGGGTTACTTATATTGAATTTAAATTATCGCTTGAAAAAGTTCTTAAAATATGAGATACAAAAGTTTTTGTTCGGTTACTCATTGTTTGTCGAGATATATGATGGTGAAACAGCCACGGAAATCCACAGGGGCATGTAAAATAGATGGGGAGTTAATAAAAGTTGGTTGGCTTACAGCGATGTTGCCCTTGCAGAAACACAACGGAACAACTGACGGTATGAAGGTTACTAATTTCCGTGTGTGCCGAGAGGACCAAGCAGCAACTAGTTAACAAGCGACATAGGAACAGTGTCGTCAGAAAGTTGACAAGGGACTGAACGAAGGATTAATAACCCATACATACACAACGCTGTTTAGGAATTGTTTTATCTAGGTGGCCTGCAAATAAGGGAAACTTTGACGCGCTAGTATGAGTCGGTGGACGCATAAGGGAGTCCTGAAATTCCGAATCCAAAATAAGAGCAGTAACGCAGAACAAAGTTCAGCCTCTACTGAAAGGGAATTTAATGCAGAGGGATATTTAAGAATTTCAGGGCAGAGCCTTCCTAGCCGCAATGGTTAACGGCATAAGATTAGTTCATACGAACGAAAGGGGAGAATACAAGTTTATAGGCATGGGTTATGAACGTTTCCGGAAGCCAGCCTGCAATCTCGGATGCGAAGGTGAAAGAATGCCACGCCAAAGTCTATTGTGTATCGCAAAATTTGCATAAATTGTGGATACTTTACCCCTGAGGTAGAAGTGGTGAATTACGGGAAAGCGTGCTGGGACAGCCTGGAATTAGAACTGGCAGAAGAAAATGAAAATGAACAATTATCTTTGACCTGGATCCCCGATCTCAGTAGGAGCAACGGGCTTTTGGCCGTTGGATGGGCAAATTAAGTGGCAGTAATGATGATCATGGAACCGACTGGTGTGAGGTCATCTGGAATGAGTCGGATAGGTCAAAATCAAAGGTCAACCGTGGGCCGTTCAGTAAGGGGGCTTGTTGAACCTGAAGCAAACGGGACGGATCATTCTAACGACTTATGGTAATTAAATGTCACATCGGAGACAGCAAGACGCATATAAGCGCAAGCATAGCGCTGTTTTTCGCCTTCATATCAACGCAGTACTACGCGCTGCTAACTCACTAAAGAATAATGATGTCAGGTCTTTTTACGATAAGCTTTACGGTGCAGTAGTCCAGCTTGCCGAAAACATCAAGCATCTATATAAATCGGACAATTAACACTTCACTCGTTAGTAAGGACTCAGGTCAAGGTGCTGACTGCGCGTCAGTTACCTCCCCAGGAACAATCAGTGGCGCTTTGTCAACCTGCAACTTCTATGAAGCCACTGGCCCGTACACCAATACACGTCGGTCGCAGATAAGGTACATCGTCTTTTCGGCCATTATGGGGTCCCATGTTCTTTAAGGGACGTTTCCTGCTTCTCAGGGCTAACCTATTTAAACTCATATTTAGGTTGTTTTGCCTGACCTTTAGATAACGATTCTTCTTTGATTCCTGTAAAGCTTTTGCACTTTCCGTCGTGCAGCTCTATCTTACCACAGAGGACCCAGTTACGGACGATTTCCGCAGAATATGCTGTGTATCCGACTCGTTCAGTTGTTGGAATATAGCGCGGGATTTGAACTTCCAGCAGATCTCGGACCCTCGATTGGAATCCTACTTGTGGAAGCCACAAGGAGGCGAATTTTTTACAGAGAAAAGTAAGGAAGTTTACAGCCTCCATGTGAAGTCAATCTTGGAAAACTCGTCGGAGAACGTTTCCATGCTGTTAGTGGTCAGTTGAGTGTAATGTTGACACTTCATGACAGCGGCATCATGGATTTCACGATGCCGAGGAGACTTCATTTACATACTGTGGCCGGGGCTTTTATGGCCGAGGAGCAGAGATTGAAATCAGCATTTCTATTTGAGCCTCAGCAAAGATTTACGTGTGGCAGAAGGCTACCGTTAGTTTTCAGGTGCATTTTGGCACGATGGTATCAGTGGAGCCAAGCAGTTTACTTAGTATATTGGTGTTTATCGAGAGTGCCCGAGCTGATACCAGGGCTCTGCTAGCGACTTCGTGGCTACAGACATTTCCGACTGAACACGGGTTTGTCTTTTTCAGTAGACTGTCTCCGTGAAATCAAAAGCAGGAATAATTTAAGTGGTGTTGACGCCCCGAAAACTCCCGGCATGGTCCACTTCAGGCATTGGCTTGTATCTGTCAGCCAGCTGCAGTTTGTGCAAAGGCGGTTGAACACTCATTGGTAAACAGGTTATAAATTGTCATATTAAGAAGCAGAAGGTGTATGCACTAACAAAAGTTCTTATTAGGTGCGCTATGCATAATATGAATACAATAAGAAAGAAGAATTAATCCAAAAGGTGACTTAGCGTTTCAGCATAACTGGTGAGAGTCCTTGAATGAAGGTCCGGACGCGGAATGTTTTCTTCGCAGTCTAACTGCTACACGTGTTCGGTAATTGTCCGTGGACCTGTGGAGTTCATTCGTTTTCTTGCCACGTGCGCGCATGTGTTGCATGCGTATTTACTGTGTGCAATGTGAAAACAAGAATAGCCATTCCAGTTTGACGAACACAACTTGACCTTATGCGGGTCAAGGTCATAAGCTTGACAAGTGATGTAGGTAGTATCAGATTAAATAAAATGGATGGGAAATTGTAGTACGCATGCACAAGCCGAAATAAGTGAAGTGGTCGAAAATTTAATTGACCAAAGAGTGGCCACTAAAACTTATATAGTTGGGCGGATTTTGAAGCTTTTTTAGATCGCAGCAACGTACAAGGTGATAATCTGGAGGATGTACGCGTCGTCGGATATACCGTCACAATTCTTCCATGCTGCCAAAGGCGCAGTTAAATTCGGTGAACATGACTGCCCAAACGATGTCTGCTGAATAAGAGCCGCACGTTGGAGGTACGCTTTGGAAGGGCCGACACTGGTTTGAGCGCAAACGGTTGCAAGTGATAGTGAGTTTGATCTTGGGTCCTGCTGTTTTCAACACAAGTAATAAATCTCCCCAAACACGGCTTTTATCCATATTTGTAACCTTTGTGTGCATCATAAAATTGAGATAGTCGGTCCTGAAAGTTTCCATGGAAAAATGCGGTGGCTGGTTTTCATAAGCGATGCACTAATTGTTGTGACCAAATCGCGAAACTGTTGCAAGACGCAAACACCCTGAGATACGTTTAACCAGGCCATGATGCGCGTGGACAAAATATGGCGGCCTTCCTCGCTTAGAAAGCTCTGCCTAACGGCACGTCGAACAGCTATCCCCTTTGGCCGGACAATCTGTGTTCTCCTAAACGAAACTGTGCAAACCAAGTTCTTACTTTCTCTAATCTGGTTTCGGTTGTATATTTCCAACAAAAACCGGAACAGCCCTAATGTTTGTTAAATATGGCGGACCCTAATCTAACTTTTATCTATTCTCTCTCTCTATTATACAAGGAAGCAACAGAGGATCAATACGATTTTGCGCTGGGCGGAAAGCGCATTGCAAAACCCGTCGGTGTGCAGCCGTTCATCCTCGTTGGTCCTATTTTGGAAGGATCACCAATGTAGTCACCGATACAACTGTTTTTTAGTATACAATAAGCTCAACTTTATTCTCCCGGGGTTTGTTCGACAGCATCTGGATGTCAAGTATGATTGGTCTAGAATGAGAAAAGAGAGTCCAACAAGTGGAGTGCGCTTTTGTTAAGTGTGCCTCCAGAACAGTGACTTGTCTTAGTGTGATCGGACAATACGACAAGTATGCAAGTCTACTTAGTAAAGTTGCGTAATTAATTTGTTGTATACATTACCTGCACCACCGGAGAGGGGTTGCCAGCATGACTCCTCTGGACATGCGAGAAACTTGACGAATGTTGCAGTTGTCCATCGCGCATGATATTTACGCGGTCGTTTTTGATGTCAATGCATTACCGATTCCAGCATGAGAACTGACGTGCGGTCCCTTTCGCGCACTGATTCCTTATGCACTGTGCCACGTTACTTTTTCACTCTTTGAAAAGTCTGCAGAATATTAACCTGTCTTGCCTCCAACCGATCAAGAATTTCACAAACGCAGTTGCAGTACTTCGTGGTTTGTAATCGCTGTTTTCCAAAGAATTACATTTATACTATAGCTGCCCCATGAAATATAAAAGATCTGTACTCGTCTAATGCCAGTGAGGACTTAAAAATCATGCCGCACCTTCCAACTTCCGGAGAAGAATCCAGACACCTGGAGTGTATGTTACTGGGGTTCAAACTAAATGCAGAGACAAAAGGCACTGGCTGACCTAAATAATATAGCCATGCATTTCAGTAAGTCAGCTGAACCTTTAAAATGCAAAGCGCTCTAACGGGGCTGGGCCAGTTGACCACTGAAGTTAGCCATGGCATCAAGACCACCAGAGATAATGAACTAATTTAACCTCGACGACTGGCAGGACTGCTAACATACCGCAAGCTAGAATCCCTAAAGGCAGGCCTGTTTGCTGTTTGAAGCTGACTAGACATATTTTAGGCCAAAATCAGGGCCTGCAAGGGGCAACGCGTCCAGGTTTGCTTTGCATTCGTGAAAAACAGCATTCCTGAGGCTACGACTACTATTGGTTAAGCCTATCTTTTTCAACTGAGTTAGAAAACGTAGATGGGGTCGATGCGGGGTAAATATGTAATTACTCAGGTTGGCAATGTTATGGAGGGTTCCAATATAGCTTGTGATTAGTTCTCTAAAGTTGCCACTTCCGCGCTTAGAAAAAGCTTTAGCTTTGGAGCCTGCTGTATAATCCTGAGAATTCACGACTAACTTCTAAATCTGTTACCGATTTGATCTGATAGATGTTCCCTTCAGCGATGTGGTCAATGTAATGCGGGTAATACATACAACATACACACATTCGAACCCCGAAACTTGAACAGTAGGCTGGAGAACCATCCGGAATCCACTGTTTGATATGTAAATTTGGCAGATACGTCATACACAATTGGTTATTGAGCTTTCGTGGGAGTATCCCTAGAGATGACAGTGTGAAGCCAAGACAGCAGACAAGAAAGACTGCATACGTCTTGAGTGAGCCAGTGCTGAAATGTTTAACGGGACACTTGGGCCTATGAATTCAGGCTAACACACTGCTGATGATGCTGTTTTATCCCACCCACTAGACAACATTTAGTGTGTCCATAGTCAACCGGTGCCGTACCAGTCAAACCTACTAGATCTGATCTGCCTACTGGAAATTAATCAGTAGCGTGACGACAAAACATTTTGTAAGCTGATACATTTGGCCCAAGACAGCCCACAATTACTTTTTGCATTTTGTACGTAAAGTATACTTATACGTAAAGTATACGTAGAGTAAATATATATGTATATACAAAGTATATACAACCGTGGCCCACAGGTATGCAACTGGATGTTCTCTGTTTCTGGTTTACTTAGTCCTGGTTTCCCATACTAACGCTATGTTAATGTCTCTTATGCACTACCACCATTGAAGTCTTGCTTGAGTAGTTATAAAACACGTGAGAGTTATTCCTCGATTCAGCGCCGGACAGACGCACACTACCGTGCTTTCTTCTCCATACTTTTCTCATGCTCGCCACTGATTCTAACCCAGGGGTTTCAATATAACTTTATTTAGAGGGCTGAAGAAGACTACGGGAGTAGTGAATAGGATAGAATTGGTGTCTTTGGGAACGAAACACTTACTGTGAGCCATGTTAAAGAGAATAATGTAAAGGAAATCATTGACTACTGTATGAAAAACACGTGAGTCGCTATGAAAGGCAGAAATTGAATTATGGAGTTTGTTTAAGAGTTGCTGGTTGAGAGAGGTAGAAATAGCATATGAATACGGTGAATCGGAGAGGAATGTGTGCTTCTAGCAGGTACGGGAGGTCATTGATTTTGTGGGGCAAAGCAGAAGAAAAATTTAATCTAGGTTTGCAAGCATGAGAGGCTAAACTTAGAACGAAAGTGGGGGTGTCGCATAGGCGACGGCCAATGTTCTGTCAAAATTATTCCACGAAGCAAACAAGTACCTATTTGATAAGATGAGCTACCGAAACCAGGCCAACGAAACCATACATGGAATAAATCGTTCGCAGTACAATCCCACAAAAGACCGTAGCCGTAACACGCTACTCATATGTTTGCTGAAGACCCTTCGACAACCCACGACCGGTTTCGCCCTTCTTGGAGCTCATCAGGTAGGCCTGTTCCCCTAGTTTCCCTCAACCTTATGTTCAACTTGAACCCAAATTGCACTCATTTGCTTACCAATTTGGTTTTCATGGGAGGCCCAACTGAGTCCTAGCTGAATCCCTCGTTTGCGATTTTCTTTAACTGAATGTACTGCACCAGGCCGCCTCATGTTGCATTTGGTACGATAAGTCAGTATCGCAAAAAAACTGTTTAGACTTAACACACCATTAAGTACCAATTGAAAAACGGGGCGGCTTGGTGAAGCACATTCATCTGAAGAAGAATATAATAAAAGAGATATTCAGCTGGGATTCCGTGAAAACTAAATTGTTATGCAAGTGAGTCTACTTCGCTTAGTATAGCTGTTCATTTTTTATAAGGGTTTGTAAAGATTGAATTCTCTGGCTCAACAATCGTTCAATTTGCTTTCAGGCTCAAAAATCGCCGTTTATTGAACTAAGTCCTCCGGAATTCTAACACATGTAGGCGTTACGTTACTGCCTTTGTTCCAGCCAAACTCAGCCTTACTGGGATTCTGACAGAAGCCATTCAAGTCTACCCGGAAATCAAGCCTACTCTGGAAACAGAAACCGAGTACTCATTGAGTTCACAGACGTTGGAATGGTTGGGAGAAACGATGAAAACCTCCAGACGACAGTTAATAAGAAGCTGACTAGGAATCGACTGCACATCAATTTGGGACCTCTGTTCTCATAAGCCAAGTAAAGAATACCACACGATGTTTGACCGATATAACAATGGTAATTTGCTCGTGTGACACGCTGAAATCCGAGTTAAAACCACAAGAGAACGTATCCATCCATAAGGAAAACTCAGTCCGCTTTTGTTAAGAGAACACAAATTGAGAGGCACACGGAACAAGATTAGTATCAGCAGAGAACAAACGGACGTGTAGCGGTTTGCCATTTAAACGTGATACCGTAAACGAAATGATATCACTTGTGTTCCGAATGGGTACCTGAAAAACTTGCGCAACAAGTATGCTGATACCACAATATCCACAGCAGTGGCGACCAGACAAGTTGCCGTGATCTACAGCCATCTTTTGTGTCGACGTCCAGGACATCATACAATGAGCGTACAACTGGAGGAATATCTTGCAAATTAGGCGAATACTGCCCGTTTTGGTTAACCTGTGGAATATAAACCCCATTACACCTCACACCATACCCCAACTGATTACTTATTATCATACTATCAACCATTTCGAATCCTGTCAGTTGATGTACTGAGTATTGGCAAAGAACTCGAACTTAACGCGAACCTAACTGTCTACTGTCGCCGCCTGTGGCTTCAGACGATACCCGGATGTGCAAACGTGAACTCCGTGCAAAAAAGCAAATCGTACTCAGCTGGCAGCCAACACCTACAAACCGGGACGGAAACCTGGTTATGTGATAACTGTCACTGCGCTTCTGTTATTCAAACTTTTACTTACTTCCAAACAGCGAACTTTATTTTCTTCTATCTGCGACTTGTTACTGCTTTCATATGTATAGTTGTAAATTACCAGGGAACATTAGTCGTTTGCTATTTCGTTATTCTGATGACATCTTCGAGTATGTCTAGGAGTTTGCTAGATAAAAGACGTTATTAAAGCGCAAAATATAACCTGTGGACACTCTTGGAACAAAATCAAAGCTTGCCACGGGATCTCCGATGCATCAATCTTTTCATCAGTGCAGAGCCAGTCGTTTCCCATCCCCCTATGGTATCGTGCACTTCAAAAACCGTGCCTTTTGTACAAAAAATCCCTACCACCCTCTGAAACGGTGGTTTTTCATCTTTTTCATCCAGCTACTCTTTACGTTACAGCCAGGTAGGTGGCGAAATCGCGCACTTCCTTGACCATGTTACTTTGTCACCAGTCACTATTCGATATAATTTGTCAGTGTTTAAGGTGATTAACTTAAGGGCATACGTGGAAATGAGGCTATGTGGTTTTCCTATTCTGATTACTGGGGAATCCGCAGTGTGCGTCACACGCGCTACCGTAACATTAGTTAAAAAGTATTTAGTCAATTCATCACATGGTTTGTTTTGTGTTACGCTCAGGCATTGAAGCATTTGGCCTGGTCAGCGCCGTTGTACTGTTGTGAATTCTATTCACGCCACGGCGGGAACCGATACGGGGATAGCTTACCTCTACATACCACGGATAGTCCTTGCAAGATATGTCATTATAATATTATCTCTGGATGGAACAGCCCTATGGTTGTACGAGTATGATCCATGACGAAACCCTCCATTGGCCCTGCCTATTATTAATGCTATTGGATGAGCTTTTTTGGGCTTTTGGCCTAGATGCTGCAGGCAAGTTTGCTTGATATCAAGGTACCAGATTCGTTTTATGTGAATGCGAATAGAGGTTGTATCAGTTACACTTAGAGTTCGCTTTAACTAAATCTATCAGTGCTGAAGAACCTCAAGGGTGCTCGTCAGCTGAAGCGCACGTGCCAGAATTCCAATATCTAGCGAATATCTCTTAGTGGGTGGACCAAGAAAAATGGAAATTCATCTTCAACGCCGTGTCCAAAGCAGAAGAAAAGACGCATAACCTGGTTTAAATGAATTAAATCAGTGTGCAGAGGCCGAGCCGTGCAATATCAAAGCATATAAGATAAAAGCAATCTAGTGATGGTGAATTAACGGAAAAGTAAGATCTGATATCTTGGTGCTGACTTCATACGATGGTCAAGGTCGAACTAAATATTTGATTTTATTACTGACTGATGTCAGCGACCAAGCGTCACGACATGAAGATAAAGTCGGGAGAAGAAATAGGAGAGTGGTGGATCAGGTTTGAGGTAACAGCTTTTGGCGAAACACAACACGTGTCAAACGAATAATTTGCTGATTCAAGGATTTATCATACGCATGATGAAGAGACAGCCCCGCAATAAAGTCCCCCCTGAGGGGCTACATCGCTAAGTTGCTCATAAATGAGTTAGAAAAACAGTCTCCAGGTCCTTTAGGTTGGGAACAGAACACTCCCTGGATAAAAGCTTGAACCCTCTTTTATTCATGTTCATGTCAATCTCGTTCGAACAGTCCTCTCCTGTCCTGGTCCAATTATTCTGGTAAGTCCACATCGAAGTTGGGGAGCATTGGACTTGAGTTTCGCTTTTATCAGAGATCATCAGCAGTACATGTCTTTGGCCGCGCCGGGGCTTGTACTCCGGACATCGGATATGCGAGGTGAGCATCTTACCCCTACTCCACCACCATACGTGGAACGTACCTGAATTATCAAGTCCCAACAGATGAACGTGCTCACGCTTGAACGATGTGATTGGTTTACTCGACGATTCGAACTACGACACAGTAGCTGCCCTGGTTGTATCGATCGACTGACCCGTCTGTCAAGACGTTTCAGTCAGGTAGCGTCATTGACGCCTGAAACCTGCTAGAGAGTTTTTTTATTGGTTGTAGTTGGCTGCGGGATTTGATGAATTCACATTCCTCTATCATTTTTACTCCGACCACTGCTGACTTGACATCAGCGCTTTGGTCCGAACGTTTTCCCTAATGATCCTGACTGTCTTCCTTTTTAGGCCTGGACACGGTGCTACAATTCGCATATTTCTTTGACAACGTAATCCGATTGTTGTAGGAGTTACGGGCCGAATTCGGCTCGGACAGGGTAAAAAGATTCAGTGCCATGTGGTGTATAGCGTGGAATTCCTAAAGTCCAGACGCAGCTTGTTTTGAATTTAAAAACTCCGCATGATGCTACAATCCCTAAGCGCCGAAGAAGAATGAACCGGATCCTCTCCGACTCCGTCTGACGAATACCCCTCTACATGTGACAGTTGAGAAGGAGGCGGGGGTAACGATCTGCATGATGACAACGATGATGTGAAAGATATATTCTATATTTCGATATTGACAATGTTTTGGAATATAGGTAGCTCTATGTAGCAACTATATCCATACTTTGGACTCTCGTGGGAAGGTTTTATACACCTGGTTAAGTTTCAAATCTTGTTTACTATTTTCACGGTTGCAGCATGAATATGTACTTGCAGAATATCTTGGTATTGTATAGAACTTGTTACCCTCACTTCAGCTTCACATGGTAAAGATGGCTTGAAATGCTCATTAGGGGACCAAGTTTTTCCTCCAAACAGTTTGAAATTCCACTAGAAGTTCAGGATTCTTCCGCACTTAGTATACTAAGTGAATAGGTTACGAACATAATGTGTTAACCCTTTCACCAATTGACAACAGTTTTGGCAGGAATCGGAAACAGTATAAAATGCTGTAATGCAATGATCGGCGGGGTATATTAGGTTTCAAATATGACGGGATATTCAGTGGCCCGTGCTGTTCGCATCCATTGAATAAAACGCGCGTAACATAGTGTGAGCCTTGTGTGCATGCACTGCCAATGAGTGTACGTTTTATCTCCGGGAGAAGAGCCTATTCCAATTCCGGCACTTGTCGACAGAAAGCATTCAGTATTTTATTCTCGTCACAGCCGTCACACAACTTCGTTCAACATACTGTGCTAACCTTATTTCATTGAACGGAGACTTGGCAGATCATTTTACGCATGCGGGTATTCCTCTTTTTGCAGTATGGTTAATTAACTACGAGGAAACTTTCAGGTTGGTGGATACACCAAAGGCGGAGTAGCTTCGGTTAGAAGTAAGTCCAAACCACTGGTAATGCGAATGACGGCCCACAAATAAGGCAGAAACACAAAATGACCGTGTGGCAATAACTGTAGCCACTCTAGTGTTGGCGCATAAATTTCACTTTACCGAATGTCCGCGAGGTGTGTTCTGTTTGTCTTTTAACCTCAAAGGAAGGGTTGCAATAGTTAAGCATAGTGCGGACGGTGTTTAATCATTAGTGCTGCTCAGCTGACCTTTTAGTATCTGATGGTAGGTGATGATATGTGCGCTGAAGTAGGTTTACACGAATTCCATCAGTGTACCATATTGTTGCATATATTAGTTACGAAACACATGGACGGGCAGTCAAATTTCGTCCATGTGCTTTTCAGTTTGAATTTTTTTGTCATCTCACTTTGCTTATCACATTTATTGTCACTTACTGTCTCTAGAAGAAAACCGGAATGATCTAGTCACTCTTCGGAACAAGATAAAGCAGAAGGCCGGTGGACATTATTCATCAAAACGATGTGCATATTCGTCTCACTGAGTACCAATGGTCAGTAATTCGGACACCTATACGTTAACTCAGATCACTGGTAGGATAATCCTCATTTGAACCAAACTATTCCGCCCCACACAGAACTGAACGTATTGTATACCTAATCCCCTAAAGGTGTTGCTTCTCACCTTACTTCGATTCTTTCGTTGAGAATGACCGGCATTCGAATTTGTGCTGTAGTTGTAGTATCCACTCACTTGACAGTATAGTGATGAACACGGTCAAATAACATCAAGCCAACCCAGATCATGTCCGTGGGTGAGCTATTCTTTGTAGCCACCGACTGTATGTGTGATCGATTTTACTATTAGCACTAGTCCAATCGTATCCGATAAACCGTTTAAAGTGACCGTAAAAAATGTGTCCTAAAGTTCTGTAACTGAACGTTAGTTCAACAAGGAAGTGAGTCAACTGACTCGAAGGAGATAAGTGAAAATATAAATACAAAATCTTGATCGTCCGAGAAACATTGCTAATACTGTTAAATTTGATGTAAGGTTGTTTGTGGTAAGAAACAGGCGTTTTCATTTTGACAAACGCACCATCCTTACAAGTATACCTCAGTTGTAAACGTCCTACTCAGCTCCGTCGACTTACCGTCCATGATGAGAGCGTCACTACAGGTTTAGACAGTTTACGTAAGCGATTCTCTCGCTCACTGTCTTTCTGGATGCCATTGAAATCGATATAGAATTGGACAAGCGAACCACGGAAAAGTATGGTAGCGCAGTTGACCTTACACTGAAGTGCCAGACAGTAGTTCGCTCCCCCACCCTGGACTCCCCAACGGAATATTGTGATATTAGCGAAGTACACTGACGTGCAAATTAGCTTGGTGTTAACGGGGGGTTCAACCGAATTCCAGCTGACTCTTTCATTTACGATATTCTTCAACTAAATGCGCCGAATTAAGGCCGACTTATGTTTTTGTTGACACGATATTCAAGGAATTGCAGCATATTTTCTTGATGGAACACACTATTCATAAGGTTGCTGAAAACTCTTCGACAGCCAACGAACGGTTTCACCCTTCCTGAAGTTCATTATTCACATGAAGTCTCCGAGTTCTCAACAAATTTATCTTCTACTTAAACGACGCAGTACAATCGACTGGCAAAACATACTCAGTAGCCGGTTGTATTACTGTACACTTTGGTTTGGTTTAGCTGACACAAACTCTTGGAACGCGAAACTGATAGTGTGTTGGTGAAGGGTTTTCAACAACCTTGCAGGTAGCTTGCTGTCATGATAGTACTTACTATGTCGCGCAGCACAGATGCCGAAGAAATTTCAGCAGAAGGAACACAAATATGCTCGAGGATTGGATGGGTATAGTACTGAAGCAATGACAGGGGGACCCTTTGGTCCTTAAGCGACAACTCAGATCCTCGAGTGTGTTTGGTTTGCTTGTACAGTCGTTTCCTTATTAGTTTAGGCAATCGGCAACTTGTGTCGAACAGATTTTGAGACCATTACCCACTGAATAACACGCAATTTTTCCTTGATACAGCAATATGGCAATATGGGGGCGAGATGGCCGAAGTGGTTAGAGCGCGAATTTACTGACCGTGGTTCAAACCCGACCTCTGCCTCTCGAATTCCCCTGTCTAGGCTTGGGCAACCTGGCAGTATCCCAGCCCTCGTGCTTCCTTCTGGTAGCATGGCAGTTAGGCACCGAAAGGGTGCTACAGCTGAACGATTATTATTTTATTATTAATATGGCTATTTTCACTTACGCGCGACATTTTTAGCAATTGCTGTAGACTTTTTTTTTACCTAGGAAGACTTGCGGTGTTCTTCTATAGAGCGATGAAGTGCAAGAAGAGAATGTGGTTTTTAAAATTGAACTCCATGGACTCCTTACAGAAAATGAAGGCTTATAGTAATGTGTATTTTTCTGCATGGTCTCCTAATCATTCGTCCGCGACAGACAAAGATTTGAAATATGAAAGTCATTCCAGGAATCGGAACCCAATTTTTAATCCGTATTGAAAATCATCCTAAAAAAGCGACAGCTGACGATGAAAAGATTAGTAGGTTCTTATTTGTTTCCGCTCTGGATTATCGGTCTGAGAACATGACAGAAAACCGTTAAACCATAGGTGAAAAAACATGGCTTCATAAACCGTTGACCACTGCACTTGTACCCGGTTTTGTTTTCAGTAAACCTTTAGGACAACCTTTGTCTGAATTTCACTTCAAGTCCACCGTTCTCCAGTCTGGCCTTGCGGAAACACTGATACAACCTCATCGCTAAACGCCTGTACTCCTCAAGAGAAAATAATTCGGAGATGTAGAACTAGGTCATCTTTTGGATTGTACTCCCTGGAACAGGAACAGTATTATATGTCATTCTAGTTGTTCTATCTCGCAATACACGTTACAGGAGGGCATGAAATGTTTATGCTTATCTGTGCATGTATTTGGTTATAGTCTGCTGTGGAAATCTCAATCACCTCCTTTGGTTTGGTTGCACCCATCCTGAATACCACTACCGCTAAATGTTGGCACGCACACTCCTCAATAATGGTTTGGATTTCAAAGCTAGTTAGAAAGATTCTGATGGTTAACAATACTTTGTCGTCAACCATCCATCCGTATTCTGTAAAAATTCAGAAGTAACAGATCTCATATCGACCGTTGTCCTTTAAGCGGTACCATGACGTATAATTTGCCAAACCTAAGGTTAGAGACTCGGGATTTGAAGCTTCCAAAGCTGAGGAGATTAATACATGTAAAGTTGCTTGCTTCGTTGATCACAAAAACTCTCCGATACCTGAACGAACCTGTCATTCGAGAATTAATGAATAAGGAAACCGAGGTTAGTGATTCATACTTTGGTATACGCATTCCTGGCAAGTACAATTCATGTGGGATTCCGAATGCAGAGGTAATTTGAAAGCAAAAGTTCTGTACAATGGGTCTCAGTGGAGCTAAGATTGTCTCGTGGAAGCATGCTGTTGCTACACGAAAATCTGTTTTGTATTAGTGACTTTACATGGCTCAATGTTTATGCAAATCAAAATTTATGTAATCTGTCCAAGGAGCGATTGTGTGGAGTTCCGTTGTTATTGTTGATTGTATGATTCAGCAGATGGAAGCGGGGACCGATATGTGCCGGATACCAAAAAATCACCTCTAGGACAACAAACCTCAGATGTAGCATGATCTCTTTCTCTTGAGTTCGCTAGAAATTGCAATGTGGTCTCAAGTAAACGAGAATCCGGTTTGAATATTTGATTGTATAGCATGAACAGAGATCCAAAAGACGCTGGGAGGATCTTCCGTATTCCCGAACGACCTCGATTCACGAAAGACAACTGAACTGCAATCAACTGCCTTTTTCTTGGGCATGAAGATTAAAGGCTGATGGTTGATTAACAAAGTTGAACAATTGGTTTTGCGCTAAGTGTTGAGCTGTCTGATGCTGGTTGAGCGTAGAGTGACCTTGAAGATGAGTGGAATTGTGCAGACGGTTTAGTGTAGCAGACATAGGAAATTCTCTGGATGTCCCACCGTCTGACTTATTCCCAAGTATAGGGGACATGACACAGCCACTAATTTGTCCACGCATTGCAGTGCCATGGCCGGCAAGTGTAGATGTTAGAAATGTAGGTCTGGAATCCATCGTTTGGGTGCTAACGAATGAGGAGTTGGTGGAGGCTGGCACAGGTGGGAGTGGTATACTCGGGGGAGATAATATAGGTGGAAACCGAGGTACGTCATAGGTTTGTGAATCTGAGTATGTGGTTGGTGCTGCTAGTTCGCTTAGTGGCACTGGTTCATAGGTAGCATAGGGTAATCGCTTGTTGCCGCTAAGGTCAAGCGCATTCATGTCGTTCTGCGACACATGGTTTGTGAGTTGATGCGGAAGGTGAGATGAATACAAATTCTGTACATCCATGGAGGAAGACGCTACTACTGGATACCTAGAGGCATTTGGTTGGATGGGCACTGATGAATAGCTTGGGAGTCCGGTGTATTTACTGGTTGGAGACGATTGATTATATACAGAGGCATTGTTTTGTAGAAACAGTTTGTTGCGTTCACATGTCCTGTTGACACGGTACGCCTTTAATAGACAGAAGCCGATTAAGAAGAGGAACAATGTGATGGTGAAGGTGCCCACAACAGCTCCAATCATTTGTAGGGCAGAGAATTGTTTCTATTGGAAAGAGAACGTAAGATATGGAGCTAAACGGGAGCGAGAACACAAACATCAACGTGTTTAGTCGAACGGTAACGAAATCCCAATATATAAGGACAAATACAACATGACGGGGAATCGTATACACAGAGATTGCGGATCAGATTCCGTGGATCGACATTTAACACTACCGCGATTACACAATCTTACTGCACTATTCCTTTCAGGGAATTTTTGACTCCCAAGGTTGCAGCCACATTCCACTGGCAAAATAGTACAAAAGTCCTCCACACTAGTACTCAGAGAACTCCGCTTTCTTTGTAAGTCCAGTAAACACAGAAGCAGAATTGTCTAATAGTTCCTCGTCACTGATTGAGATAGCCAAATAGTTGCTGGGTGGTTTCAGACAAGACGGAATAAGTAACAAACAAAGCTGCTCCTCTTTTTGTGAACACGTATCCCTTGTTCGTTTTTATGTTGTGGTTCGGTATTTTGACTGATGACAGTCCTATGGTAAGTTAGACAACCTAGGAATTCTCACACTCACTATTCAACAGCAATGCATACAGATCATTTAACCAACCATACGCAGGTGAAGTTGGGCTGTACATCAGTACGAGGCTTTTAAATTAATTCTTCCGTACCTTTGATACGGTCCTTCGGATATGACAAATTGTGTTTTAGGCGGTTAATTCACCCCAGTTTACTGATATTTACGGTCATTTCTTGAGTTCACACCTTGCCGCTATTATGTGAAGTAAGGTATACTCATCTGCATTTGCGAAATTTAAGCGATCTTTACAAGAAAGGCCAAATCTTATTTCAACCGTCCAAATGGCGTGGCTGGCTGTGCTGATGGACTGAATCAGTGGAACCTGAGTGCCCTTTTTAAGCATTAGCGATCAATGGTCTTCAGCTCATCTGTCCTTTTGCAATCCATAGTTCAGGATAGATATCCAAAAGATGCACGCAATGCCCATCGACTCAGCTTAGTAGCGGAAAAGCCAATGGTTCTAGATATGTGAATTCGTCCATCTGTAGGGATAATCGAGGTCTCTATGTATGCAGCTTAATTTTCTTCTCACCGTATCGGGTGGTCTCCATCTACTCTACGGGAAGGCACATATATGAGGCATGAAAAAAGGCACACACCAGCCATGGTTGGAAGGATCACTATGACGGAGCATACCTTACGAACTGCAACTCAGAAATACCAGCTGTCCGGCGCTGCACGTTCACGGGACAGATGGGTTCAGGTATAGTACGTGATCCGAAATTGCAACTCAGCCACACGTTCATAAGTGTGGCTGAAAAACTTATGCAGATTTTTGGATGGAAAGGTCAACCTTTGGATTCGGTTTACATGCCACAGAAACTGCTTTTTACTCTTGGATGATGAAATAGACATTGGCTTCGATTAGCCAATACACTCAATAGTTCGTACAGTAAGTTTCCCTGAAAAGTTCAGCAGATGTCCATCGAGCGATTTGCAACCTAACTGCCAGCCTAAGGAGATAGCCTGAGTTCAGACGAGAAAACTGCTAATTGTCGGTTTCTTCACGACTTTCCAGACTCTGGTGAGCGCGAAATACCGACCGATTAATGCCGAATTCGGCGAGCCAATCGTTAATTGCTGCAGCTTTATACGGTTTTATCACGACAGGGTAACCATTCTTTGTCACTACTGTAGCAACATGCACACACCTCGCAGAAATGCGCGCTAACTACACAATTTACTTATGGATTCCCACACAGAAAATCACAAAAAGTTTAAGTTTGAAATCAACTATCACCTAATGAAACAAAAAAGGTTAGTGTCTTGAGTAAATAATGTCGACTAAATATCCGTTGGTTCTTTATGCAAACTTATTAAATTTGTAGTTGTTAATGAGATACGCAGGGGTGATTTATGAGTGGCAATGGATTTAGGGGGCAGAAGTCAATGAAGGATGTTGCGAAACGTTTCGGGGTTGTTGGTGCTGTTTGCTTCCTAGGATGGAGTCCAAGTGACCCTCCCTGTGCTAGGCTAGATACAATGAAAGATACGGCGGCTAACCGATGTCAGTGGTTATCATTGTGTCACAGTGCTGGAAGTGCATGCACCTCGTATGTTCCTGATAGGCCCTAGGCCCCCAAATATGTCCCATTTTTTTCTGCTTTCCCTCGTAAGACTTTCTTGGAATTAATTGGTACGGACCTACAGCTGCGGAGCACCAGTGCTTCAATCTGGTGTTGCTCTCAGTGGTGGTGCTTATGAATGAGGCTACGACAATACTTCGTACAGATTAGAAATTATGAAAAAAACTGTACAACATACCTGCAGCCAAAATCCATTTGGATCCTCTCCGGTTAGAAGGTACCAATGTGAACGCTCCTCTGTATTCTGAATCCAACCGTTTTTGTCCGTCTTCATCTCCTTCTCTAGCTGTGTAGTTTCTGCCATGGGATACCTTTGTTCGACCGGAGAAGTTTGTATGCTCTCTTCTGCATTTTGAGTCACCACAGGAAGGGGCCAGTGAAGTCGAACCTCAGCACTGCTATTTCCACTCAAATCCGAAGCAAAGCAAACCAAACGCTCGATTGGGACTATTCCCAGTGCTATACTGTTCTTGAACGCATTGTTCTGGAAAAGCTGGGGTGAAAACAGCTCCACTTCTGTGACACCTGGTTTACTGGCCTTGGAAGACGAAATTTTTGTCAGATCCTCATCTGGTCCATGAAGTCCCAGGCGAGACATCATCTGTGAACCTGATCGGCGGTACCAAGCAGTCTGTAATTCTGGAGATCCAGACACTTGACAACGCAATGTAACCTTCAGTTCATCTCCTTTGACTGGGGCATTACCCTTTTGTTGAACCGCTTTCGAGGCTTCTTGGTCCGGTCCATTCACATAGGCAAGATCTATTTCCAAGGTTTGTAGGTGGGGCAAGCTACAGTAAAAATCTTGTGCGGTTAGCTTCTCAATCCATCGACCGGCCAATCTTTCCGGGCTACGACATACTGGTTTGAGTAGGTCACCATCAAGCTGAGTTCCAGGACGTACATCTAATGGTGAGTTGAACGGCTGTCCTGACAAGTGTGTGGAGTCACCGTTGAAAATTGTACCTAATCCACGTCTGTCCCGTTTGACTGACCTTTGTTTTAGGACATCTGCCAACCAACGTATTTTGCAGTCACAAACAAAAGAATTTTGTTCGATCGACAAGCTTTGTAATACCAGAAAAGTTGGCTCCAAACGACTTTCTAGGCTCATCAGCTTGTTGCCTGATAAGTGCAAGTTTGTTAAAACTCCGTTTTTTAACAATGGCGCCAAGTCCTCATATGAGAGTGTACGCAGGCCACACTGGTTCATTGACAAAGACACGATCGAAGCTTCTTCAAATGCACCAGGCGCCAAACGCAGACCTTTGTTTTCATCAAGTCGTAAAAATTCCAGCCGTAAACCAGCGAATGTGTGAGATTCAATGATTTGGAGATTATTCTGTGAAAGATCCAGCTGAGTAAGACTTTGAAGGGAGTGAAAGGCACCAGGTTGTACGCGCTCAACCCCGCAGTTTCTTAAAGTAAGGCGCTGTAGTTGTGTGGTCTGGTGAGGATAGTTTGAAAAGTTGGCTTTTAGTAGACTACTGCTGTCAAAACGATGGCCAATGAGAATCACGGACTGAATATCGGCAGACAGTTGATCTGGTAAACGAGAAAGGCCACCTTCTTGGCACGAGAGTGAGCCAGCAATACAGCCACTGCACACCTTACTCAGACATAATTCCCTTGAACTGAGTGCATTCGCTGAGGGAACATTCACGATTAAGTTGCAGACCAGGTAGAAAATGCCCACACGGACTGAGAAATGCTCAAACGAATCAAGCATCGATCACAGAGTTATCCTGTCAGTTTATTGTACGCCCGAGGACTTCAGTCGGGAAGGCTGTCTTGAGAAGAGTTGAATATTGATGGTTCCATACTGGTAAGTTACGCGTAATCACTGAAAGTAATAAAACACAGAGGAAACTATTAGTGTTCAGAAAAGCTGGTGGGTTTAGAAGACAGGGACAGATTAAGCAGAAATGTAGTCCTTAATTGTGAAGCAAGAAACCTCCACGCCACAGTAAATTTGTTCAAAAGGTTATATTCAGCCTGACGCAGTTGATTGTTGTTTCATTTATTAGCAGTGGAAATTTTGTCAAAAATTTTTGAAGCTATCGAAGCTATAAAACATGTGCTCTCAATATCGTGTTGTTTGAAAACGGGCTGCTACACTAAGTTGAGTGAACCACTTGATTCTCCGTATTAAATTAGTATTAGCTTATGAGCGCAGAGGTCTACAAAGACCCTGTAAATGGTACATGACGCCATTAAGCTCTCACTGTTATTTCTTATTTTTGCAGTCGGCTTTACCTTGAAACGGAGGATAATCATTATGGATATATGGTAAAAACGTGCCAAAGACCCGATCAGGACATGTCTGTTGTATCGGGCAGACGTGATGACTAAAAGCTTATATCATATACTGAACCATAAGCATAATCAGTCAGGGACCACTAGATTTGGAATAAACACGTCACGAAACGAGCGTTGAAGGTGAACTAAATTTAGAAAAGTGATTCAAAGGATGATCAAATCCCAGAAAAGACGCGTTTGAAACCTTTAACGAGGTTCTGTACTCATGTTCTTTTAGAGCAGCAGGAAAACGTTAGATGCTCAGAATCTTATTGGTACCTCAGATGTTTTATCTGTTAACATATAAGAATGCCTCTGGTGAACATATTTTCATCACAGCGCTGGAAACGCTTTCTTCTGTAACTATTGCGCACATCTGGGTCAAAGGCAAGCAGCCACCCAAATCGTTGCTTTTAAATTCGTCAGTCGGAACATTTGTTTGGGGACTCCGTAAGCAAAGATTACCAGTGTTATTCGAATTAGAATAAGTCAGGGCGCCTCAAGGTTTTTAGACACACACTTGTCAGGAGGTCGATAGGTTGCGTGTGTGGTACTCCTTCTGCAACCAGGCAACTCAAGAGGTATGATTAGCATATTAATTGAAATCCTTTGTTGTTTTGTCTACCGTGTGTGTGTTCAAGGAGTGTTTTGGCAGAGTGCACAGGTGTTGCGAATGACAACTGAATCATTGTTCCTTGGGGAACTGTGAAGGAACGTAAACAAGACAATTATTAGTTTATCGGTTGTGTGGGGTCTGAAGAAAAGAAGCCTCGTTTAGTCAAGTTCAGGAAGGTTGTTGTTGTGGACAGGTATATTGTTCACTTGTTTTTAAAGAAAGTAGCAACATCAATGAATTTTTAACTCCTGCTTTCTAGGAGCGCAAACAAATGGCATACAGACAAGGTTATTAATATTCCAGTTTAAAAGCAGGACACGTGCATACTTGTTCATCGAATGTGACTACACAGTTTCAGAAGTGACCTGGCGAACTGATATTAGTTTTATGAGCTATTTCGAAGAAACAGTGACCGTGTGAAATAGGACTCGGAGGCTACAAACATTTTCTAGTCTGTTAAAAACTATCGGGGATCACAACGTAGATGCACCACCTCATGCCAAAAACTCTACTTGTAGCAGTCTCCTCTGCCCGGATAGGAATTTCTCCCCTGAAACACGCTTTCTTGCTTTCCTGCCAAATTAGTCTGTGGAACAGGGCTCCTCCAGAATTCTAAATTAGACTGTCTGTTAACTGGCTCATGTGACTTTTGTTGCATCAATACTAGAAGTTAACTCAATTCCAGTTTAAAATGTCGTGTAGTTCCCGTCAAGCAGTGTCTTACCAAACTCAGAATTCACCGCACACATGCTCATACACGGACAGACAACAATTGATCAAGCGATGCACATTACCATAAATGTCAAATCCTCAAATCCAAGTGAGACAGGGTCTCGTGTGTGCCTCTCACTTGACGTATGGATCGCTTCACAGCGAGAGAGAACAATTCAACAAACGATTGTTCCAATTCGTGACATATGGTCCCAAATCGGCCCAGAGCATTCACACTGGACGGTCAGTATGGTTCATTCTTCCCACTATTGACCACGACAGCTTGGTATGCTTACCTGACCCTCACTGGGTTCGATGACGTGTGAGAAGGACCAAACTGGCACTTTTCTGTTAGCTCAAAAATACCAAGCTGTCCCTATTTCTTCCGAGTTTGGCAGAAGGGCATCGATCGTTTCGGAGCCCGCGTGCACGTCACTTACCCTTATGTTTGCTGTCCACAGCACTTGCGTTTGACGGCATATTACGGAACTTACTTTCGATTGTTATTTTGGTACTGAGCAGTATATCTTTGCAATGTAACCTCAAAGCAACAAAATTAACTCCACTTGTAGGTAAGTTTTATAGCGTTTCAAAACGACTGTGTGACGATACGTTTGCTGCCACGTCAATGAATAAACGGGGATCGTAGTCAACAACACAATTGTCTTCGATTCAATCACTGATGAATTCCAAACAACACTTCATACAACGGACATATTACTAACATACTAGGTCAACTTACTAAAAATCTGCAGATAGTCGACCAGTGGAAATAAGCTTCGTAGAAAGACGAATGGCTCGGAAGCATTAATGCAAAATAGAGTTTTTTTGCTCCAAAACACGTTTTCAACATATCAGATTGTCTTGACAAAACCTTTCACTGTCGGAGTATAGTGGATCCTTAAAACCAAGGACTTTCAGCGGAAAACTGGATAATGCAGTCCAAAAAAAATTGCAGCTTAGATGACAGCTACGTTATGGCGACGTGGCTCTCTGAGGATAGTGGTTCAGTCCGTGACAGCCCAGCGGAAGAAAGACCATACTGGCTTCAGTGGTTGTGATCAGTGTATGCAGAGAAGGGAATGATGTGAGCACACAGTAACGTACGAATGGTGGCAAGTTGATGGCCTGTATCAACCAGACTCTACTACAAAGGTTTTGAGGATGGAAGATACAAAAGGCGTTCTCTCTGCTGTCCAGCTCTTGCTATCAGATGTTTTCACGAGGCAGATTGGCTGGTTGTAAGTTGGCGATATTATCGTGATTTGAGTACTTATTTGTTGCCAGTTTTACTAATTTTTCCAATTTAAACAATGTTTCTATTTGAGTTGCACCTGAAACCAACTGCCTTTCACTAAAAAACGAAAGGAATCGGTCATGAACTTTACACTGTAATCAACAGCACGCGTTTTTTCATGTTTACTGACGGACATCATATTCTGTTCATCTTGTTCGTCATGAAAATATCACGTCCCCTAGAAAAATCAATTTACCGAATAAATGCCTTCGGTTTTGGTCATTTCTAATTTTGAACAAAATATAGAGCGCGCTCATTTCTGTGACTCCCATTGCCTACATCCACTAGCAGGTGCATTACCAAAGAGCCATCACCGACTTGGCTATTTCGCCCTCTGAAAAATGGTGTTGAATGGGAGGACCAACCCTCGTTAAAGGTTTTGAAGCGAAATTTTTTGGAACTATTACCATGTGGACTGTGCGAGGATTGGAAAATGAATCAATTCCGTACTTGCAGGCTAGTCAAAAGGAGGCAACCTGTAAGAACAAGAATGGAAACGGGACAAAGTGCGCACCAGTCCGGCATAGAGGACCATTATCTCTGGCCTTCTCGGTCGCTTCCACTATCCCACATAATTAGCAGCGTGGAAATCTTGATGATTCGGTTGCAGTTACCGGCTGCTGATTAGGTGGCTATCTGTTTGTCGACGTCGGAAAATATTTCGTCACCAATCGAAGAGTCATCGGTGCACATACTGATGATGATACGCTCGTTTAGACTATCAATCATAGAACTATTATAGTTTATATAGGAAAACCGCACTGTTTACGTTTATAGTATCCAATTTGCGGGCTTGATAACATGATATCATCGGTCTCATACCGAAACATTCACAAGTTGACTAAGTTCGTATCACGTGCCAGCATAATATACTACACTACATCATATTATATTCTATAGTCTACATAGACTATAACATGCGCAGTGACCTAAATGATTGAAATGTAATCCTAATGACATATACTAACTTCAACACCGTCTTCAGAATGCACAGAGGAGGAAAGCTGTTGAGTGTACTGTTGTATGCCGAGACCGCTTGTTTACCATTCGGCATCGGTGTTAACCAAAAGTGCAAGCTCGAGTCCACGCAGTGCACATTAACATGCAAAGTCAGCAGCCAATCGGTCCACATTGGCCGCTCAGATGGGACTTGTTTTACTCAATCGCACGTAGTTTCGGTCATTATTCCTATAATTTGGAGTGCCCCGACAGTCCTCTTAGTCTCGTGCATGGCGGACGACACATTAAATAGTACACTCTTATAACGCAGATTTATTGAGTCACCAACAGTTTTAGTCTGAACGAAAATATCATTCAGTTAGACACCGCACACGGAACCCTCTTACTTTCTTGGACAACTTACTTCTAATACAACTTCTTGTGTTGATATGATTTGCCGACTCAGTACAAATAAATACGCCTGAGTATTTGATTTTTCTCCCAACCTACTTTGTTTGGATATCCGCGTGTTAAAGGGCCTAAGGTTGTTGGGAAGGTTACAGACTTGAACAAAGTCTGGTGCATGAGGGTACGAAAATACCCAGTGCACTTGCGAGAAAAACGCGGATTCATTCATAGTAATCTGGAAAGCTTAAACAAGACTTTTGCACTCCAACATACTTGCTTTTTAGATACATACAATTGTACTTGCAAGGTAAGACCTCAGCGGAGGCAGCTTTTCGCAAACTAGCTGTTCACCACAATCCTTATTTCGTTTAGTGCCATTTCTCTTCAGGAGTCCTCTTTAAAATCTGAGAAAGTAAAAGTTGTGTGTCATTTTTTGTTTGAATTCATAGATTAATTTACCTGGCTGTTCATGGCACGCCAACCCAATGGACACCGGTCCAGCTTCGTGAAACAGAATCAGTGGGCATCAGTTATGGTGCGGTGCGTAATTTTCAGATTGTGAACTCAACAGCACACCTGATATTCTAACCACGTGACGTTCGACATCAATTGAGTTGATTGGCTCTTCTTAACCCTAGTACATGATATGTATCATAACGTGCTGTTTAGTCTGAGATACCAGAAAACTAAATACGCAGTGTGTGCACTAAAGTATATTCCAAAAACTCAGCCTGCAGTAGTTGTGGCGAGGAAAACGCTAGGAATGACTGAAAGATCAAACGCTAGGGGAAACTAATCAATTTATGGCAATGTTCATGTGACGCTATGAAAGGCAAAATAAATAGGCAAGTAAGCTGAAACGCAACGAAATGACAAAGTGTAGTTCATCGCCGATATAACCGACGCTAATGGAGGTCATTTCTGTGACAAATTGCACATCTTGACAGGGCTGAAAAGTAGACCCCTACCCACGATAGTAAACATCTTCATCGAAGCAGGACGCTTCACACAATATATATATATATATATATATATATATGTATATANTATTGATCACCAGTTTGTTAGTCTCGATTTTGCAGCGAGATGGACTTCCGGAATCAAAATTCGTACAGCTTCCTAACAAAGTTTTCCTTGCCCGAAAGATGACAGTTCGCCCTCGTTTCTGCTATCAACTCAAGAAGCCAAAAACATTTACCAAACCAGACAGCCCAACGTGAATGAGGAGTGTAGGTCAGGACGCATCCATGCTAAGTTGGAGTGGAAAAAACATTGATGAATAATTCACGTATTACCGGTGACAGTTTCCTTACCCGCCTGACTGATTGTTTACATATGCAATCCCAGAAACACACGCACACATTGAAATAACAGCGACTATACACGCACACAAACGGCATTTGAATTGAAAAGATCCTCTTCAAATAAATTATCCATCAATCGCAATTGAAAATTGAAAGCCAGTCTGCCCGAAGATGAGAAAGGCAATTTATCCGGTCATTTGGGATTGATATGTTGAGCGGGGGAAGAACAGAAGGGAGAAGAAAAGAGGAAAGAGTAAATCGTTTGTCCACAACCGATCTGTTCCGGCTTATGCTTGGCAAATCCATGGGTCGCAGGAATCAGAAATAAAACGGGAGAAGGCCTGCTTTCTGTGGAAAACAAAATAGGAGTTAGGTAATTGAAATGGGGAAATACAAGTTGTTGTTGTTGTGGCTAGCGGTCGAAAGCTTAAATAACTGATAATGCAGCACCGAATTTCGGGTTGCGTGTACCTTCTCCGAGTGGGTGATTTCTTGCCTTTGAGGTTTCTCAAAAATTCTGTTTCAGGGAAAATTGCGAGAAAAACATAAAGAGGGGGACAAGGTGTTCCTTGTGCCCCGCTGCGGTCGTATTCAAATTCTGATTAGTTTTCAAATATCGAAGAGTGCTAAAAGTTAACGGAGGCTTAGAAATTAACCCGTAGCTATGGATCAGCACTGTTATAGAAACGCATGTAACCGGCAAAACTAATTCGACTTAATAACAGACGCTTATCTAACTTATTTTTGTGCTTTTACCATTCGAAACAGGGGGTGGGAAAACCGAGATTGATAGACAAAACGCACCCAAAAACTAAGGGTACTTGCCATTCAATAAGACCAGCTGATGTGGTTTATCGGAAACGTCAGGTGGACGTTTTCAATAACCAAGCTAATTAGAGGGGAATAACTTTGTTTTTACAGAACTCTCCTCTGCTGTTTACCTAAACTTCATTCCGGAAACGGAGTAACTCGATAGTGAGCTGCTGAAAATTTCGCTGTCTAAGGGGTGTGCCTCCACTCCGACCGCCTCTTTCCATTTTTATGTTGGGGTGGAAACTTTCAGTGTAGGGAAGGCCTCGATAGCATTCAGCTTGATGTCAAGCTCGTCAACCAACCTTGTCTATTTTTTAGCTGGGACTTTAAAGATAACGAACTTCCTTTGCATTTTTGTGCTGGACTTAAATCCACCATTCCTGGGCTATTAAGTTTTGCGGAATCTGCAGGGAAACTCAGGTTATTTCTGCAGGTTGATGCATACAGTCCCACTCATGATCACGGGGAGAATAGCCTTCTGTATTACCATTCGAAAGAGTCAGTAATGCTACTGCCAAGTAGTTGAATTAACACTAGAAATACTGTCACTCAGGATCCATGCAGTCTACCCCTTCAAATGCGGTCAACAGTGTTTCCCCTATATGTTTTGCAGCACGTTGTGGAGAATTTGGGACCATTTCTGAAAGCGCTGACTGGAAGATATTTTCGTTATAGAGCAGCCTAACAAATACATTTTGTTAACGGAGGTTGAGTCAAACTACTGTGGGACTTTAGCTTTTATGAAGACAATTACATTACTGCGGAACCCGACCACAAGATAAACACACACATTCCTAATCCTAGGACAGAGTCATACTCTGCCGAAGTTTTTGCTACTGACCCTACGAGCGATCATCTGAGAGTAGCATGGAGTGCTCAACATAGCTGTTGGGCGGTATGGGGCTACGGCTGCAAATCCGCTCCATAAGTCGTCTGATAGGAATAAGAACTAGACGTCTACTCATAACGTTGCTGAAAGCTTTTGACAGCCCACGACCGGTTTCGCCCTTATTGCGACTCACCAGGTTGGCGCAGTTTCCGAGTTCTCCTGAACTTTATGTTCTACTTGAACCCAAATTGCGCGAAATTGGTGGAATCTGCTCACCTGTGTATCAATTTAGTTTTCAGGGGAGACTCAACGGAATCTCTGGTTTATGATGTTCCTCTTTAACTGTAGTGTAGTAAGTGCCAACAGCGCAGGAAGTACGATCAACTGCAAGCTAGAGCTGCTACTTTGATGTGGCGGTCGGGCTCGGGTGAGGCAATCATCCCGCGGGCTACACTGTTTGAACTTGGTTCCACAGGGTGTAATCATCCCAGGAAGGCCAAAGGCTTGCAATCACATCAGGAGTAGAGAACCTCCGTACTATGAATGATCTTATCACAAGGTAGTCTGAAGATAAACTTGTACTGTCTTCTGAGGTAGGAATCTGAAAGCAATAAGTTGTTTCTCCCAGGCGACCAGCATGCCCATATTTATGGAAGCAATGATGCTACCTTCCTTCGAGGAAAGACGGATTATAAAAAGTCGGCTCCGATTGTCCAACGGTCAATCGTGACTGCCGGCGCACCATCAAATACGGTTGAAATACTTTTAAAACTAAAGAGTCTGGTGATGCTCAAAAGGCATCTGCGCAGCCGCATTAGGAGTCAGATAATAATGTCATGCTCCCTGTCCCCTCGGGTTAGTACAGCTCCATGCAGCCCAGTAGATCAAACTATTGAGTCCTCGGTTCCTGGCAATGTCGCTAATGTCTACGGCCCCATGGATCAGACTTCTAATTCAGAAGCTAGGAGGAGTGTCTCTGAACAGAACCCTCTTACTTTTCTCTACCTTGTGGGTCAGACTTTTGAATCAAAGGTTCAAGGTGGGGTACCTCCATTAAACTCAGTTCCTCGGTCTGGACAACCGGGAAGTATCACTTGCCAGCAGAGTTCTTTGTCCACCGATTCTCCTCCAGAAACCCTTCCCACCGTACACGCAAACGTTGTTGGATCATTTAATTGTCAGCTAACTAACCACTGTGTCCCATATATCCCGCCGGCGATTAACAATGAACAAACTAATACTGCAAAATTCAAGAGATCCTTCCTACTCAGGAGCTTTCAACATCCGTACTCTATATCAAATCGGTAAAAAAAATCAATTCTTTCCCGGACCTTATACCCCCCTAAAGTTGACGTATGCTGTATCTCTGAAACAAGCATATTAGATCCCAACTTGGTCATGCATCTCAAAATGCCAAGAGTGAAATCATTTCTTTCATGTTTCACTCTCGCTCTGTCAGGTGATCCAGAAAATATGGCTCGTGGGATTTGGCGTGGGAGTTGCACTCAGCCCCAGAGCTGAACGCGCTTTGCTGGATTGTATTCCAATGAACAGTCATTTATGCTTCGTTCGGTTATCCAGCTCAATCAAGCCCAATGTAACTCGGCATAAAAACGGTGCCTCTTTGTAGTGTCTGCATATGCCCCAACGGACTGAAGTTCTGACTGTGAGAAGGATGCTCTCCATCGAGATTCCCCGAGCTCATTCAACAAGCAAGAGGCAAACTGATATTTTGATCCTTGCATGTTCTTGCATCCTTGCATGTCCAACTCGGCCGTCTGGGCTCCTTGAAATCATATTTGGGTGGTGGATTCAGGATTACTGCTCGTCACACAAACAACGGAGAGCGACAACTCTACTTGTGTGCTGAACAACAATGAGTTGCCAACATGAATGCTCCAATTGCGCAACCTGGTGGCCACCAAGTGCAAATCAACTGTGAACCCAGTTGGATCACGTGGCTATCAGTCACCGCTTGAGAGTCACAATCTAAGACTGATACCCCTTCTGGGGCACATGACTTGATTCCGATCACCCCATAGGTGAAAGAAAAAGCATGCTAATCCACCACTTTCGGATATCTACCACAGCTCAGAAGTATCGAGCTGGGCGAACTCGACTACCCTCTACAGTAAACCAACACTGTGCTGATAGCGGGTAAGTGCATGAGGCATGGAAAAATGTGGAAGCATCTATGCTAACGGTGTTCACTGCTGTATGTCTGACTTCTCCAAGACGGTCAAATGACTACGGGATATCGTCGAGATCGCTAGTCCTGATTGACGCAAGGAAAGCCATACTAGAATACAGAGAGCACGACGATGCACGCATACCCCTCAAACGCCAAATAGTGAAGGGCCCAAGGAATGACCGAGGGCTTTGGTGAACAATGGAAGCTCAGGAGATGAAGAAGGCTTTTATCACTGGAAGCACCAGTGCCTCACCCCACTTAGTACAATTGTCTGGCCAAAAGAAAGCGGAGGTGAGCGAAACAATAAGTGTAAGAGACGGCTTATTAAATCACTCACATAAACGCCAACTGGAAAGATGAGCCGAATACTTCAAAGTACAATTTAGCCCCTGGAGAGTGCATCAGTGAACAGCATGTAAATCCTCACCGCCCCTAAGTAGGGAGTATATAATAAGAACTATCCATGCTGAAACGCGAGAAAGCATCAGGGCCGGACGATCTGCATTAAAAGAAGGCACAACTTATTGGCGCTATATGCAATTAAGAGTATGTGCTTGAAGAATGAAGCACATCAACAGTTAGTGCTATCTTCAGAAAGGGTAGGCGAACACTGTGAAAACCACCATGGCATAAGTTTGGTGGCTGTAGCGTCGAAGGTGCTCTACTGTTATCCTTCAAAGGTTGACTGAACACAGTGAGAGGCAGATCCGTGAAGACCAAGCTGGGTTCCTACTTGCATGAGGATGCATTGTTCACATTCTAATCCTCTGACAGGTTCCGGAACAGAGACAGTACTTCTAGCAGACAAAAATGCTGGCCTTCCTTGAATCCAAAGCTGCTTGTGATTCTGTAGGCCGTGATGCACTATGGTAATGTCTATGGAGCAAAGGTGTTCCCCGTAAATTCTCGACCTTCCTTAAGGGGCTGTAGGCCAACTCCCGCGGACGCGTGGGGGTCTACGGAAAGCCCGACTTCACTACCTCTAACGGTGATAGGCAAGGTTGTTTTCTTTCACCTTTCTTTTCAAAGTCCACCACTGGCGTGATCGTGGAAGTCTCACTGTCAGCCTCTAGCTCTTGTTGGGCCTAAAGGCTTCCACGGCATTCGCTCACAAATATCAAATTTGCAGGCACTGTAGCCCTCTTGGATCGGACGCCACCATAATACAAACAATATTACGTAATGTGAATAATTTTGCTTCACGGTTTGTGTGCGTTCCACACTTGCAAAATATGGAGTGCTGCTGCAAGGCTGGGTGGCTTCGAACCCCAAACTGATGCTTACGGATGAAACTATTGGGGTAGTAGACAACTTTATCTTCCTGGGCAGCAGCTATATCAGTCCCGGTGGTCTAGCTAAAGGCCACCTTTCCATCCGGATTGGGGAGGCCAGATCAGTTCCTGTGAACCTGCACCACCTGTGGCACAGTCGTGACATAAGCTAACCTTTCAAGGACCAAATTTACAATACTGTGCGGTGCGATCCATACTGTTATGTGAATCAGAAACCCGACCTCTGCGCTTTGAGGATGTTAAAAAAACTTCACTGACCAACCATCGATATCTTCGGAGTATTGCCTGAGTCCGGTGGGAACACCGGAACCATAATCCTGGAGTACATCGAATGATTTTAGGAAGAAAAAACTCGCCCATGAAAAATGAACTGATCAAACCCCATAGGTTGCGCTGGATTGGTCAAGTGCTCCGTATTTCAGTTGACCAACTTCCTCGAAAAGCCCTCTTCGCACAACGAGGTGAAGAGTGGAAGCGAGCCAGTGGAGGTCAAACAATGACTCGGCAGCGAGGAATGAAAGCCATTACCAGCAAACAGAGTTGCACTGGTGGTTGCCTTCTCCCTGAATGGGGACCCTAGGACAGGACACATCGATGGTTAGAGACATTGTCAAACATGTTGCGGTAGTGAGCTCAAGGGTGCACATGCATCCAAGCTGTTGCCTTCAGTTTGCCATCCATATCTCCCCGGTGAAAAGTCTACTGACATCAGTTACCGCCTTCCTATATCATCACTGAAAGGCAGCTGTGGCAGCTGTGACCTGTGTGGACCAGCTGAAGCTGATAATAATGGAATACGACGAAAAGGCTCGCGATCCCAAAAGACCACATGGGTGCACATACATCCTCAATTTCCGCCTAACTTGTACATTCGATTAGCTTTATAAGCCTAGGAAAAAGATGAAGGAATAATTCGATGTCTAGAACGTTGATGTCTAGATATTGTGGACCTTAAGAATATGCTTGCGGTCATTTTCGACGCCATAGTTATTATTGTTAATGCGGTAATATTCGATGAAGGCATTCGCTACTGATGTTGGAAGGCCACAGTTTTACAGGAAGACTTGTCGGTACGTCTACCGCTCCTGTTAGCTGGTACTCCGAGGCTCGATGCTAAGATTGCTTGCTGACATCATGCACACACACCGTCGGAGTTTCCACACAATCACCGAGTTTGTCCGTTCAATGGATTATAAGGCAGTGTGGACTAGGCTTGGTCTAGTGCTTGCGGTGTAGGGGCTTCGGTTCCTGATATAAGGCAGCAAGGGAAAGGCAGTGTAGCGAACGTTACAAACAAGAGCAGTGTGAAAGCTGAGGCACCGGAAAATAGATATGCTAAGAGTATGCAGTACTCAAATTCGCGCTGTTGGATCCACACAAATGCACAAATGTTTCACGGGTACAAGATTATTCAGTGCACACACAGTAGTGGAAGAAAACGCAGGGTGCTATGGGGGGTATGATGATAACCCGGAACCGGTTTGGGTGGTCGTTTGGAATCTGGTCTAAAGAAGGCATGATGATGGATGAAATTTTGGCGTTAGTGACAGAACTAACTTTTTTTACCCTTTGTGTCTTAAAGTCATTATGGATGTTGCAACAAATAGCACAGCCAGCCTAACACGACCATTGAAGTATGAAAGTGAATAAATGAACCGCATAAAATTTGCAGGATATATTCCAATCAGTGACCAGTTAGGGTTGAGGTTTAAACAAGTATGACACACTGAAGATGGTGGTGGCAAGTTGCAAAAGTCGCAGCTCACGCTTCTTAAAATTAATTGATGAGGTCACAAGGTCCCTCATTGTCAGCTAATACCACTGGTTAATGCATCACTGGGCTGTCGAACGGATTTCACAGAGGTTACGTGTTGTATGTTGGACAAATCTAGGTATCCCATAACCCAGGCGGCGGTAAAACTTCATCTTTAACTAGATGCAAAGTTTTGCATGCCTATATGATTGGCTGGCACAGCTGATTGTAAAAAAGGGTGACAAAGAGTCTGAACATTTTAAAAGAGAAGACGTGCGCAAGCGACTCTGGTGAACAAGCCAGTATTGGAGGAAAGTCGTGCAGGACGTCGATAAATATTGCCCGACATGCAGTTCCGTTGGGGACGACTCATCGAATATCAGTGAGGCGGAGCAGAATTTCCGTACCTGTTCTGAAACAGTTGAAGTTGCGACATTCGATTGCAAGGTAAATCGTATTCTAGTACCGGTATCTGAGCCACGCTGGGCGCGATATGTTGACCCTTAACCGCAGCGGAGAAAAAATAACCGGGTTTCCAAGGCAGTGTCGAAAGTTCGCCCAATAGACACAGAACCAGCGGAGCAAACGAGCAACCAAACAGGTTTTGCTTAAAAATTGGTATTTTGAAGCGCTATTCAAATTTGAGAGCCAAAAGCCAAACGAAAAAACAGATAGAAAGAGAAACGTATCTATTCAGATCTGGCCACTCTGCTGAGTTAGGTAGGACACCTGATAGTCACCAGCGGGCGAAAAAATGATTATTTTTTCCCTAGTAAATCTTTTCCGATAGACTCCGATGCCCTTCCATCTTAGACGACCAGCGTTGTCTGTTTCGAATCGCCTCTGATTAAGTTGTTACGCAATCTGAAGTGTCCCGGTAAGAAAGTGCCTAATGTGTTACCCTAGCTAGATCAAGGTGATTCTATCCTATCCGTCACCAAGACGCAGTCGAAGTTGTTGCAGAATCATAATTCATTTCGGCAATCACGCGCTATTGGGGTTACTCACCACCTTCTGTTGAAAATTCAGCAGTCGGCGTTAGGAAATGTCGAGTCTGTAGATGAACCGTAAATACGTGGGTGTAGCAACCGCAGCTTATAAAGTGATACTGCATAGGACTGGCTGGGACTCATTCATCATCATCACGAGCATTAGATTGACTCATAAAGACAAAACTGTCCGTACGTATGCGTAGTACGTAAACTCCGGGAGATAGATGTTTCATAACTACCCAGATGTTTCCTGAAACTCAAAGTCTTCCAGACAGTATAGATAATTAGAAGACGTCAAGAGGAATATTCAGTCGTTGGTACACGGTTACTGGGGTTTTATCATGAAGTTATTGTCATCAATAAAAGCATGTGAAGCTTCAGAGACTTGTTTTGGGTCGTTTACTAGGCTTGTGGTCACTAAATAGTGTACAGAATAACGATATTCTGAGTGCTATACCACCTTATTCACCTCAGGTACTTGTCAGACTTATAACCCAGGATGTGTCTTGGGTGTCCACCACTTCGGTTCTAGAGGGCAAACGCATACCCGGCCTATAAGCTTCTCGAACACTAGCTAGTTTCCTGTTGTTCTGAGCAATCAACTATTAACGTGTACCATTTGACTTCAGTTATATGGAGTATAGGGTAATGCAACATGGACTGAAAAAACACTACGAAATATCCTTCAGCATAAGACCTAGAAACTATAAGAAAGCCGTGGGATATCGAGTATCATAATAAACTAGAATGATGCGCGCAGAACAGGAGAAGGATTAGTTGAACTCGTGGAATTTCGCAACATCTCATCCAGCTGAGTACGGTCATCACATTAGATATGGGAGGTAGAAAACTGTCCCCCGACAAGTCAATCAACATAGGACCGGGCGTGATGTGCGAACAAAATCAATACTACAAACAAGTAACAATTAGAGGGGAAAGACAACAAAGGATGTTCCAGGTCACACAGGGTCGGACCAGTTGTGGGACGAAAGGTGGAATAGATTTTTGGGTTTGGAATTTGGCGAGTGTCTGATGTTCGTTCACACCAGTCTTACCGGGGTAGAGAGGATGAGAAATGAGAATATTTCAGGCTGATGATATAATGCGAGTTTGTCCGATCGAGATGCGCTGTGAGAGTTTCCACTGTCACACTGATTTCGGCTATTTCCACTATTGTTTCTGTCTGCCAGGATTACGATAAAACGCCCTTAAGCGTAAAAACACCCCCGACAGCCGATTTTTTGTTTAAATTAAACAGCAGTGAAGAAGACGGTCGGTATGAGTTGCCCCCACCCCGGGCATTTCTATCAGTTGGAAAGATACCACTGATACTCGCTTTTAAATTTCAGTTACTTTTAGTGTTTATACACTGTGTTTATCGGTAGTCGTGCTGTGCTGTTAATTGTGTCAAAGCATGTCTCCTTTAGAACCGCTACCGTCTGAAATACTCACTTGACATTTGCAAGAAAAATTTTACGTTTGAAGTTAGAAATTAAGTGTTTGAATGATAACACCCCTCCTTCGTCTTAAAAACACTCATATGTTGCAACTACTTGTGACTAAAAGGACGTCGTAGAGCAGAATAAAGCTGAAATTACAAAAAAAAACTAGTTGGATACTGTTTGGTAAGGAAAATGCTAAGCATTCCAGGGGAAGGAATCTTAAAACCAGTGTAGTGGAGGAAGCTCTTTTCGCCACCCAGAACCACCATGATTCTCCGATAGCAAATCGAGAGCTAGATGTGTATGAAATGGATCGCTGAAAATGACACGGTCGTGTTTCAAAAACGTATCTCTGCACAACTTGGCTACATTCTCCGATTCAGTATAAACTTTTGCAGAGTACTGGTCGAGAGATTATTGAATTCGCTCAGCTATAAAACCAATTTTTGTCCTTGAACCAGCAGTGTAGAGTTCAACAAATGTGATAAGTTTTGAGCTAGCACCGCTTATCAGCCAATTTTCCGCTGAACTGATGAACAATCCAGACAGCTTTCGTAAATTTATAACAGTTTGAATGCCTTGGGCATCAACTATTACCACAAATAAAGTTGAATATACAATCCACCGAAAATATGTTTTCTTATCAAAAGACAGGATAGCCCTAATTTAACCTGATTCGAGAATTATGCCCCCCAAAATGGCGGCGTTTATTTGTACATATTTTGCTACCAGAACAGCACCCCCTTGTTCCTGACTTTGTGTGTTCCATCGCAGTTTGGTAGCTTCATGGAAGGGAACTGTCGACAAATGTTTTGATCATAGTTTGGGATGAATGACTAGGGTGTGTTTATTCCGTACTGCACATCCACATGAATAGGTCATTCGTCGAACAATCGACCTTGTTTAGTGGTACCATTTTTGCATCTATCATATAAAGTCAAGTTCAATTAAATACAAACCTTTCCGGTGACACTGATCTAATCACTGTCCTAATCAGCTCTTAATGTAGATAAATTAATCAGCCGTCTTGTTTTACGACCAGTTGTGGCGACTGGGGGCATGAATAATCTAGTAAGCGAGCATTTATCATAATCGAGTGTCCCGTCAAAGTCATAAGTTTAATTTTTATTCACGGTTAGCACTGGTTACATCTTACAGGGAAAAAGATCAGAACTGTTGATATTTAACCCTAAGCAGTTGAGCACCATTTACTCCTACAGATCTAATATAAACCAGGGGGCTACTTCTAGCTCCCCGTTATTCACACTATGAGATCCCTCCATAAAAATGTACCGGAGCGAAATTTTTTACCTCTAACAAAAACACCCAAAACTGATGATGAGTTTGGAAACTTAGGAAGCAAGATTAATCGGATGAATGTTAGGGTTGCGTTTTCCGTCAGATGGTAACCAAACAACAACAAAAAGTCTCACTGTTACCTTAAAAAGAAAGGCCCTTAGTGGTAGGAAAAATTTTGACGTTTCTGAAGAAAACTTCCTCCGAGAATACTAAAAACGTTTACTTACACAAAACATTTTATATTCCTTGCGTTAAAAAATAATTGCCATAACAGTACCCTGTGTCCGTAGCACATGGATACGTACTACTGCTGACCAAAAATTTAAACATTTTGTGTTTATATGTCTGTAAGGCCTTTACATTTTTGATTCAGAAAATAGCAGAGGATTAAAATTCCTTTGCAGTGGGCCTAAAACGCCCACACTTCTTTTCCTACCCTCAAAGACACGATCTGTTTTGGTTGCAAATCGGCACAATACTCATGCCGTGTTTGTACGTGCACTGCGAGTCGTATTCACTCCGATGGAAAATTACAAAACACACTCTCATAGCTACAAATTGACTTCTCCCTACTGAACCGTTCCGACTGACTGCTCACGACACGGTGACGTACGTTGGGGTGGATGTCAAGCTGATTTAATTTAGTCCTGTTGCAAAGGCACTGGTGGCTGGGCGGATATATGTTACACAAACCGATACATATATGCACTGTCTGGATTGGCAATCATTAAAAAATGCAGACTGTGGAAGAAATTGATTATGGTTGTTGCTGTGTGTTTACCTCTGATAAATAAGCCAAGTTGAATTCGAGAATGGTTGTGGACCAGATGAATGCCAGACAGTATGAAAAATTATTGAGAATAAACTAACTCTGAGCTTAAGACGATATTCTGTGTGGTGTTTCAAGCCCAAACTAAATTGCTCCGTGTGCCGATAGGCCAGCTATGTACTTGAAACGTTACACTCCATCTGGTACAATAAACAGGAATGAATGATTCATTTTTTGCTGATGACAAATGAACATAGCAATGCGACTTGTTGAATCCGTGTGAACTTTACTCGCCTCGTTCATACTAGTCAATTCTCAGTCATCCAGCTAAAGTATGTAATTGTGGGTGTGCGTATATTCTCAGTGAATTTGCAATGGCCAAATGCCGTTAAAACAGCTGTGTACTGCATCCTTCATCCCACCTGAGCAAAGTTTCATACAAAACTTTCAAAACACATTACTGCTTTTCTACGTGTGAATCAACCAAAAAATACCAATCAAACTAGCCAGCCTGAATATAAAATAAAACAGGGACTTCACTAAATGTATGAATTCAAAACGAGGATTTTAGGACGGGCTATATATTCTAAGTAAAGCTTGACAGCTTTTGTCCTAAGGGATTCATTTTCTTATTGATGTAACTGGATTGCGCAGGCAAGAAAAACAGGCTGTCAACCGCGAGTACGCACATGAAGGTGGATCATATGTTCATGCAGGGATTTCAGTCGCGATCTGGTTTTGCACTTCACATGGTCACTTTAATGTAGGCCCGCTGTCATGCCAGACGTGTATTTCCTAGTCGCTGTCCTTGTACTCATCGAGACATTCCAGATATGCTTTTCAGCCTATACAGTTCACTACAATGGGCACACAGGGCATTCAAATACTGTCCAGTGAATGTGCACTTTTAAATCAAGCTCTTTACGATGTGCCAAAACAGTAAGTGTGAAGAGAGTTACGCATTTACACCGAATGGCTATGTTGCGGAATATAGGTAGCTGGGGTATGCTTGGTAGTTGGATTGCAGGGCGAACAGACCAACAAAAATTTACGTCGGGTCATCCACTAATTGCCTGTTTCACTGTTAATTCTAGAAAAAGTGAAACTTCTAATCCAAGGACCTTAACCGCAATGACAGTGTCACATGTGCTGGCCAAATCCGATCCTCCTATTCGATCGCAAATCGCACATTGATGAGAAATGCATTTGGCTGATATGAAGAAAAGCCTCACAACAATCGAGGTTGAAATGAGTGGTTGGCACACATATATAGGTGTCTAAAGGATTTGGTTTAAAGGTGAACGTTGTCTAAAGTGACAAAGCTGCAGACTGAGGCGAGGAAGGGTAGCAGCACCGATATTATTACAAACCGCCTGAGAAACTTGTGTGAACTTACTTGCGCATGCGGGGGCTAAATGATCTATGTGCAGTTTCTCGAGAGTATAGCGTTGGTCACTATGTGACTTTTTGTCATACCACTGTTTCGTTCACTTAAGCTTCAACCATGAAACTTATGGTCAAATGGAAACCGCAAGTGTTTCAGTGATCAATCGTGCCTGAGCAGCACAAAGGCGTTTATTTGTTTATTAGACAGTCGAGAAAACAGTCGCAAAGCTCACCTGAGCATCAATGGGACTGTCTTGAGTCCCCCATAACTTGGACATACATCGCCATCGAAAGCGCCTGGTTCTGATGTTGCACATCATACTGGGCTCCAAGGGACTGCCAGTGCTAAGGTCTGATTACGAACCTCGACTGTCGAGGAACGATATGACCATTAGTTGCAAGTAGATGAACTCATCTGGCACATTAGAAGCAATCCCAAAATCCGAGGAAACTTCATTGATGGTTTCAGGAGGAATGGAACACAGTCCCGTTTTTCTAAAAGGCGTATTATGGCCTATCTTGTTCAACTGTCTGTGCTTATCTATGCTCATCTACCTCTTTTGAATACCTTTCTTGTGTTTGATCAAACCTACGCCACATAGCTTCCGCTAAGAACACTGAAATGAAATCGGTCCTGCACTTCGGAGGAAGCTAGTCCGGGTGTGTATCAGTTATCTAGCTTCGTCCGTAATCATTTTTTGTATTAGATAATCACAAGTATCAAAATGAATCTCATCTTTCGATGATAAAGATTAGTGGCGAATGGTGAGTAACATGGTAAATAAACACTGGTTTTGAAACGACTGGCAAAGGTTATTCAATGGTAGTATATATGGTCACGAAAAAATGGTGGCCTCGCTTTGTGACACCTCGGTAGAAGTCGACCAATTTCTATGCAGTCCCTGAGTTGCATATCCCACAATTCAACTGACGGCACTGATCTGGAGCGTTTTCGTGGAATTATGTCTCCTAGCAGGGGAATACGTTGAAGCCTATATACACAGTTTTATTTTCAGCTAATTACAGTTGTCCGACTGTTTTGTTTATCCCCAACGAATCACCTCTTACGGCAGTAGTTGTCGGTAAAAAAGAGTGGTCGTCGTTGATCTGGCAGTTCCAAAAGTTCACAGCAGAACGGGGAGATTACTCCGATTTTGATAGGTTATTGGCCATAATTATTTCATCCCCTGAATTCGGTCAAATGGAATTGACAAAGTTGATATTTCGTTTTTCAACAGAAAGCGGAAGATGGACGATTGATCAGACATCCTGATGTTCATGATGATTCTGTGAGTTCTACAGAATACTTAAAAGAAGTTTGATCGCCAAGTATGTCCAAACCATAAGATACTTCGAATATGAGTTTTTAGGATTCAGACATTCATATAGTATGGCGCCTAATATCAGTGACCACCTCGCTGCCATGCACCTGCAAGACCATCGTAAGAATTTCTCTTTTTCTGAGTCAAAATTAACGAGAATTTTGGGATTCAGGAAAACTGTTTCGTAATATAATAAACATGACAAAATTGGTGTCCATCTTTCACACGATATCATATGTTCCACTAACCTCTGCACTGCCATTGTCGGCATTAGATATGTTTAGGAGTGTAAATATACTCTCTGTAGTGTCTGTTTTCACTTAAAACTTGAACGGTACAGGGAAGAAAAAATAAAAACTGCACAGTGTTTATGAAGTCCCGCAACGAATATCAGTCAAGTTACAAGTAACCACGGCAAATCTCAGAACAGCTGACTCTCTGTAATGATTTAGTGCAACGTTCCGTATTGGTACGATCTAAATTGTGGTCCTGCAAGAGAGGAGAAACACACCATGGGATTCAAGCAATGGGTATTTTGACAGCCAATGGGCTTCTTGCAGCATTATTTGAGGCGCATTGTGACTGACAGGAACGTATCAGTCAGGAACGTATCACCTAACAAAAATTGCCCACCCTTATATTGCCATAACTGACCAAGTGCAAATCTATGCCTCGATCTACAAGTCTAACAGTTTCCGATGTGGCAACTGACGAACTCAACTTCAACCGACTTCTGAGAAGTCATCACTCGAGGAACCAGCCAATACGTGACCACGTGATGTGTTTTCCGGGACTGAAGGATGGGGGCGCTATATCTTATCTAAGTGAGAGTTAATCACACTGCTGATTGGCCGTCCGTGGTCAAATGGTTAAGTGTTCAATCACTGGCTGGAAGGTCGCGGATTCGAAACCCTCTGAGTTTCGTGAGATTCGCACTGCTGATGATTCTCAACAAAGATGAAACAGCTGTACGTTGCTACTTAGCTTTTCAGCACGGTATGGCTTCATTGACAGGATGAAATCTCTACTGAACATCACAAAATCTCCGCACACCCCCAATACGACCTATTTTACAGCATCACACCATAATACATAAGACCCAAAGTTTGAGTGTATTGTACTAAACAGACCATGAAGTCCGGTGATAAGAAGGACCATAGCTTCACATCAGCGGCCCAGTGTTGTACATGAAAAAGTTCCCAAGATCACAAGGAACATACTTCCTTCGACATGAGATGAGTGTGAATCAGATCTATAAGATATGATTGTTTTTTGTCTCAAACAATAAAAATCTAAAAAGAGAAAATTCCGACCCAGTTCCGCTTTTGGTCAAGAGGCGAAAGACGAGGCGGTAACGGCTTTTGACGATGACTCTCCTCACAAGCCAGTTGGAAGTGTATCAAAGAGTTAAAAAATATGCACAAATCAAACAGGCCTTGCAAATTGTACCCTTGCCCGGCATGCACCCTAAATGTTGTGTCGTTCAGTATCACGGCCTTTTCAACAGATTTGTCGTTAACATTTTACTGAGACGGAAATTCCTTTAACAAATTTTGGACACTTGTTTATTGTAAAATGTTCCAGAGCTTCTTGTAAGTAAAGTTCTACAACATATCCTTCGGCATTCGCAAACTTGAAATCTAAGCTATGTTTCAATAAGTTCGTTCCAACCACATTAACCATCTGAATTCTCTTCAAAATTGTCATAGCAATTTGTTTCGCACTAGATCATCCGGTGGATCTTCCGATCGATACGGAACTGTTCAAAAAAGTGTCGAATAAACAACTGTCACAAGAATCACTAGTAGAAATTCATCAGTACGAAGGTGGTGTAGATACTTAGGTGGTCTTGCAACGCCAGAAGATGAGCGGCGAACAAAAATTTAAAACTACGTTAACCCAGTGAGTTTCTTCACAGCCTGATAAAACATCAAGCTACAATCAATTTCACAAGCATTATCGCCGGCTAACACCTATTTCGCACTCTTCGTGCAGATCATAGGTGGATAACAGCATTCAGTTACAAGTATATGGTGGACGACCGTAGTTGTTGATTAATGGTCTATCCGAGTAGGTGCATGTGGGAACCAGGGTGCCTAGTACCACAATTTTACATTACAACAAAGCTGAGTTGTTCTTGAAGGTTTTGTTTTTGTTATTTCACACCTAAATTACGTCATCTCACTGCCCATTGCCTTAAGGATTGATTTGCTGATTTACAACGATATCTAGCGTCGAATAAACAACTCATTGGAGAGAACAAAAAGGGAAAAAGTGCCGTACTGAACAGAAGAGTATTTGGTTTAAATGTAAGAAAATGCTGGACTCCGGATCCTAATGACTAATATGGACTTGTCGGCAAAAGAGGAACTTAAGGGAATTTTTTCAGAGACTCTGAAACAGAAAGAAGCGAAAGGATTAGTAAGTACTAGGTGTTTTTGGGCACATGGTTCCGGATAATCCAACCGTAACTAATTTAAAAGACAAATGAAATCCCGCGGAATCAAGAAATATGGTGAACGTAGAAGGGTTTCTATCAAAACTGCGCATTTAAATCTGTTTTTTAAAAGGACGGCAAATATACGACGCAACGGAGTGGAAGTGACACTGAGACGGAATATATTGATTGGTGAAAATTGAAGAGGGAAGATAGTATTCATATATCCAAATGATGCAATTAGACAGCCGGAGTGGCAGCTCAGATAAAGTTTACTGAACAATGAATCCAATTAAGTTTCACTGTGAGCTGCACCGAGGGAATACGAGGCAACTAGCTTTGATAAGCCAGATTATTTTATTTCGAATTTCCTGCTCCATCGAATTTTTGAATTCATTAAACGCTGATCCATCCGAGCAACAGAGGAATAAACTCACATGCTACAGAATAATTATTCTGAAGATTCACGCCACCCAAGAGATTCACTAAAGGGTGCGTTCTTGACGTTAAAAATTTTTTCAGGATGCGTCAGAGCAGCTTTGTGCAATCATTTTATACTTGTCGCCTTTGTGTTCCTACCGAGATAGCAGTGCCTCTTCTCGGTTTGCTCCGCATTATGTTTTGCGCAAACGGTGCTATTTTAGCCGAAGGTCACACCCACGCGCGTAAATTGATGTCAACGACGAATACCGCTAGAATATTTTAAGTAATTTATGATTGCATAACTAATTCCCCTTCGTCGTTGAACTCAGATCTGTATTTTGATTTGTTATTTCAGCGGCAAGTATTCCTGTCGAAAACGCTATTTTAGGCCTTTACAGCCTGGGTTTCTTTGGCGTCTGCTGTTGGTGCTGCTTACGTTCAACCCCAATCCGATAGCAGGTTACATATCCTGAAAGACATGGTGAAGGAACCAGCCATAGGAAAGTAAGTTCAGCTTCCTCTATGATTTGATAGAATCCCCGGATAAGTCTGAACTTTATGGACAGTGGCAATATCCTAACTGAAGACAGTATTCCCTACGTAGGCAACAGCATCTGTTTTCCAACAGGATTACCACCAAAGTCGGCCGACTTGATTGTAGAAAGACTTCTTAATGCTCAAGATATTTTTTACATAATTTCCTTAATAATTTCAGCGATGGGTCATTGTGAAATACTGAAGTGTATGTGTGCAGCTCAAGCGCGTGTGTCTCCCCAACCGTACGAAAATGAGGGTTGTTTTAATGCTTTGTTAAAATAGCACTTGAAAGCTGTTGTGCCTCTTTTCACCCACACACATTCCATTGGATTAAGCGTAGGGCTAGGCTGTCAGCGTTAGACAAAAAACTTGGCCCAGCCACCAAACTTGGCGCTTTAAACGTCGCTAGTCATGCTTACTTCGTCGAAGATTAAAATGAAGAAGAATCAACGCAGTAACTATGTGGGAAAGGCCACCTCGATAAAACCAGTGTCTATCAACAGTACACACAGCAGAAAAATAGAAGAGTTAAGCCGTAAGTGCAATGTCAAAGAAGGAAAGATTGCGGATCAAATCCAATATATTCGTCCTTGTTTTATTTCGTCAGAGTTTTTCCCTAGGGCACTATGGAAGTCATCTCGTGAAGCAAGAATTTTTATGAAAAAGTGCTCTAAAATTAGAAATGTAGGAAAATTTCTGTTACCAGGCCAACAAACAATGGTTAACATCACTTATCATTTGCGGGCTTGTTAGCAGTGAACCATTTTTTAACAGACGGTACACATATTTAAACGAAAATCAGAAATTTTGATTTTTCTTGCAAATGACATGGGACCTTTCGGATTGTTTCTTGTTTCATGATGGGAAAATAATCTCGCAATCGTTCAACAATTTCATAAGACGAATAGCTATTTCCAGAAAACGTCTTCAAGTTAAGGATATCACGGTTCAAATGGTGAGGAAAGATGCTTGAGAAAGGAGAACAAATTGTTGATGAATCTTAATTAATTAGATGTTTTTTTGGGAGGAAGCATCTCTTTTTTGGTTATTAATGTGAGATCAAAGCTGCTGGAATTGGTCTAGTTTCGACAGTACAAAATATATGATGTGTTTTAGTTTTGATTGTCTGGTCACCACTACCGAGCAGTGTTTGTAGCTTCGAAGGTGAATTCTGCCAGCACATCTTTCCAGTACAGCAACGAGAAGTCACAAATTTGCAAGGTGGGAAAATTGAATACGATGAGAAGACCGATATAACTGGAATATGATAAGTATCGCTGGGTTTTTTGAAGGAACAATAGATTTCCTTTCTCTCTTGGTAAATGCATGTGGTTTAATGTGTTTTATTTCAGGTCTTTTCGCAATAAACTGATGGCAGTGTACGAAGATGTGGTAATCTTCAACTGAGATTTTGTCTTGTAAGTGAGGCCAGTCAATGCTGAAAAGACGTGAGGCACTGTACAGCTGTTTCATCCTTATTGGGAATCATCAGCAGTGCGCATCTCATGAAGCTCAGGGAACTCCGAACCCGCGACCTTCCGGCCAGTAGTTGAACACTCAAAAGTTTTGCCACGAGTGGTAGATCAGCAGAGTGACCGGATAGGACACAGAGTCACTCATTCCTCAATAATGGAAACCGCATCACGTGGTCACTTATTGAATAAGTGATAGTTTATCACACTGCTGTCCAGCCGTTCATGGCCGGACGGTTAAGTGTTCAGCCACTGCCAAGAAGTCGCAGGCTCGGAACTGTCTGATTTTCATGAGGTGTACACTGCCGATGATTCCCAGTATAGATGAGATAGCCTTGCAGTGCTTCCAGGCCCTTCAGCACAGACCGGCTTCACTAACAGGGTGAACTCTCAACTGAAAAATCCCACAATAAACTTGACTTACATATTTCTGCTCCTGACTGTGTTGATTGAGGCCATTGGGGTACTTCTGGCGTGAGGTACATTTTGGGAAGCGCCATTAAAGCCACTGGTCTTTATTCGCTTTTGTGCAAACGGAGGCATTTAAATTGTCTACATATTCCATTCAAGACAACTGTTTGCTAAATTCGTGGTCAGTTTTGATTGAACATGCACATAACTGCTGGTAAACAGAAGGATGCAAAACGCTAGAAAGGCCACATCAGTGACCTTGGACACGCAAGGCGCAGAGGAAATCACAAACATGAATGTTCCAAGGTCACAAATACAGTGACCTAGGCGGTCACAAGCGCTGAATGGTGGGGTGTGCACTCGGTATGAGGAAGTGATTCGTTCGTTTGAGTAAATTGAATGACAGCAGGTGAACAGTTATCGATAAGGTCTAAATTACTTGTGCTTTCTGGGAGGTCAGATGACAGAACCTGCTCATCACAGCTGAATTCCCCTGATCCAAAATTTCGGTGAACCATTTTCTAGTTCAATTGATTAGACAGGATTTCAAGAAACCAGGGGCACACCACACACTATGCACGACGATAATAGCAGAAGTTGATGATGATGACCAGTAATTCGAGTAGGAAACTGGATTAGTGTTTGCTTTTACGAGTAAGATGCGTCCAAATTATACTAGGATGTCGTCTGCGTATGAAGCAACCAAACATAAATTGTCTGGTCGGTCAGTGTCCAAGAAGCACAAAGTCGTGAGCAGTTCACATTTTGTGTAATCGTGAATTAATATTGCTCTCTACTGGTGTTGGGATGTGCGTCCGGGGTGGTCCAGAATACGTACGTTGGAACACTATATAAAAAAATTAGAGGTACTTCGCAGTAGTGGAAGTCATAATGATGATGGTAAGTCATGATGATGGTTGTTAGACAGCAAACGGCTAAATCAGGCGGAAGGATTAAGGTGGATTACTAAATCAGAATACTTAGGGATTGACTATGCTTTCTTAACTGTGAACGGCGTATGCGAAAAATTGCCCTTTAAGGTGGCAGCGTCACAGCTTTCAGTCGATGGGGCCATTGCTTCACTCCTGGGTTTTCTGCTGTCACGCCGTCCTGCAGACGGGAACAGTTACAAAGACCGTTTTAAAAGGGGTGGAAAAACAAGTTCTATACGTGGCTTAAACAGAATCTTTGATTCCAGTGGTGGTCCTAAATCAAATAAACGAATGTCCTAAAGGATAATCGTTATTAGACCTAATGTTTCAGGCTGATGGAAATTGGAGCAGAACATGCAAAACTGGTGGTCTAAATGAGGGATTTCAATTCCGGATTTCTGGAAACGGTCCCATATTTCCGAAAATGGTATTAAATTAGAAAGCAGCACAAGCTTTTTCGTCTTTGGAAATTAGTTGTTTGAAGATCTTATGGTGCCTGATTTGGAATTATTCTTCTACCATTTGCACCATGCATTCTTGTAGTTTGCGCTGATATCCCGGGCCGATCGCACAACGGTCTGACCGCTTAGCCAGGACGCTCAAGATTTATACAATCATTTTCACACTTGGTATTAACTGGAAGCTGATCTGAAGATCAGTTGGACCTTCCTTTCCTACCAGTCCACAACTGGATGTACCGAATAAGGGCCGTCATACATTTCAGTTAGAACACCATTCAAAATATCGGAGTGTCGGCGTACCTGTAAGGCTGACGAAAAGTTGCAACCATCCACCATATTTGTCGCCCTACATTTGGCTGATCTGGTTCCAACTGGAACACGAGGCGAATTTTGTAAGGCATATGCAACTGGAAAGTTTTGTAAACGGAAGGTTTAGCTGATATTCAGTTGAGTCCCTGGTTAACACTGTGTTGAGTTGCAAATGAGTGTAATGCAACAAATACGTGAAATCCGATGTCCAGCTAAAAAAAACTCAAAAATACGCCCATCTTAGGAGCCCGAGGATGAAAGAACCCACTGGTGGGCGGTTTAAGAGTTTTCGACGAATTTTTGTGTAGTGCCATGTGCTGATATTTTATCCGTGTTGGTACAAACAACGTGTTTCGCAGAATCCACTTTCCGAAGAGACAGGGCTCAGTTTCCCTAACAACTGTGAACAGTTGTGTGGGTCGCTAGAAGCCAATGGTATGAACATCACTCAAGTTGCAGTCGATTGTTCAGCTGTCGGCTTTGTTGTACGGCTGCAGCAGGCCAAACGTTGGGCTCGCCTGACTTGAGGAGGGTAGGACATTCGAAGACAATTTGTTGCGACAATGGAAGTAAACTTTATCACGCCCTATCCCCGAAGCTGCGATGAGCATTACCATGCGGTCAGCCAGTTAGACTCCGTTTCCCATCCCGAGGTCAGTGGGCGCGTACATGCCCTCTCACCTAGAAAAGCGAGTGGGAAACTGAAAAGTCAATCAGCCTTGCTTGACATCAGCACGTCAGTTGGTTTAATGACTCCGGTTTTTATCCACTGTCCGGGAGTGCATGTGTGTTATGTGTGTGAGATTGTCTGCATTCTAATGTGTGGCCTTATCTTGCCACCCAGGTTTTGTTCAGCCTCGTATGGCTATAGCAACACAAACGATGCTGATGCTGATGACGCAGATTTAGTCCCCTAGTCCGTGTGTTGACAGGCGCAACTCCTTGTGGGTTGTGTGCGACGGATATCCGTGAGAACAGTGAGTGCATTCCAACATGCGATAGTAACTTAGAGATAAGTATACGAGCATCCAACAACATTGTCTTCTCCAAGGCACCATATAAACTTGCTTAAGCCGACGTGGACTGTTGTCGGGGGAGTGAGACATCTGGAACATTCCAAACTGTCCATTATATATGACTCATAAACTAGACACCAAACTATGTGCAAAGTTTGGGCCCAAAGTATCATATTACAACAGTTTTATTGTCGATAAAACATTTGATGGTAATAAAACTGTATCTGATCACACATCTACGCAACAGTAGATGAATAGATGTCATATTATAAATGCTTTTTGGTGGAGTGCAGTAAGCTGACTAGATTTTAAAAAATAAATGTCAGTCTTGTTAAGGGGCGGTTGACATATTCATGAGCAACAGTTAACTTTTTGGCAGCATTCACTTCGTACTTCGGAAGTATTCTATTTTCTGCGAGGCAAATCACCGAGTGATTCATAGAGTCATAGAACACCGTTTTTAACTCACAGTTAGACATCTTATTCCTGGCTATTTATAGTCAAACAATAAGGAGTTTTTGTTAGAACAAATTTCGGTGCCACAAACTTTCGTTAAACGACCTGGTAAGTGGCCTTATCGAAGGCAGTTAACCATTCGCAATGAAATATATTCTTTTTTCAGGTCATAATATTTTGCCAGGGTATAACTCTATGTGGCTTATGCTTTCTGTTCATGTTTAAGCGTCCGGTGCAGTTAAAGTTTAATGAAATGAGAGTGGCCGATAATAATAGTTCGGCCATCCAACCTACAGCGCGAAAGACGACAAAGTGAAACTCTGGGTAGCCTTAGGGTTGTGCCCTATTACAGTATGTACAAGAAGGGCTTGCTGGATTCCAGTTCGCATAGCTCAGTAACAGAAATCCTATAGCGTTCATACGTTGTGCCACGACTAGAACGAACGAACAGAGGCATATACGTCATAGTATCTACCCCTTCTAGAACAGAATCCTCCGAAGTCGTACGAACAATCACGGTGTACCAAAAACTAAGGGAAAAACTCTGGGTAACTAGCCAACTTGACAAACTATAATAAACAGGTCTAATACTGCCAGGTGAAGCCATAAGTCGGGCTATAATGACTGCGATGCAGGATGCGTTGGCCAAACAGCCTCCAGTTAAACAAGGGTACACAACATGGGCAAACGCGACTAGAAAACGACTCAACGATTACTCTGTACGTTGTAGCCGAGGATCCGACAGATAGTACCGCCAGAAGTGAAACAACATCAAAAACTTAGCAACAGTTCTCATCTATGTAGCTCTATTTGACATTTTGTAACGAAAGCTTTCATTGGAGCTTGAGACAACCGTCTATAAGGTGCGAAAAGTAGGATGTCGAGTGCAATTTCCAACTTGCTAAAGTTTCTGGTCTCCAACAGATGTCCTAAACTGTGTTGTATTTTTTCTCTTTAGGTTAACACTGATAGACCATAATTACCGATAGAAAAGCTGAGACGTTGTGCAAAACAGCTTTTACACGGACTCTTTTTTCGTAAATAAACGTGAAAAATAAACTTTTTTCTAACCTCGCTGTCTCCAAACCACACTGCCATTCTGGTCACGCGCTACCCATATGAAAACACCACTCTAGTCGAGTCCAGTTGTGAACAGTCTGCTGAGGTCATGAAGGTCGTCAGCAGCACCATCGGTATGAGTCTTTTCTGCGTGACTATCAACTGATAAAATTAGGTTATTCTCAGAAAGGATTTCCATTAGAATGCCCTTCGGGTAGGTAAATATGTCCCGCTCGGGACAGCCAGTGTCTTCTGTTTAGTACGTGGGGGCCTGTTTCCACGACGGAAAATTGGGAGGGAAAATTCCCCATACCGCGAACGTCATCTATGTACTAGTGGTGTTTATTCCTGGGAAGTATCCCTTCCTGCTGTCCTAAAGCTGGGTAAATACTATCACCCACTCTCACTCAACAATTTTTCAAGGAGCAGAGACTGCATCAGGAAATCACGTGTAGCTGCCACCTGACTGTGGTAACTGAACCAGCAATTGTTTATAATTTAATTCGATACCAGGTTGGAAAACATCACCCATCAAAGCAGTCCCTCAAGTAGACATTTGTAGGCCTTGGATACCGGTCTCCTCCCATCGAATTGCGTGTTGCCCGGATACTGCGTTAACAACAGTGGAAGATGATGTGAGATGAAAAATGAGGTTGATTGCTCACCACGGCCGATAGCTGAGAGTGTTTAACGCACAGCAGGTGGTGAAAGTAGACGTAGTTAGAATTTGGTAGCAGGTGTGAATTAAACGAGTGGGATTTGTTTCACCGAGAATGATGTGTCTTGTGAAACGTGTCGTCTGTTGTCCAAAAGCTATGGTCACTCATTAGACTAAATGCGTAAGATTGTGAAACAATTTTCATACCTGCTGGTTTCATACAGAAACGTCTCCCTTCATAATGATGTTCAACATTAGGAATATCTGCTTATCTGTGTACAATTGCTGGGGTGCTGATGACGAATGGACGGAAAAATCGGATACTCGTCTTCCACTTTTTTACAGAAAGATTGTTTTGGAACAAGTTGCGAAACGATTATTAGCTTTTAATTTGTGGAAATTGTAAGCTTTCTGTCGGATGCTGTTAATGTAGACAAAGTCTGTCATAAGGGGTTGAAGACGCGACTATTCAACATGTACTCTGGACATTTGAACAGGCTTCTAAGCTTCGGTCACACATTAGGAAACGCACAGGTTGTAAATAAGGGTTTAAAGGATATAAGCCTCGTGATTTATCACATTTAAGCCCTTTGCATCGTATGCTGTCTAGCGGGCTATTAGTGATGGTCTTATTGGCGCAAAGTGACTAGAAAGCAACATTTAACAAACAGGATCGTCCGAAAAAATTCCTAGATTGTAGATGGGCCCAAAATGCCACTTATATTTGTTAAAGAATCTGAGCACATTTTTGCAACAAGCTGCTCTGGGTACGTGAAATACCAACCACTTGTGGAAACATCCGGACCAAGGGGCATCTCGATTGCCTACTTAAAATAACTTCATGAGGAAACAAGTTCAGCATGATAGCGCAAGACGACTTATAATAGACTCCAGCAATCCAAAAAGCATACATAAGCTGTGGTTTTTCAGAAATTGTCTTATGATGACTGTAATCCGTCTACTCATCATATGATAAACAACATTTCAAGCTAAGTTAGGAAGGCAACCAGCTGCACGTCTAGTGGGTAGCGACCTGTGTAGAAGCTTTTGTCGGGTACTGCTGTAGTTAAGTGTTCCATTGCTGACAGCAGCAATGGTTGGCTACCGATCAAATTTGTGCACATATGGAGTGTGTAAAGATAAGTTTTCCTGACTTAACCCATGCAATAAAAGTCAGGTAAGTGGGTTGCATGTTTCATATAGTTGATAAGTCTCACTGAGAAAAAACACCTACAAAATTCGTTTTCCGGCTTTCAAACCCTACAATACTGTTCATCAAATCTTCGGCGTGGACTATGGCTGCTCGCACGCAGTCCAATGTTCTGATGAAAGCATCGCAGGGGCCGCGCCACTTTTATTACGTTTCAAATTATTGTCATTTGTTTCTGTTTCCCCAAGTTGAGCCCAAGTGCTTTGAATAGACCTAAACCAATTTCTCAGTTACAAAATCATCACTCTTTTCTACGATTTGCTACTTATTGCTCCACTTAAGTATGTAGACTTAAAAATTAAGTTGAACGAAGTAATTCTATGGGCTTCAGCGTCTACAAATTAATGGGTTATTATTTAAAAACGCAACCATTTCCAACGATAGCAAGCTGATTTTCATCCACACATATCTACTACGAGAAGACTGGCGAGAAATTTTTTGGACTGCTTGCTGACCGGTAAGAAGACAGTGCAGTCCGTTTGATGCGAAAGATTGGCGAGTTCTTGCTTTAAAAAGTGAGGCGGTTCTATCTTTGTCCTGCAGCACATTTGGGACGCTATTATTTCGATACATTTCAAATGGGACCTGTATTTGTGTTCATGTTTTGATGCACGCATGTTCAAAAACCGCCTTTATTCTGATGAGTTGACTGTAATATCGCAAGAAATCAAGGTAATTTTACTGAGTAATTCGGTGAAATGCTACTGTGATTATTTCCAGGTATGTTGACCACAGACAGCGTCAACTTTGCAACTCGGAGTAGGAGGCTTGGAAAACGGGGACGTGTGTGGTTGATTAGCTTGTTTAACTGGGAAATGGTTGTTTGCGCGCACTGTCTGAAATGTTTAAGCAAAAAGTAGGTAATTCGTTAATCTTGGAGGGGTTACCAATATCTTTGAAGATTACTGGCATTGCGCTCTGTTTGTGCTGCCGTTTGGGAGTAAAAGACACCTAGATTTTAATAGTTTCCTTGACTAGGAAGTCGTAGGTGCTCATCTCACGCAAGGTTACCCTTTAAGCTTATGGGAAAACGTTGTTTTTGTGCTTCCCCATCAGTCTATTATGACAAATACAAAGCCAGCGGTCAGGCGGCTGGAAACGACCGCATTTCCCGCTAACGGCTTTGATAGTAATAGTTTAACCAATATAGACGGAGGTGGGTGACTGTAGGTCAGCCCATTGTTTGCTGTCTGTTTTAGGTGAACGATTTCTGAGCTTATGACAGACCACAGTTGTTAGCGCTCACGAAAATCAGAGTCGCTGGTATGAACGCGACCTTCACTCACTGCCCAATCAAAACTTACAGATAACCACCTTCTCGAAAAACAAGGGATATAACGATCAAGAGAGAATTTTTGTTTCACATATCCAACGAAAAGTGATTATAAATGGTTTCCAAGACCTGATGAGTTCACGTGTATTACGCAAGTTTTCGCTTTTGTTACTCTCTAAACTGCAACTTAAATTTTTGTTAACTTTGTTCTTACAAAGGAAATTCGACCTATTCGTGGTCAGCACTCTGTGAAAAAGTTTGTTTTGGTGACGTGGACATCTGAATAACTGACCTTCTCCGTGAAAGGTGGTGAAAAACATTTTTCATTCATTTCATTTTCAGTATATCAGGTTTTGGTAATCGACCGTGCTTTAAGGCATGACAACTGTGAATTTCAGTTCGAAGATTCACTGTTCACTGGTAACCTAATTAGCGCGCACTGTTTGTTGGTTGGTTGGTTTGACAGCCGTACGTTTCACTACTGCCTTGGACTTAAAGCAGCAATTTTAAAGAAGCAGTTTTGCACTATTTTGCATTGTTTGCGTAAGTTTGGCTATGCAGTTGACATTTTTTAAGTTCCAAAATGGCAGTATCACCCAAACTTTAATTTACCAGTGCCACGGATTTTCATTCACTATTGCCGACTGAAAGACTGTGATCGAAGCTTCCTGCCTTACGTCAATAAATGTATGGAACAGTTTATTACTTGTAAAGCACACACCTTTGGATTACTTGAAATAGAACTGGAATAAAAAAACAGAGTAGGCATGTGAAACACAGAGATCCGCGGCGATGGTCCTGCGAATTCCTGTCTAATGAAGGGAACACCGCACGTCACCAACACGCCTTTTCGACTTTCCCAACTTAGTATGATTGTAGTGTGATGGAAAATAAAATCCAAGGGAATTCGAGCTGATTACTGCAACCACTAACAGAACTGCATTGCTAAGTGTTCAGCTACTGTGTAGAATATAAGATAAAAATTGCCTACACTTACAGCAATTACTCAACACTGTGAAAACTCAAAGGTATAGTCAAGGGTTCATAAGTAAGAGCTGGAAAAATATATTGCTTCATACCTCACCTACGACACCTTTTTGAAGGCTAAGTAGACTGACTGGGCCAGTATGCTATTCGAGTAGCACGTAGCACGCAGCCATTGCTACCGGTGTGGGCTGGAACTGTAAGAGACGGTGAAAAGTCTAGTTAGAACCCTGCCGTAGATCTTACCTGAGGTACTTGTTAAATCCAGTCCCTATCAGTCAAAATGGTTGCCCATCAAGTTCAACTTTCTCGTTTTAGAGACACTGCTTTATTTCAAAGTACATACAATGTTTACATAAAACTGTACTGCTTTCCGTCCTCTGCCGCATTGATATTAGAGTTGTACCATGCTCTTTTGCAACATCATTACGTCATGTTAGTGAGGGTACTTCTTCGGCGAAGCAATTACAGGTTTCTCTCGAATACCCAGCCAAATAAGTTGGGTTGTACACAAGAACAGGGACAGCCCATTTTATTCGAGCAACAGAAAATATCTCTAATATGTCTTCCGATGTAATCACATAACATCATCGTTAACAAACCATCTTGTTCATTTATGGCGCCTCATTTTAACCCAAGATGACCAGTAGCTCTCAGTTTTTGTCCCACGCGGTAAATTATTTGAAATAAGGGTTGAACGTGTGATACAACTCCATATTTACTGCAGAAAACTTCAGACGTATTGGGTGCCGGTGTTTATTCTACTGGTTACGGTGTCAACATTTTTGAAAACCCCAACGCACTTTATCGACCAAATGGAGCGCAAACCATCATTTCGCCACAGAGGGCAATTGAAAACTAAATGAACTTGCAGTGGCTCATCTTTACTTCCCACATGTACCCTCCCAGTCGAATCTAGTTAGAACTAATCATACAGATCGACCGATCAACAACTCTCCTCTTTTACCAACTTCACACACTGGCAACCACTTTCTGGGCGAGTGTTGCTGTTACTACCTGCAAAAGTTGGTACAGCAAACCGCTGGTCGTCACGGTTAAAAAGAAATGAATTTTAAAGGTCGGAAAAGACCTTTATTTGCTCAATGTTCTAAATTTAAAAGCATATTGAACAGTTTTCGGAAATAGGGAAAATAAAAACCGGTTTTCTGAAAATCAGGTCAGATTTTTGTTTTATACTTGGCATAGCCGAAATTTTGAAAAAAAACTCAAAAATAACGCAAACCTGAAAGTAGCACCCAATTAGTTATTTTTTTAAGAAAAATGTCCGTCCACCAAAATCATGTCGGTTATCCGATAGGTTTGAAAGCCGTGAAGTGAACGAACATGCTAGAAATAAACTCATTCTACCAGTTTGGATGCAGCGCTACAGGTAGAGCAGTACGCGCTTTGAGTGCGATTTGAGAAATACGAAAAGATTTAATGATGCTGACAATGAGTGTGAATTTCAGATGACTATTCTCAATGTTGAAGAATGAGCTGGTATTGGTCTCCGAATTTGCCGGTCAAGTCGAATTATGTAGACTGATCCTCAAGAACACCAGGTAACGCTGCATGCGGTTTGAGCTGAGATGAGTGAACCAACCAACCTTAAGTTAGGTACCACAGCACTCAAGTTCAAATGCACAGCACGTAATTTAACGGCCTTCCATTAACTTAGATGACATGACGTGGAATTTTTATGTGTTAACTGCTGTTATCTTTTCGAATTAGTAGATATTCTGCCGAAGATATTTACAGGCTGAAATTAGGAGCTATAATTCTGGTACAAATAAACCAAAAAATAACTATCTTCCCACTTCTGAGTAACTTAGTTTCTACTCAAACAACTGCCCACAGCATGTCCGAACAAACTGCTACATTAGGCCAAAAAATTTTATGTAAGCTAATGTCCGGAATTTTCGGTAATAATGTGAATCACACACCAGATGAATCATTTGCACGAATTATCAGAAGTTTGTGATTCACTCAATTGGACACATCCAGTAGAATATTCATGCTCGGGCGTATAAGAGTCAAATAAATTTGGTTATATTAGAGAAGTGTCAACAGCAGAGGGGAAAAAATTCAAATGGCGCTGCGTACAGAAAACCTAAGCCACCTTCACACTTGTGAAAAATTGACTGGACTATGATCACTAGCTTTTAGCGTCTTTATGAATGACAACAACCACGTTCATAAGTAATTCCCGGAAGTTCTCACTCTAAAAGTTGTGTCCACTCCCTGTGAATCAAATAGTTTTTTGTCAAAAAGGCCTTACAATGCACAGCTCGGTATTGCTTCCTCTGGCTATGAAGTTGAAGTGAGGGATACAACAGTATGACTTGGTCATCGAACATCTTTCAGCATTCTTGCCAATGATGATTAAAGGTCATTCCGATCTGGCAGTGCAGTGCATCTCAATTTAGAAAAAGCCAAAGAGAGCAACAATAGGCGATCTGTTCCCCTAAAAATGGGTCATTACATAGGAACGTTTTACTAAGAAAAACATTTTTATTCGTATCAGTAAAAGCCTCAAGGGCATCACAACCCACGAGGAAGAAAGTTCATATAATCTGATCACTAAGCTCATAATCAGTCAGATGTAAAAAGTCTGTCTGATTAAGCTGAGCGTAGCCGACAAATGCGACTTTGTTATTCCACCTGTGATCGACCATCCTTAGTGTACCCATTCAAACTCTGTGGCATTTGCATTGGATTTTGAGTAATTCCGCCGAAATTGTAATGTGCGTCAACATGTCCGCTATTACATGCTCCATTGTGATTGGAATTATAGCCATATGCTTGCTGGATATGGATATGAATAACGATCTGATGAACATAAGTATTTTCCGCAGCATAACTACGAGTGTGCAGATTAAATTGCGTCTACCCATTCACCTCTGGTTGGATGATAAGGGATATTTCACTACTCCGCTAGGTCTGGCCATCACGGTCAATCGCGTACTTATCTAAGTCAAGCATTTCATGACGCGACAGTAGACCGTGGCTCAGGCAACCAAAGCCCTCGATTTGAAGGCCAAATTTTGGGGGACAGAAAGAAGTGAGAAGAGGGAGATTCCAGGAGTGATTCCCCTGGAGAAGAGTGTCAGAAACCACCAAATCTTCCTAACTGGTCAACGTTAACCGAATTGTTTGAGCTGTATATCAGGCTTGGAGGCTCCGCCACATTACCGGAGCACCTAAACCCACAATAATGCGTCACAAAAGTTATACGGTTTAGGAAAAGAATGAAATATCCTTTGAGCCATAATTTGTCTGATAACTTGCCCGTGTGGATGTTTTTTTATGGATACAGCCTATGTTACATTTACCCCACTCATGAACCTGGCAAGCTTTCTGTCGCAGTCTGCAAAAAGCGGACGAAAGTTTCAACTGCTACTTCGTCCTATATAAGTAGTTCGGACATAGGAAAAATGTTTCAACATCTCACCCCCTAATTAAACAAACCGCTCTTTAAAATAAAAATACTTTGCATGAGAGCTGTTCCTTGAAAGGATGGGTATGATACCCAGTCCACAAACTTCTCTCTTGAATGCATTTAATAAACGTACATTAATGGTAGGTGGGCCTGTTGAAAGCTCCATGCTCGGGTGTTCCATTGTGTGTTCGTACACATAAGACTTAAGGTTCGCCGGTCATTCACTGGTATATTGATATATTTATATATATTTTGAAAGTGTAAGGACCAGTAATACCCAGACAACGTGATTCAATACCCCAGCTGCCTGCTTAATTAGAAACAGATCGCACTTGTCAGTTAATGTTGGCAAAATCCTCCACCAACAGATCGGAGAATAGAAGTGCTGAACGAATTGATACCCGGAGGGCTCGTAGACAATGAGCTTTCTATACTTAGCATATGCTTTACGGCTCTACGCAAAGCTTGTTTACGCTTTTTTGTCTGTTTTTCCGTCTGTCCCCTGTCGTTTTCGGAGGAAGTCTTTTAGGGAAAGTTCATCTCTGCCCAATTCTCAGTTGGGAGAACATCTCATTTTTGCACCGATTGTACATCTTCAAAGTACATAATCTCTGGTTGGTGTTTTGACTGTCATACACACGATCCACACAGTGAATCACCTGTAGTGATGATTTTTACGTCTGCACAAATGTAACTCACCAGACCCTAGCAACTGTATATCCGCTGGACTTGTCAAAATGACAAATAGCCTACAACGAGTGGATGGTTTTGTGACCACTTTCTGGCGCAGATACTAGCAATGCCAAACTACCATTGCCAATGTATTCAATGAACTATGAGTGCGTTTGACAATCAGATCAGTCAATCAGTCAATCAGTCAAGTAGATATCCAATAGAATCTGTCGGTCGCACTGTGGGCCGTGCCTACGTATAAAACTCGCACAATACCATTAACGAGTTCACGGAAAAGTGTAAATGCATCATGTAAATGTCAGAATAAGCCCCGCAAGACATTATCTAAATGTCTGGGAGTGCCCAGTTGCCAGCCGAATCAAAACTGGCTGAGCACTTGTCCGCCACAATCGGTGTCCTACCAACGTGTTGGTTTGATCAGTTCGTGATCTGTAGGCGTATGTACAACTGAGATGAAGGTGGTCCCAGACCCTTCCTAAAAATAAATGGATGGTACAAGTATGGGATTAAATTAAGCCAGCGGCCATTTGCGAACGGAGTTTCTTAATTTTGAAGTGCTAGCGCAGACTGTGGCTTTTCATCACGGATTCAAGTCAACTACGATTCCGTCTCTGTACGCGAAGACACAAAAAGCCCCATACTTCTGTTTCCTTCCTGCTGTGGTATGTATGAAAATACGAATTACATTCTGGTCGAAAACTGTTTCTGATAGGAAACAGGAAGCAAACAAGTACGTTGATTCAGTTTTTACATTTAACACGATACTAACATACATGAGAGATAGGCACTTTTAGACCATACCTCAATTGCTTGACTTTAACCACGGGAAGTGGACAAAGCCTCGTTTATTTTCGCAGCCGTTTGTAAAAAAAGCCTTCGAATCGTTTGTTGTTGCAAAGAAATTTAGACCAAACCCAGGCTTTTTAAATAATGATGAACTTGTTTTTGACTGGATCATACCACACGAGACTCGCTTGTTTGGGAGGACAAAGGCGATGTAATTAGTTGGCTACACTACTGATATTTCCTTCCCTCTACTTGTCGTACAACGAATACTTGAACAAGACAAAATGGAGGTTTTTCATTTTCCGGTGATCAGATATTCCAACCAAGTGAAGTCCTTTTCAACACCTAAAGACTAGCTTTCTTGACTTTCCCCAAATCAGAAGCGAACACGCAACATGTTTTTCACTCACGGTAGTTCGGGCAATCGCAAGACGCTACGGTGCCGGTTTTCGTGTCCAAAACTCAGATAGCATCAGTGGAACTTCCCACAATATATTCTGTCCGATTATTGTGCCAATAGTAAATAAATGGGAGGACGTTTTTTACTAAGCCACTGTGAGAAATTTGTTACTTGTAGCAGTTGTATCAATGCCAAGATGATAAAACCATCCGGAGGTGTTCGAGGATATTATTGGTATAGTCATACCATCATTTTAATTGGATGATCTCCAGGAAAACAGTATGTCTCCGGAGTTAATGCGCTTTGTGAGACTGGATGCCCTCGGTCATCAGTACCCCTGAGGCCATGCACATGGATTTTGAAGGAGTCATGCCAATTAGTTGACTTAATATCAAGTAAATTTAGGATTTGAGACTGCTAGACCTTACGAACAGTTCACGATATACATGACATACATACACACACTAAAAACTTTACTTAACAGAACGCATCCGCACGCTCAAGAATCCAAATTGGGGGAAAATATGAAAACCTGCCAATGAAGTGTAGCTGACTTTTGACACAATCTCCCTATATCCTTTGTTTGGGTAAATGGATAGAATGCAGCTTTTCACAACCCAGTAACCAGATGTACTATTCAAATGTGAGAAACTAAAAACAGTTTGGTCACCTCTTTTGCTCTCGCTAAAATCACCTGACACCAAACCAGGGCGAACTTAATTAGCTTCTCGGGAATACCTGACGACCCGATAAATCACATTTCTAGAGAAAAATGGTGGCTCTTTTGAAAACACGGCAACATTTAAACTAAAGCTGGAATGACAGCAATTTTTAAAGAACTGTTTGCACACTGGAAAACTTATCTTAGAATAAAACTGATTGGATTTAATTTCCGTGAGAAAACATTTGGTATTGTTAGCGTAGCGTAACACAAATTGCGAAATTTCTTTCGGAGAATCAACATCGGACGAAGCGTTCAAATCATGAAGAACGCAAAACATAAAAATTGTAAAATGTACACGTGAAGTTATTACATCTTGTTTAAACAACTATAAAATACTTTATTGAAATTCTCCAACGTTCTGAAAGTTGCACATCATTATCAAGTGATTTGTAATAACGTGAAAAGTTTCCTGAAGTTTTGTATAGGCTTCGCTTCCTTACTTTCTGTGTTGCATATTGACTGGATTGAGAGCCACCCACATAACTATTTTCCTGCTTTCAAACTGCTCACATACATCTATGAAAGATTCGAAACTTCATCAACCACCTAAAATGCGGTTGAGTGTGACTATTTGCCTCAGGCTCCACACTCAAGCGGTGCTCAGTAGTTTTTACATGCCACGCGTCAGCTTTGTAGGTAGTAACAGCAGGAGCCTGTCTCTCGGTCTCTACTGTCCCCATGGCTGCACTACTTTGATTCACTGTGGAAAATGACCTTAGAGGAGGATTAATTTGACTAAGAAAGTGAAAGTTAAAAAGTGGTGTTTTGTTTGTTCAACGCTCAACATAGTTCGGAGAAAGACTGTTGATAGATGTGTGAACTTCTGTAACATAAGAGCTAGGAGATGGCCTCTCGGGTAGGCCATTTACTGTTACAAGTCAGACATGCAGCAGATAAACTTGTTCAAATATGGGTGGAAATCCCGTCCACGTAATCGTCACTACTATATTTCAGTAGGTACTGCATTCCGATCGGGGTTTGGGTTCCGCATTTCACAGGAATTTCACACTGTTGTATGTACTTATTTGTTTTACTGTCCCCGATGGTCCTCATCTATAGAGCTGCAGTCCGGGGTGGCGATTTGATGGTTATTGGCTACAGAAGTCCAGAACTTGTATTTCTTCGACTCCTAACTTCATCTGCGGATACTTTCGGCCGTGTTACTTCCTTCTGATATACCGACCTGCGTGCAACCGACGGCATCTTCAGAGGCCCGTTCACTTGGCTGCAACCCCACCAAAATATGCTGAACTGTGTTCGTAAGAATTATGAGTGAAAAGTATCTTGGGTTTGTCAAACGTTCCTCTTCTGCCGAATCCAAGTTTTTAAACTCCACGGATTCACCAAATAAGGTCCTCTCGATATGACAAAGTCAGTTTACTAGTCAGTTAGTTGTGGCTTAGTTACGTCCTACCAACTGGAATGTGAAGCAGTGCAGGACAAGTTGCACTACCTGCTCAGTAATTAGAATACCGGATTGGTTTCTGATTTTGATCACTGAATCGATTTATAGGAAAATAATGAACAGCTTCCCATGGAAAATACTGTGCTCGCACATTTTCTGGGTGAACGCCTTAAAGTTTCAGCCGAATTAGTGTGCACTCTACTTGAGTCGTTTCACACGTTTGCACAGACATAGAGAACAGTTCATCACGCATAGGTCCTGTTTTTCACAGAAATGTACAGTGTGGACCACACAAACATCTGTGATGACAGTCTGCATATGGCTGCCTTAGATCAGTAGAAAATCACAAAAGTCTTTCACGGAGGGAACAAATATGCATTGGATTTTTGCGTGTAACAACAGTGAAGAGTCTTCAGCAAAATTATGTGCCGCGTGTTCCGTCTAGTCAATGTGCTGCTATATCTCGAATATCGTCCAGACTGAAGCCTGAGGCGACCTTTGTGCAGTACATTCAGTTGAATAAAATTACTAACGAGAGATTCAGTTGAGTCTCCTCTTGAAACCACATTGGTGTGCAAATGAGTGTATCGTGGGTTCACGTAGAAAGGAAGGTTGACGAAAACGCGAGGAATGGTCCCAGGTGATGAGCTCAAAGAAGAGCGAAACGGGTCGTGGGCAGCAGTACTGTTTTCAGCGACCTCAGAGGTGATGCATTCAGTCTAGGTTTTGTCAACTAGTTGATAGCTTCATTAACAAACCACTACACAGAGCGGACAGTGTCGTCTGAAGTAATGTTCTAATCAGAATAGGATGGTGAGATCTTAACAATTGTGCCATATTCTACGTGTGCCTTTTAAGATCTGCTACTGTGCTTATTATCACCCGCTGCAATAAAGTGCATGTACGATCTACTGTGGTTTCGTTTCCCTGAAATTTAATGGGCCGGTCCAAGTGGCGCGTGTAAAACCATTTCTCCGTCGACAGCTCATGTCTGGTAAGAATATAATAATAAATACTCGTTCAGTTGTAACAACCTTTCGGTGCCACCGGAAAGGAGGGCTAGGATGGTGTTAGGTTGCCCAAGCTTAAACAGGATGGGTCGAGATGCCGACCCTTCGGGTCAGTAGCTTCGCACCTCAACCCACAGAGAACTCTCGAGTTCCAGCAGGGATAACTAAACATTATCGAAGAGACATTTTCCACAAGTACTCCGTTACAGAGCTTCCACAAATAGTGAACTTAACAGGGCGATCTGCGTAGCAGTGCACCGCGTGGTTGCTGGTTGAGTATGACTCACATGACTGTGACAGGTGACTCTGAAAGCAGAACAGGGTTCACTGTTGGACAAGCATCATGAGCGGAATTCTGTTTAGCCTCAGGTTTGTGCTGTACCTTTACGACTAAGTCAACAGGCCCTTTCAAGATGCGTATATTTTGGTTAGGTACAGTAGACGTGAAAAGGAATAGGTAACAGATTGATTATCCGGCGGCTGAGGGGTTGTGAATAATCCTTACAATGACTGGTTCTTCCCAAGTTTCCCAAAGAGAAGATATGTTGTTTCGGACCAGAGTCAGTGACTGAGGCCAGTGCCTCAATTTGAAAAGTCCTCTATGGCGAACAACAGACTCATAGGTTACACAGCCAATGAGCAATGTAGACAAACTAGGAAGAAAAACACTGATCCAAGAAGTTTAATCTAGAAGTGGGCATCACAAATCTTTGCAAGTGAATCACTACCGGTCCTTGTTGAGTCGACTTGAATATGTACCAAAAAAAGGTCTTTGTAACGCTACCAAGAATTTACGAAAGCATATACTCGAATGATCAAGGGTAGGTTTTGTAATGACTAAGTCGCGCTAAACCTGTCAAAGAAAAACCGAGTACACAATGAGTGTAGCCCTTCTAAAGACATTTGCATTCATCTGTACTACGTTACTTCCGACAAGAAACCTGCTGCATAGATCAAACTGCGCGGAGCATCCTTGTACGCGGCTGACAAGGAACGTGATAGAAAATGTCAACTGTAAGAAAATCGAACTGCAGATGCACTCAGAGGTAACTAATTCATAATAACTTTGGATAGAACAAAGAAGATTCGCACGATCTGGCATGAAATTATTGACCCAGAAATGCAGGGAAGGTCCTTACGGGGAAGGTTGTTAGGAGGAAAGTATACGAATAAATTTAAAGCTTAGGAGTCATGAGACTATGATGGGAGCCAGAAATTGAGAAAACCCTCAGTGTAGGTGTGCTTTAAGTGGATTAATCACATTTTACGGAAAATCCAAGGCTTACTCCATGAACACAGGCATCCTTTGAGAGTTCAGCTAAGACAGCCCATTAATCTGTTGACGCAGTTTACCTGTGGTTCATATCGCGAGAAGATATTTTGTAGTAAGCAAACATTCTGACTTTTACAGGGTATAGGTGGCTAGTCCCAGTCTCGTTCAGAACTATAGTCATCAAACCTTGATCGATAGTTTGACGCTCAGCTTCAAAGTTCACACGAACTTGACCTCAACACCTGACGTTCATTCACTTCATTAATATGCATTTCGACTGTGGACTATTTGAAAAATTGTGATCTACGGACCAGTGTGAACAAGACAGCAATAACAACAATGTTGCGACAAGAATTCACTCCGATCAATCTCGTCCATAGCAAAACTTGTAAAACGGGAGCGTGAAATGAGGCAAATTGTTAGTTCCATGGTTTGTGTATAAGTAGGAAAACGAAAAATTAGACTTGAGTAAACGTAGCCTTTCTGAACGCGCAGTATAGACCTGAATCGATTAGTCAGCATTAATTCAGGGAACTTCAAACTATGTGGATGCCTGTTTCATATGGATAAGAGGGTTAATTTGAGTTTATTTTTCAGCAGTGCTCGAATCCGCCTTGTAATTGTCCATGCAATTATCGCGCTACGTTTGAATGCACTCCTCAGCCGGTACAACATCGTAAAATCTATAAAGCATTCGTTACCAATGACCTAAGCAACTGTGTATTGCCAGCAGCAGTTTTACTGTTTTCAACATTTTCCCCATGGTTATCACAACCCACCTAAGCCCAGATACGTACACACACACAGTTGCCTCGATTAGCCCAAGCTTGTTGAGCGTAGTTGACCTCCAACGAGGACCAGATTGTTAAACTCTGGTTTCCTGACATTCCTCTATCCAATTAAATTACACCAATTTGTCTCCAAACGACTTCCATTTAGCTGGTGTCCATCTCCTCTTTTCTCTGTCAAGTTCGAAATAGCGATCCTTGTATCCGTCTCTTGACTGCACTACACTGATGTATGATACTGTATTTGTCATTACGCATGTGTGGATGCAGGGTAGATTGGGCTAAACTTAAACTGTGACAGGATACAATCTGTCAGATATAGGGATGATGTCTGACATGAATGTCATGCGCATTGGACAAGTGTGAAGTTAACATGGTTGGCTGAATCTAGGTTGCTAACATCAGAATTGACTATCAGCAATTCACATACGAACGATAAACCAATCCGTTTCCCATATTTCTATTCCAGAACTACGCAGAAAATATAGTTAACAGTGTGATGGTTCCTTACGTTTTACATGCACGACAAATCGATTAACCATCTATCCATGTTAGTCGGTAGCCACTGCAGGTGTCACTCAAACCATACATGCTAAAAATGGAGCATCTTATCTCTGGAGCACAGTATGCTTACCCAATTTTGAGATATTCAGCCTAAAATTTGTCTTCGATGACAGACAACTAGCAAGGATTTTGAGAAAGCTGAACTTTTTTCTACGGGAGGAGGTGGGAGAACGTTGTGCCGTACAAGTGGGTGAAAACAATATATTTCTCACTGACAAGATTCTACGTACTAATTGCACCGAGTATCCGCAATCATCCTTCCCTGTATAAGCAGTGACAAGTGAAAAGGTCAGAACTGAACACGGTCACAACTCTTAACCTTGAGGTTCATTTACCTAGCAAACGACACTATTTTTCTCTCAGTGACTTTCATTGGTTTTTTCCAACTATTGAAACATTGGTGAAAACAATTCACTTTCCATTGTAATTACTGCATACTTGCTCTCGTCTTCTTCTGCGTCGTTTTTCTTAGCTTCTAAAGCTTTGCCCAAACCGAACCCATTTTTCAGATGTGACACTACTCAAAGGGTTGCTGAAAAATCTTCGGCAACCCACGACCGATTTCGCTGTTTTCTGGGTTCATTAGGTAAGCGCAGTTCTCACAACATTGTGTTCTACTTGAATCCAAATTGGAAGGAATTCCCTAATACCCTCATTTGGTACGAATTTGATTTTGACGAGAGACTCAGCTAAACCCCGACTGAAGCTCTCGTTTGTGATAATCTTCTCCAACCGACTATCCAGCACCAGGCCGCCTCATATTTCGATTCGCCTACCTGATGAGCTGAAAGAAGGGCGAAACCTGTCGTGGGCTGAATTTTCAGCAACTATTTGAGTAGTGTGTTACATCTAGAAAACGTGTTGTGATATCTCGAATATTGTACGAAATGAAACATAAGACAGCCTGTTGCAGCACATTCAGCGAAAGATAACCATCATAAACGAGAAACTCAGATGGGTTCAGTTGAGTCTCTCATCAAAGCCAAATTCGTATCAACCATTAATACACTGGTGACCTCTGCATACTTTTGAAACCGATGACGATTTTGTATCCAAATATGGCGCTGCGTGACTTTGAGCGCACGAGACAGGTAAGTAAAAGCTCTGATGGAAAAGGGAAGATCGGGCGGAATTTGTCAACTAGCCTCCGTATAACAATCGAAAAGAACAGCCGTACACTTCATACCTCAGGTTATAATCTTAACCAGTATGAGTTGGATAGGCGTAAGCAATTAAAAGCAATCGTATTTCACGACGATTTATTATAAATCATTCAAACCTCAAATACATGCTGTGAAGTGAGGTCATATTTACTGAAAGACGATACTGTTCCATTAAAAGCTAATTCCCTGAATTCTGGATAGCCTATCGTGCCTGTTAAAAATATCCTACTTTAGTTTAGCGCTGGGGAATATTAGACATTTTGGACAATGCTTCACATCACAGCAATCGAGGTCAGGAGCAAGTTTCCTGAGAAGGCCATTTAATCACATCATTTGATACATTACCAATTATTCAGTAAACTCTGGCTATTATTTTCACACCTTAGTTGACTCAACTTCTTACCAGCGTAGCTAGTGGTGTAACGGTGGATACTATTGATGAGGCATGCTAATAACATGTGTGTTCTTGTAACTCCGCCTTGATCTAATGGAAGGTAGGATTTACTACGGAATTTGTGGAACTACTTTGCAGTTTTCGTTTGCAATTGCTTGCTAGTCAATGAATATCCAGGAGAGTTCAAGAAGACGCGTTCAAGAAGAAGACGGATATTCAGCTTTTAGAAACAACGCGCAAATGAGAGCTTGACTTTCCTATCCAATAGTCTGTAACTGTTTGGTTGGCGTTTTTCTAATAAACAACTCAGCAGCGAAGGGCTTTCCTCCTTACATTGGTATCGTATATCGACAGGCGATTCCCATGGGGAATAGTGACTGAACCTTATCTATGGACACATGAATGAAGGTGGCTTTTGCATGGGAAAGTTTTGCAGCCCGGTTGATTCGAAGACATTATAACCATACTGGTTCTATCGGCGTTTACACTGAGGCGTTATAAAATACCTGTATACCACTGCAGAGCAAATTTGCCTGAATGTCACTCAAGCTGTTCACCACGGACGGAACAATAGGTGTCAGGGCATTGTGGCAGGAAGCATGTGTCAATTCACTGGTTCAACAAACGAGGCATAGCAACTGCTGGGACCACCTAGGCTCCGTATCACTATGGTGATCAGGAAGAAAAAGCATCATCCCTCTAACTTTATATTCAATAAGAGGCACTCATATGTGACTAATTAGTATGCGATGGTAAATACTCGCTTACTTTTTGCCTCCGTATTTTCTACCCCTGTCTCATTTTTCCGGCAATCGTGGTGGTCTATTACTGCATCAAACGAAACTATTGTCCAAACTAATGAGTGATAGACATAAGCTTTGTGTGCGTGCGTGAAGTGGATGTGCATGTTCAGCGCGCCCATAACTCAAATAAATAAACCATGACAACGATCCATCAGTGACAGCGCAACCGACGCTCGCACACCCTCAATTTGAAACTTGCGTATTCAGGACTGTTATCCGTCTGGATGGTCGGTTTAGGATGTAACAACCTGCGGGAACCAGATGACACTGTAATTAATTATTGCAGGATGATTGGTGACCCCACACAAAAAACATCGTGAAATTTGCGATAAATCGTAACTAGAAATGCATTACCTGCCGTGGGAAAAAAGAAAGACCGCTTATAGTCGCCTTGCATAACGAGGGACAACCTATTCCTCCTCATCAGAAAGCAAGAAAACTTGTGTCTAGCGTGCGTCAACGATGTTGGGCGCGTCAAGTGTCTGTATATTTCCGCCAATGATACCACGAAGTAGTCGTCATCATAACAACAATTGTTATTTTTGGAGGACTGCGGACACGAAATTCCACACAACGCTGGGACATTACGAGGTGTTCACTGGCCTGCTGTACTGAAAATCTCCTCACACCACCGTCGATCAGTAAACAGCTCAGAGGAGGAATAATTTCACAAGATGAGCGAAACTCCCCTCTGAGAAGTCGTCATTCGAGGAGCCACGTGGTTTCTCTGAGTGAAGGATGAATGTCATGTCCAGCCATACTGTTGATCAGTCGCTCGTGGCCAAACTGTTAAGTGTTCAAGCACTGGCCGGAAGGTCACGCGGGTGGCTGATGACTTCCAGCAAGGGCGAAACAGCTACACATTGCTTCTCAGCTTTTCAGCGTAGATCGGCTCCACTGACAAGACGAAATCTCCATTGAAAATCGTTCAACCATCCAGCTAATATGTGAACCTAATTCATGTAGCTTCATATACCGTGGGGATAAAGTGTGCTTCCAGACACTAGCCTCTCCGTTTCTTGACTGAATGAACCTTTATAATTGCTACCGAAATAACCTGAAGTTATCGAGTCTTCCAATTATAAAAATGAGGCTACCTATAATGAGAATTGCAGAACCAGCAGCGTAGTTGACTTTACACATCATGCTGGTATTTCCAACACCCAAAATTTCTCACAATCGCTAACTATGCTGCGTTTGGTCTACACCTGGTATTTGGCTAACATTCATTCCCCACAAGCGTGTGCTATGCGTCTTCAAACAGAGGTGTCCATATTTACTGCCTGTAGACCTGTAGCTTCAAAACCACACCTTCATTTAAAAAGTCTACTCTCAAAATATCGGTTTGAATTATTGCCACCGGTGGAGCCCATTTATCTCGCTACGCGAAGTGTACACTACAGGATATTAGAAGTATTCCGTGGTGGACGACACCGGCATAATTGTTGAAACATCTGGAGCTGTGAAAATTACGGGTTCGAACCTCAGTATGGCATGACAAGCAGTCCGGTATGTATAAGTTTATTTAGCTCACTTGAAATCCACGCAGCGCAATTAGCCAAAAAAGCTGAACGGAGGAAATCCAAGGATTACCCATTCAAACAGTTCCAGACAGAGGATTTCCAAGCTTTATCTGAAGTATAAGACCCTAACGTAACTGTGACACAACCTTTAGCAGACAAAAACGCTGAACTCGATACTTTTTGACAATGTCGTTTTGACCAGCAAATGCGATGTTCTACAACTGGGTGCACAAAATCCAATAGAGGATATGGTACATAATCAGGACGGGAGCGATAATCGCCTACTGCCCTTTATTTGGAGAACAAACAGCATTATTTCATCATGACATTTAGAAAAATAAACCATCTACGAAAGATAGCATAAACTATTTTTTTCGTAGACGGTCCAAACGACTGAAGAATGCTTGCTGTAGAATGGTATTTCGAAAGTGGCACGCATTATACATCCGTCACTTATTGGCTGAGCTTGGATATGGAACATAAGTGTCAGTGGAGCACGAACACGGAACAAAAAAGTTTCTTATCTGAAGAAGTCTGATAGATGTTTTTTTAACAAAACTGTCAGTTTGAATGTCAAGGTCAGTGTAACAGCAAACAGCCAAACCCTGATGATGAACGTACCTACGTGAATTAATTCGGAAACCCTATAGATACATGTGCAGTGTATTCGCTAACCTCCGTAGTAATGCCCAGACCGTTTTGTTCAAATTGTAATCCCAGTGCGATGGCGTTTACGAATGGGCACATGGTCACTAAGGTAAAATTTATCTCGACCGTTTGCTCGGTCAACATTTTGGGATGGTCTTCGGAGGCATGTTTTCAATGTCTTTGCGTATATATCGGTCTGAAACAAGTCTCCTTGGGCCCGCTTTAAAAAAACCAGCAAGTTAACCAAATATATACTAGTATATAAGACCCACTAATATTGGGAAAAGACATAAGCCACACGAAGTGTGGACGGAGAAAGTGAATTTCAAATTGGACGACCTCGCCATGTAGACCTGATGCCCTTGGTGTAAAGCTATGATTTGTTTCTTAACTAACCCAGTACATTCGGAAATATTTCGTGTGCATCCGCAACGTGAAACTGATACTGATTTCGAGCTGCGTTTCAGTTCTCCCGTTTAGTTTCGCAACAAAATTTGTTGGTACCAATCACCTTGAGTTCGTTAACGGGACAAAAATCAAACCAGTGGACGTGAATCGTATTAAGCTGACCGACGCGTGTCGGACAGGCGTTGATTTTCCAAAAGATAGAACGAAACAGACAAATAAATCACTCGTGCTGGAAGAAATCACGAATTGATATGAATGCTGGTCCAGGGTTGAAGGGCCTGGACCATGGTCCACGCCCACCAGCATGACATTGGTCTGTTCAGTAGACTAGCCTGCAAACTGTTTGTGGAGTGAGTGAACGATAAGCCACAGAATATACTATGTACCCATGTTCGTCCCAGACGAACAACTTCTCTTGCAGAACAAAAATCGAAGAAACTTTCCTTGCCTTCTACTGATAAACCTCGCGTGTGGAATACGTTTGGATAAACCTTTTGCCTGATTCACCCGCTATTTTAGTAAATAATTCGAGCGACCTGGAAGAAAGCAAATCATTTGGTCAGTGCTCATCCTGGATAGAGTTTCTGAGGTTTCTTCCATCCCATTCAACAAACTCGTGTTTGCGCACCACTTACGGGCGATGGTTTTATTTATGCTCTCTTTCTATCCTGAACACAAACGTACACTGACGTGGTTTTGATCAAATTTATTCTTGTTAATGACAATACAGTTGAATAGGGGTGATCTCATCTGACAGGTTCACTCTTGCTACACACGGACTCAGCTGAAAATAATAGTGGATGTCGTTCATCCAAAAACCAGTTGTTGGGTTTTCACTCTAACAGTGAGGTTTGAAAACAATGATAATATTCTAGACCCTCTAGTTTTCCAAAATGGAACACTTCAGTGACAGATACCAAGGGGAATCATATGATTTTGTGGCGAAGTGTTGCAATGACATCTATGTTTCTCATGCTAGCTTTCGGTGAACGCGCACAAACGCTGCCCAATTAGTGAGGAATGTTTTCGGTTGTATGAAGGTGTGTGCGTGTGCTCACCCCTTACGTTGTCTGGCAAATTTGTCAGTTCTTCTGCACGCAAACTGAAAACTGTTACATACGCCGTGGTATACTTTTTCTATTGCCATTGTGAGTCGTGTTCAGGGTTAAATGGTTTGGTTCAGTTAAGTCCCTCAACTTGCAATCGGACACATACAAAACGATGATGATAATGATGGTGATGATGATGATGATAATCAGCAGCATTTGCTGTTTATTTAACATGATGGTTTTCGAGTGGATGCTGTTGATAGCAGGAGCTTTTTCTACCTGCTGCACTGGTGTCTGACTAATGGCTTGACTTGAACGTGGAAGGCCCAGGGTAACAACACAAGACAGGGTCTGACAAAGGCCATGGGCAAGTCATCCCCTGATCACACGTGCTTGCGATCAGTTTCATTGCTTCTTTTTGAATGGCACTTGTTTACGTTGACAGGTTATCCGCATGCGGAAAACTAACAATTCTAAAAATTTTATGCGACACACCACGAGGTACCACATAGAGAGAGTAAACAAGGATGAATTAGACGGACTAAACCGAAGTTGTGATGGCCTAAGAAAGACCAGAGGTTACAAATATTCCTGTTTCACTGCTGTTTTTGCCGTGTCCACGTTGTCGCTGGTAGTCCTCACAAGAGCATTAGGTTTTCTCGAGAAATACACTCATTTGCATTAGGTTTTGGTGTTTCTGTTGTGCAGTCCTCTTTCACGAGGTCTTAATACAGTGTCCTATTTGTTAACGTCAGTGGATAATGAGGAAGAGAGATGCTAAGTAAAAGTGAACACCCTTCGAAACCCGAGCTTCAACCGAAAATCGGGTTGAAGCAACTCAGGGGGTGCATCATTCCCTCGTTCGACGATGTTTCATGTGCAGGCCAAGGCAAGGGGAATGTGATGCGTCAGTGGTCTATTGCCCGAATGACGGCTGCAGCAACTTATCAAACAAAGAACCGGAAGTAGAAAACTGCACGTCACAAGATTTTCTTCCGAATGGAAGCTCAAATGCAATACAACTCTCAGCTCCTTTCGCCGTAAGATATGATCTTGGCCAAGTGACAGCCTTATAGTGTTTTCAGGAAGCATCATGAACTCACGTTACAGTCAGTGGCATCTAGTAAAGGTCAAAAAGGTGAGAAAACTAACAATCGGGACCAACTACTTGGCTAGGGATGGTGGGTACACTGTTGAAACTTAGACATGTGACATGGACATTCTGACTGCATGCTGTCGGACCTGGCAATATAAAACCATGTTAATTGATGAATTTGACGTTCCTGTGTGTTGTTACTGAATCTTCACTGCGTTTTGGGAAGTTAACCTTGGATTGCGAAATGACTCATCTAGTACAAAGTGAATAGACTGTTTGTTAAGCTGTGTGTGTAGAAAAATTACCCTAATGTGTCAGGGTGCACTTTCTGAACCAAACTGTGTATGAAGATACGAAACGAAGTAGACTTGGTTAATGACAAAAACATCAAACTTTCGAAAAATATTTGCGGTCCGGTAGCGTGAATGTCCTGGATAGACGTGTGACAGAAAGTAGGGATTTTGTTCACTTTGAAAAATTATATCGACAACGCTTGATTAGATGTTTCTAGAACAGGAGAGAATCAGTACTACGGTACCATCTCTTATGGAGCCTAAAACCAAGTATTAATAACAGTATAAACGTACCCAAGTTTCAAACTTAGTTTCGTCTGATATTAGAAATTTGGGTTCTAACAGGCAAATAATGGAGTTATTCATTATGGCGGTGGCCCTAGTCAAAAGCAGGGTACCGAAAAAACCTCACGCCTTTTCCTATTTATCACACGTGAACCAATAATCTTCAGTCGTAGTTTAGCTGAGCAGACTGAACATTATGGCTTTGAAATTCCTCAGTTTATGAGATAGTAGTCTTATTTTGGGCACCCTTATTACACTCAAATCGACTACTTAAAACATAGAGCCTGAACACTGAAAAGACATCTTCGTTTTTCATACTTTTTCATAAATGATTGGGAGAAATAACGTTTAAACGGCTAGAGTTGATGAGTAAGTTTGTAAATTGACATCTACAGCAATGAAATGGGAGTGGTTTAACTGAAGGACCCTATGGGCTGCAAAATTGAAAGAATGGAAGGGACTTTAAAGCAAAACAAATTGCCAGAGTTCATTGTACATCGTAACTAGTGACCTATTTGCGAAAGACGTAACAATGCCGGGGACACTCGGATTTTTATACTTTGTGACTACTTAATAGAACAACCTCCCAAAACCTTTTGTCGTTTTTGTCGACGGCGTGGCCGGTGCGTAGCCTCAGCAAGATTGTATGCAGTTGATAAAATGATTTTGGTCAGAACCTCACACCGGCTCATGTAAACTGACTTAGTCAATGAGTCTTAAGCAACGATATGTTTCATTATAGTTGCAGAGGCATTATTGTAAACAATAGCTACTGGGCACAACGGCATACAGGTAAGCATCTGTAGGTAACAACAGTGTATGACCGTCGGTGGTGATGGTAGATGTGGCTAGATTGAGTGAGTTTATGGGAAATCGTCTGTGGAAATATTATTTTTCTCAGAGGAAACAAAACACACTTCCCTCATACCAACAACTGCAAATGTCAGCATTTGCAAGTACTATCCCATCCATCTTACTTTCCCGTGTAAATACCATGGTCTCAAGTTTCAGCTGCGCAGGAGACACTGACGCTGTACGCCAATGAGTGTGACCGAACTATCTCTCCACACTAGTTCAGAAATACTGACGAATTCAAAACGTGCATATATGACTTTCCGGCTGTCTTTTGTCAATTACATCAACTATTTGATCACTGCTCGCTTCGGCAGCCACGGTTTTCTGTTGACCCACTGGGCCCCTAGAGCTTGCGCAGCGGATGTAGTTTTGCTAAATGGTGCCCGTATCGCCAAGTGAATATGGTTATGATGGCCGTGCAGGCATAGGCGAAAGATCATAGTCAAAAACAAGAGATGTGAAATAATATTAGGCGATCAAACAAATTATTTCTACCGAAAGAACTCAGTCAAGCTTGGATATCAGGAAACGGGCTTATGTCAAAACTACAGGTAGAAATGCGGTAGAAGGAAAACGAAGTTTTTAATGTGGAACATTCAGCTGTAGAGATGGACCGAAAGGCACTGGCCTATTCATTATCGTTCTTCAAACGGTCACTGTCCCGGGCGACGCATATTCTAGCAGACGCACACTAATTGACTGATATGGGTCTGACCGGAGAAAAATTTGTATCCATGGTCAGCCTCGAAATTTTGCTGCTGAGGCATGTGACCTGAATTTGAGGCGTGTTTCTTAGGCTTTTCATTTCGGGTCACGTCCCCCTCAGGTGGTAATTGGTTTGTTCCAGACACCCCCATGTTTCCTGCATTAGCGAGTGGTTTCGACAATACACCTGGGCATAGTTATATACGTTATTCGAATCTCCTACCTTGGGTGTGCATGCCTGCGTCGTTGTCAGGCTTAGAAATATTGTGACTAAAGCACGGTTTGAGTTGCAACACATTAGACGGTGTCAAGTCGGATCAGATTGTAGAGTTTCAGACCTAAGACAATAAAAAATTTCCAATGCTTCACATGCGTCCACTCTTAAACAAAACGTGGAAGAAAGGTCGGTCTCACAAAGTTTAGAAATAGAAGCTGTGTTGAAACAAAAGGCACATCAAATCCTTGCTTTGATGAAATAATTACCAGAAGTCACACAGAAGAAGCACGACCTCAATGAAATTGGCTCACCAAAAAGTGTGGGTTTCCACTCAGACTAGGAATTTTCACTCCCGGATAACGTTGGGGCACGTTTTCTTAATTCCAAAACTTTTGACGCGTTTTATCACGATGAAAGCACTTCCATCCACTTTATGAAGGAAAACATTCAAACTCAATAACTCACTCGAGAGTCAGCGTCATTTTTCATTGGTGCTTAAGTGACTTATACAAACTCATTATCATCATAATTACCATTCGGTCGCTTCATTCGCCTTTGCACATTACTTTGATATCTCGCGTGTTGGAACCAAACGCTAAACCCCGAACCTAATACGGTAAGCAATCCTTCTGTCCATTGTCTATAAAGCCCTTCAACAAGCCAGTAATCATCCACATGCATGACCTTGCTGAACCTTTTCTTCTGTCAATATTATCTTCTGAAAAGATTGTTCGACGGTTGTTAATGTTTCGTATTGTTCGATCCAGCAAGAGCTTACGACACCTTTTCTCATTTTCACACATACTGTTCCAAACCGAATCTCCAAAATAATGAATGTTCTTTGTTTGCTGGTTTCGAACAGATCATAAAAGCATAAGACAATCATATTGAGGGTTCCAGGTCAGCACAGACGTGGAGCTCATAATTCAAACGCAAACTGATCAGCTAATGTATGGCATTAGCATCCCAAAAATTGCAATGCAGCATACTAATCAGTGGTTGCAAATGATTGAGGTTTGGGTGATCGTGTTCGCCGGGGTGAGGATATCAAGCTTGGAGAGATGCCAGAAACCAGTTGTTCAAAGTTTCAAACAGGAGCGGAGTCCACAGCGCCTCAGGTTCAGTCTTCAGTAATAACGATGTGCCTCCCTTTACATCATGTACGTGGATATCTTCGTTTCATTGTGTAGCAAAAAACTTGGATAAATGTTTGATTGTTATCATGTTGGAACTGGTCTTTGAGGTACACAACTTCAGTGATAAGATGTCACTGATCTATGTGCTGAGGACAACGCACAAGGCTATAGAGTTTTGCGTTGCAGAGCACGACAAAACCCAAAAGGAGTCTGGTTTTAACTATATCATCTAGTGTCAAATTATTATCTTGGGGAAAGAGGATGGGAGCTTCAATTAATAAAATTTACCCTCTCTGTCGTCTCCGGAAGGTTTGTGGTTTACTACAGTTTATTAAATTTATAAACTTAAGCATACTGACAAAAAAGCGATGCATACAAAAAGGTGCTGTTTACTGTGAAAATGTTCTTCCGTCTGAGAAATGTCGGCATTCTGACTTCTCTATATTGGACGGAGTCTCCACTTCATAATAAGTCATCATGTTCTAGGAATTAATATCGTTATCATGTCTGCAGAATCTGTGATTAACGGTGAGTTGCAAAATAGCATCTGAATGATAGGCTTGGCCTGCCAGTTTGACATGGTTTCAACAATAGTATTGTATCAGAGGTAAAAAAGATGATCCGTGAGTTTAATAGACCTTTTGAATCCCTCCCAAATAAGGCAAATCTTGCTCCGCCCAAGAAGCAGAAACCTCTTCTGACAGCCAGATAATATTTCTACTAACGGTGGTGCGAAATATCGCGGGAAGGCGTCATTCAGCTATCATGGTGTTGGGCTTCGCCGATTCGATTCAGTAGCCTTCAGTTACGATCTGCTGGAATGTTACCGTCCTAACTTGTATGACGATTTATTTCCGGAGATCGTAAAACACTGAAATATTTTTACAGTTTTATTCCCTACAGTACCATCCAGTCGTAGATAATAAATTTACTTTTGGACTGTGTCCATTTATTTAGTCATTTTAATGGGTAGCCCATTTCTTATCGAAGGTCTCGTGTCTCTCAGTCAACCAACATGAAGTACAGACAAAAATATTTCCATTTGATAGATTACTCCCCTCTACTTGATTTCATTTCCGCTGGAAGATAATAGAGGTCCTTCACAAGTTTCCCCGTCTTTCCAACTCTATGGTGTCGTTCCTTCTCCCTTATGAAGTACAATGCCCCTTGTGAGTCATTTATACAACTGAATTGTACACGAAGCAGCCATTTTCCGCTCCCGGCACAAGAAGTGCCACTTCATCCCGCTTTGCGTCCAACAAGTGGACAAAGAATCGAACGTGGCAGAAATAAGTGAGTTGACTAGTCGAGTGTGAATTTATGAAGCAGAGAGAATGGACGTTTCCACCATTTATACTGGCAAGCTGTCTAGATGGGAACGCGGTTCAGAGTCCCCTAGCGTGGAACCCTGTTTAGAAGTTGCTTTCTTACGAGACAGCATGCTTACAATTAAACGGATTTGTGAGTGGTAAGCAACGTCTTTAGTGTAAGAGTATTGGCAGACACGGAAACACTTAAACTTCCACTTGAAAACTTCAGTCACCCGGTTTGTCATAAGACTGATGTCTCCTTTCCTTAGCGAGACGTTCTAGGAGACTTTCTTCCAAAGAATCCAACTTGGTTGCGATTGGGTAAGCACGGATGACTGATAAGTTGAAGGCTGTTTGTAAACATTTACTGGGGATCACCAGTTAACACGCTTTACACCCGCTTCCGGTAGAATGGAAGGCTCAATATTTTGTGTCCAATTTGGTTTTTCACTCAGTGAATGCGACGGTACCTAAACTGGAGGGGAACGAATTTTGCTACACAACACCGTGTATGCGCGAAAGCACTCACAGAACAATTGACCGAACACATCCACAAATGACAAGGAACAAAACGTCCCAAGTGGTAGGGAAATAAGTAGGTTTTCCAGCCCAATAATTTTGCGAAAACAAATGGATTGACAGTGCATGCGACAAAATCCTTCTTGTTGACACCTAAGGTAAGTGTCTAAGGAGTTACTACTTTCCTGTCGCTGACTCTAGAAGTTGGTTGATCAAATCTCTTCAGTTAATCACACAGGGATCTCATCTGATAATCAACAAATCTAATTGGTACAAATGGTTTATTGACAGGTTCCAGCAATCGTTGAACGTGCATAAAACTGTACTGATGTCCTCAATTTGAATAATGTATCTTATGCTATAAAAAATAAGCAATTAGTATTCCATTTAACGGGTACCTTCGTGTTTTTAACATAGGTTGTCTGTCTTAAAAGCGATAGAATGACTGGCACCTTCCTCGCTCCCAAAAAACTGTCACAAGCTGGGTATAATTAGCGCGTGTATGTTTCTCCCGAAGAGGACTAGTGTAATTTAAGAACACCTACGGATGTTGGTTATTCTGAGGTAACCGAACATTCTGACCTCTTAGAGCTCACTGATTAGTTGTTTACTTTTTGATAGAAAGTGTTCTGCGTCTTAATTAATAAGATTCTAGTGGCTGAGCCCGTAAGGCTCGTGCGGGTTGGCGAACCATGCTTCCTATCAGACGCACGATACACAAAACTCTTCCAGCAAGACAGGAGGGTTTGTCCTCGGTCATGAATCTTGGTTTGAGCTATATCGGTAAGTTCTACCGAAACACACTCGTACTCTGTGAACGATTCGAAATTACTGTGAATTTTTGCCCGTGGTCCAGAGGTGATCATAATACTCGGGGAATGTCGCAGTAGCTTACGTCACTGAGTATCATACACAACATCCAAACGGTTCAATATGAATTTGACCTGTAAATTCAAGGTTCTCCTACCATTTAGTGTTTCAGTAATTACCAGGAGATAGCTCAAAACGTTGATTCTATGAGGGGTTTTCGCCATCCGTTCTAAAATAGAAGTTTTCTGTCTTTGTTAGCCTGACAGCAGGTTTGTCTAATTGACATCACACAAATGACACCACTACGTCTGCACCTGAGAAAGATGTGTTAGATATACTTGGATCGAGGGTCGCTGACTATCATCTGCTAGCTATTCTGTAGTGACAAAGTGGCACCTCGGTCCACTGCTTATCAAAAATGTTCAAACATTTTGTTGTTCCGACAAATACTTTTATTTGCACATGAATCTGGTTCTGATAGGAGACTCAGCTTAGCGCCTCTTTTGTGATGCTCTGTTGTCGGAGTTTTTTAAGGAATCTTATGAACAGTGTGTCAGGTTTAGACAAAGTGGAAGAAGTCAGAGTGATTTACCATAGATGAAACCGATAAACCTTCTGGTTGGCCATTCTATGTTTCGGTGGAAAAAATAGGGCGAGAGAGACGGCAACTAAAACAGATTGCGACAGCGTAGTTTAGGGGGAAGTGGAAGATTGGGGAGTACTCCAGTAGGGCTAATTAAACTTTTTGTAACGTCTTCATCTTTCTGGATGCTAATTTGGTGTTCTACAACAAGGTTTTTCTCAATTTCTATGCACGTCACTAGCGCAGCCCAATTAACTTGCTTGCTTATGAATACTTATTAAAGTGGTAATACAAAAACGTTAATGCATTCACTGTAGTTGCATGGTAGTTACATGTTTGGATGTATACCAAACACTGGGCGCAACATTTATCAGCTGTTTATTCGGACATAAAACACGTCGCACCATTCTACAAATAAGGACCAACCTTCATTACTGAGAAGCGAAACCATCCTAGTGAAGAGACAAACATTTTCTTACCAGATCAGCGAGACGCCATAACTGAGAGGCTAATTTGGGATTATAAGCAATCTGCGGACAAAAACGTCGCTTGCATCACAACATGTACAAAACTTTTAGCAACCATCAGGATGTCACTGCAGCGATCCTAGTTTTCTGGCGCGAATTCCTGAAAACTGGTACATAGGATATGTATGTAGCAGAACGTCCACTACAATATTTCCCACAAAGCGCCAGTTTTGGACAGTAATAAACAAATAAAATATTATTATATGGGCAAATTTTAGGATTATTTCGTCGCTCTTCCTCACTTCTAGCATACACTACTAATAACTGTGATTATTATTACTATGCAGCTTTCTGGTACCTTTTGAGAATAATCACTGGTGCATACCCCATGAATCTCTGGGAGCATTCGAAAGCTGGATCCTCCAGGCGATGGCTAAGTACTGTACAATTTGATCATTCTAGTGACTGATCAGCAGTATAGGTGATTCGTAGTCTACGGACTCCAGCAGGCAGTAAACCGCGCTCTCTCACGCGCGCCCGCCTTTGTGTGTTTGCGTCTCTCTGCTTGTGCATTCAGTGTGACACATACCCCCCCACACACACCAGTCCTGTTGGTGCTTCACCGTACCCACGGTGTGCTATTGATTTATCATGTTGTATCGTGTTTACGAATCATTCTTTGTCAAACTCACCTGTAACGGAATAAACGGGGTTCCCACTCAGTGGTATAGTTTTTCTCTGTGCCAGTCATTTGTTTCCGTAGCACACTAGCAGTTGCAGCGGAGCTACCATCCTTCACTTTCATACCGAACATCATGTGTTTTTGTGTTAAGTAGCCCCGGAGTGACGGTTTATTTGGTGGAAAGCTCATGTGACCTGTAGGATGCTTCTCCTTCTGAGCAGATGGTTTGTTTGGCTGCATAACGATACATGCAGCTATTGTGAACCCATTCCCATGAAACAGTTTGTTGTAACAGCCTTGCGTAAAAGCTGTCTTCATCTGACGCTACACTTTCCACCGAGTCCGACAATAGTTTAGCAAAAAATTTGCTTCACCAATCGAAGGGTTATGCCGACTGCATTGCTGGGTGGAAGCATGTCTGATGAAATAGAGGCTTACAAGCAGTAGAGTGCATCTTCTGTATGAGGAGCCTTAAAGTATGGGTCATCCAGATATGAGAATGACGTCAAACAAAAAACACGTCACGCTCTGAATTAATTCCACCTCCAGGATCCTACGAAGTACTGAGAAAAGAGTTCAATGGAATATTTATCAAACTGTCAGTGAAACCCAGCTGGAACCCATGCAACAGCAACCCTGGATAATAACTAATACGGATAGGTCACAGGGTCATATTCCATACTCTGTGGTTGGATTCATTGTTGGAGGGTGAGGTTAGAAAATTGAATCAACGCTGAGATTACGTACGATGACAGATTGTAGAACCAGTTCTAGTAGTTCGGTAAGTATCAAATGAATGAAGTAGAACTGAACTGTGGCGGGTGTCAAAGAATAAATTTTGACAAGTCGTGTAATCAAGTTAGGAAATTTGTATAGACTCAACAAACTACTCATAAGGATGCTGAAAACACTTCGACAGCCAACGACCACTTTCGCCCTTCCTGGAGCTAATCAGGTAGGCGCCGTCCCCGAATTTTCGTCAAATTTATGTTCCACATAAGGTTGGATGGTGCACCACATTCACTTGAAGAACATCTTAAACGACAGAATCGGCTGGGATTCAGATGAATCTCCCGTAAAGACCAAATCGGTATGCAAATGAGGGTATTCGTCGAAGTTAAAAAAATTTACTTCAGCCAGCATAGGTGGTCCCGAAAGCTAGTATAGTAGGTTTCGTTTCTTTTCTCTCACTTAATGGAAACAGTTGTTCTCAATCGGAAGTGTATGAGGACGAGAATAGCCATAGAATCTAATGTGAGGTCACATAAATGTTAGAGGGAAATTAGCCCGGAGGGCAACTTGGTGAAGTGTATGTTTAGGCAGCTTCAAAAAACCGTGCCCCCTCTAAGGGTCGTGCACGAGGCGAATCAAAGTGGGAAAACTGGAATCTATGGAAAGGGTTTACTCAGTTATAGTCTTTCTATCTTAAAGAACTATGGAAATTTGGATAAAATCATGGGAAGGTATCTTGCAGAAGAGTTTTCTCTTTCAGTGCGTTTGTCTGAATGTAATTTTTCTTGGTGGTCTAGGAAAAGGAGGATTTTACGAGTGAAACTATTTTGACCAAAAGTCATGGCCTTGAAAATCTACGAAAAATCTTTTGCAGTGGTTATGTGCGAATACGTCAATCCACTAAGCACGTTTGTCACTAACTACCATCGTGTCATTCGGAGACAGAAAGAACGCGTTCTTCCCTCTGCTGATAGTCACATCTTATAAGTTTTCACGTCCAATGATAAGTCATCATTGAGTTAATATACTACTCATAAGGTTGCTGAACATCATAACAGAGAGATTCAGCTGGGTTCCAGGTGAGTCTCCCGTCAAGACCAAATTGATATGCAAGTGGGTGTATTTGTCATCACTGAGTTATTCAATAACACCAAGAAACCACTCAATAAGCCGCTTTGTATTTATGATGAGTCATTGTAGTAAGTTTTGTGAGTCTAGTACGTAAATAGTAAGTCTAGGAAGTTTTCGTACGCATTCATTTTACATCCCATTCGAAATTAACATTAAATGAGCAAACGCGGAAATTGAGACCATTTTTACTTCGATACCCTAGACACTCCGTCATTCGGACGTTCAGTAATGCTACATGAGTGTGACTGGATGCACGCAATATGAGTGCCAAACAAAATATAAAACTTGCACAAACTAGGGAAGCTGGTCGATTAGAACAAGTGGACTCGAACAGATGGCGTACACGTTTGCTGCAATGTTTAAGCTTCAACTTGTTCAACTGCATACTAATTTAGACAAGTGGCGCTGATTTATGCTGTCACAGATGTTTGATTAATGATGGGGAAACTGAAGATGACTGGCCGCACGCTGGAGGTGATAAATTCCGTTATTTTGGTCTAAATACTATGGCAAAGGCATAATGTTCAAGGCTAAATGTTGTCAGATCGAAGATCTATCCCTACTCCATGGGGTTTCGATCCGCTCACACAGTTGGACATCCTGGATAAATCGTAGCAAGCCATCAACATATTTTGTACTGGAATCACTAATAAGCCACTAATCAGCCTTAACAGATATCCCAGGTGTGGTGAACAGCTGTTCGTATGACTATTAAACGTCTCGGTTGAAAATCCTAAGCAGCCTGTTGGTGGTTGACAACATGAAACCATTAAGAAGCGGTATCTTTGTTCAACTACGAGGATTGTACTTGCAACATTGAAGCCGAAAATACTGAATAGTGGAACTAAACCTTACGTAGTGACGTTTCCTCCTACATGAAGCTGTAAGAAATAAACATATAATAGAGGAGTGGATGAAGAGTGATTTCTGTGGCCCTGTTATCTTACAAAAGCTCCATCAGAAATGTCTTTTTTCTTGTCTCAAATGGTTTCACCTTTCCCCTGGCCTCGGGCAACCACCAGACCCCTACACCCTATACCTGTTTTGTCATGTGTGATTCAGATGTCGTCGATCGACTGCCGCAGGGAGGGGGCCTGATAATCAGACAACACGTCACGGGTGACAATAGCCGTTATTCAATTAATGAATTCTAGATATTGGTTTGACAAAATGACCTAATTAGTGAAGCAGTCTTGTCGCTCCACACAAATGTCGTGATAATGACTAGACGCAGTTATCCACCAATGGCGTGAGCTGGATAAATAGATTACGGCAACGGATAAGCAAGGTAAAATATCACCCCTTTTTTGTGAATAAATCTTGCGTCAAACTGACAGACTGCTTACACACAGTAATAGGAAGAACTCCTTTGAGGCTGGATCATAATAAGCACTGTCTAGAGGTCCGAGGGGATTCGAGTTTCTAACATCTACCAAAAAGGACGAGACAGCTGTACAGCTTTTTGTGATTTTTGGCACTTTCAGGAAAAAAATGTGACTTGAAATAGCCACAAGCGCCGCCTTGTATGTGATCATTCAGTCTTCAAACGATTTTCGCGTGCGTGAAACAGCACGTTGTTTCACAAGCTGGCAGATTTACATAAATATATAAACATGGCGGTTAACAAGTTCACGAGCTCTGTGCGTAGCTGTCCTAAAATCTTCAGCAATATCTGAGACAGGGTCGTTTAAAGTTTATTTCGTTACACGGATAAATGGTTAAGGTCCATAGTGGAAGAAATCGTCGATCGACAACGTGCTCATCCGATATTATGGTTGAGTATGGACCAACGTTTCTCCTATCTGTTTGAGAGATTCCCCACTTAATACCTATTTGATAGACTGTGCTCATTTTCAGTTAACTGTTTTTTTCACGAAGTTATCGTTGAAGCTGGTTCACCTTTCCATCCGCACATTCATAACGAGTAGTGTTTTCGCAATATTTTGATACGCTATAATTCCCCCTCAATCCTTGGGGTAGACGTTCTACCATCGAACATACACTTCGTACATCTCAGTCTATTGTGATGAATGTGGTGAAAGTCTAAACTAACTCGTCACTCGGTCATTAGATTTCCACCAAAATCCGCCTGAAGACCTAGGGTTGCCCCTCCCCACCCCACAACCGTGAAATATACCTTCAGCATCAAATAACATGAGTTCAGGATGGCTCAGTGGTCTAGACTCGAAATTTCTGATCGAAAAATCCGTAGCTCGAAGCCAGCCTCGGCGTCTTGAATGCTTCTGTCTAGCGTTAAGCAACCTACCGGCAACTTAGTCCTCGCGCACCCTTCTAATGGCATGGAAACTAGGCATCAAAAGTGTTTCACAACCTGGAAGCTTATTTTTATTTAGTATTTATTTTATTATTTTATTTTATTATTTTTATTTTCATCTAACACTATCTTTTAACACTCTGTCCAGTTTATTATGGCTTCAGTACTTGGGACTGAATGGTAGTGGCTTTTTATTTACAAAGGTGTTTTTGCATTGTAAACTAGGACTTCAGAGCTAAACATTGATTTTTTGGCTACTGGTATTGTGTGTACATACCACATCTATCTATTGACTACCATGTTACGCTGGTAAGTTTGGCCTAGACCCAGAAGAATGGGTGTGTCATTAAATGGAGTATACAAGGGGACAAACGCCAGCAAATAAAACACCGGAAGCGTCAGGAGGCGCCTACCGGTGGTTAAAATTATTTTCCTCTGTACCCACTAGTCTCGAATCCATAAAGCTCCTCCTACTTATCCCAACAATCGTGGCCAGCATTGTTCCGTCAACACCGGAAGCTATTCTCAGTAAGCATATCCGTATATAGTCCGCATGTTAGAAGGGATGGGTGGAAGCACTTGTGGTTTCCCATTGAAGGCGGAGTCCGCCAATGCGTTTGCACTGGTTGGCCGATGGTGCACCAAAAATACCATTTCTCATTGGTACATTCCACTGAAACCAAACATGTGTGAGTGACATTCGTACTCACCGACTGATCACTTCATGATTTTTAACAATGAAAACCCCTAGCTCGAAAGACAACGCTGCTAGGAATCATCGACCGTTGCCTAATAAGGGTGGATTAAAACCTGAGTGTAGTGCTTACATATTTACGAACGTTTCGTAGATAGGACTATCCGAAATATGCCAGGCATGCTAAATGCTGAGATAGCTTTAGCGAATGATTTACAATTCCAAAACTACTCGTTCACCTACCGACCAAATCTTGAGATTGCGGCAATAAGCAAGAGGTATTCCGGTTCCTGCTAGAAACAAACCCGAATGCTTAGTACTTTCCCGGATGTAGGCAAACCATTTGTGCTTCACAACTGTTAGGTTATGTGTGCCCGAAAACTTGGAGTGCGAGAGGAATCGAGTTAGTAAATGCCACCTCAGAAAAGAAGTGACAGGCGGGTTGCTTTCCTATTAAGTTGGCGTGACAGATTCTTAATGTAATGCGTGCACAAACAGTGCAAGCTGCACCGGAGTTGAGAAATTGATGTATTTGATAAATGACCTATACCCTGAGGTAGGTAAGAGATGGAAGTATTTCATCGCGACTCGTGAATGGCTTATATCCGGCTTTGTTAGAGACTAGAAATCAAGCACTAAGAGTGATACCGGGCTGGAATGATGGAACTACAACAGAGAAGTCAGGGATCAGTGAGTGGAGAATCTATCCACAAATTCCAGTATCTTACGGATTGTAACGGAATAAACAACACACCTAAGCGACACTAGACCACGGTTTGATGATTTTTAGAAACCCGCCCACTATATGAATGAAACGAGTTGACTATGGGTGAGTCTATGAGAATTAAGTTTGCCTCCAATAACAGGTTCTTGCGATCCAACTGCTAAATCTATGTTTACGCTTGAACACCCTAATCAGAGGGTTCATCTTTCCCGGTGAGGAGTACCAAGCTGAACTGCAGTTGATTCGAATAGACTGTTCCAAGAAGTGACATCCTTTTGAATTAGGTCCATTGGGAAACAACTGCAGCCCCCTAAGTGGATTTCTATAGAAGAACTAGGCTCAGCAGGAGCCCTTTGCTCAAATAACTCCTACAGAGGAAGATTGACGTCGTTTCTTTTGAGTCCAAAGATCGATGTGTAAAACAATCAGATGACCCTCATGGAAGCTAATTTCAGTCTTTTCAGTGTTCTTGGTAATGTGAGGATTCCCGGTTGAGATTTTGTCCTGCAATTGATGCTAATCTACGCTGAAAAAGTCGATTAGTACTACACAGCTGTTTCATCCGCATTCTGAGTCAGCAATGCACATCTCACCAACCTCCACGTAGTTCCGAACCCCAAGTTCATCATCACGCGTCCACGTGTTAACTGACTCCCCGAAGGCGACTTTTCGGATGGAAGGTCCGCGTGCAATGTCAGCCCTTCTGAGCTACTCATAAATTATGAATGGTTTGCAAAATGAGGAGGCTTGTGAAATTTCAATTGAGATTTTGTCCTGTAAGTGAAGCCAGTCTATGCAACACGTGGTTAGTTGTTCAAAACATGACTTCCCAACACACCCTCCTCATTTTACAAAGGTTGTGCAGCAGCCATCAACAACACAACCTCACTGGTCCATATCGACGCCTTGCTGTAGTACATCTATGAGTTTTTGGAAGTCTTATTGTGCGGAAGAGCACAAAAGTGGATATGAAAAGGACTCAGCACAAGCGTACTGCAGACAATTAATCAGGCCATTTGGTAGAAAATGACAAAATGAATACTATCGAAATCAGTTTAGCCATGTCATGCAGCGTCCCCAAACAGTCTCAAAGATGATCATGCGCACCCCATCTTGGGAAGCGAATCGCATCCACAGCACCCAAAACACTTCCGACACGTTTCTATACTCACCCTCCAGCAGATCAAAGATTGCCCGCTTTCTACTGGCGCCACATTGACTTGCCCACGGAAAGTAGTAGTTTCCGGAGTCGACGTGCGCAATAACTGGCACTGAACGCATACTCGATTGAAGTCTGTTTTGAACAGCCGAACACTCGTTTTCTAGTTGTTTTGTTGCGGACCCGTTGGCACCAGCCTAAATGAGCTATGATTCTGGGAAAACGGTTTTTGAGGACCTGAAGACGCCTTAGTTCAGCTGCTAACAGATACAACAAAACAGTCTGTGTCGTAGCCTGATCCACACATCCACTGAGGTTCAGAGCTATGACGCTTTGTCGCCATGAATGTCACATATTAGAAAAGGTGCTTCCAGCCTTTGAGATTAGTGCGTTGACCTCACCTGTCACACTTCTATCGGAGAGCATTCAACTTCCAAGACGCGCCAAACGACCCAAAACCTCGAGTGCCTCATCTGAAATTCCGGGCCCTGTATTCATCTACTGCATATCCAAGGATGGGATGGATCTGGTCAACTGTTTTAAAATTAACTGCGTCTTCTCCTTCCTATTACAGGACTTGAACGACAAGGTTTTTGTCAGTAACTACTTGAATCCTCGGATACCTTCGAATACTCGATTCATTATCCGATCACTCTTGGAACTGAATAGAGTTCGAGACCATATATCATTTTGTGGCATCAGTTTTTGTGGAGAAGCGTTGGAGAGTTTCTCATACACTTTTATCCGAAAGAATACAAAAAAACATAAATAGGCAAACCCCGGGACATTCCGTGCTCAGCAAGGGTGTTAAGGGGGACAAACCGGTCAAGAGGATCAAATGTATGCTAAATATCCAGGAATATCAAAACCGTGCTTCGATTATACCCTCAGTATCGATCTAGCACTTTGGGGAGCGTGAGGACGTGGCCGACGCAACCTTTACCTGGCCGAAAGCCAGAGTCATTGCCTCAGTGGCTATCGTAAGATGATTGAGCAGAGTTGAGGCTAAGACTCTCGTTACAAATGTAATCAAGCTGATCCCCCTGTGATTTTGACATTCGTTGGAGTCAGTTTATTGAAATTCCCGATTCACCCCATTAGTCTTTGAAAATCACCCTCACTCTTGTGGACACAAATAAGCCAACCAAAAGCTAACTGAAGATCTCACCAAGATCCTTGAACATTGCAGATAGGAGGTCCCTCGAACAATGATCTCCGGAGGTCTGAGAGAAGATATGCAGCCACAGAACTTCCAAGCCCCGGGAAGCTTCACGGTTCTAATGAAGTTGAACAGTCTTACTGGACAACAGCACGTGTCTAGGAAAATTGTTGTCGAAAATGATTGGCTCAGTGATTTGTGCGTTTTTCTTTATGAAAGGCAATCGCGCCAATGTGCTTTTTGAAGGTTTCCCTCACTGACGGTTTCAGAGGGCTCATCTCCCCAGTTACCTGATGTAACCTTCAAGCATTCTTGCAATTTTTCTCCTCCCCCCTTTCTTTTATCTTCCGTATCTCCCAAGCTTAAAGATCAAGTGTGTCCCATAAGTCACTTCATATCTGCTAACTGGCCGGAGTGTACTATATTCGGAACCGTCGGACATTCCACCCAGATTCAAGCAATGCCAGTTCCCTCTTTGAGTGCTGCTGACTGTACCGCACCACAGACGAAACTCCCAACAAATATGCGGTGATCACGTTTCAGGAGGAATTAATATCCCATAGTAAAAAAGCTGGTAGAGTGCCTACAAGACGGCTTTGATAAATTAGTTTGGCTTCGGGATATGTGAAACTGCCATTTGGTAAACGAGTCGTTGCGCTTACGTGGTCCCGAATACTACGGGGTAAGATGACTCTGGACGCGTGCGTGGTTAGAATCAACAAATTCACCCCAAAGTTGGTGACAGTCAGTTACTCATCCACATTTTCAGCATGTGATAGTAATGTAATCAATTTTGGTCCGCGGCCGGCACGCTGTTGGAGAGCAGACGATTCCAGACGATTCCAGACGATTCCGGGTATGCCGGAAGTTCGTGCGGCGTAGAAAACCTGCAATCAGCCCACAGCTGGATTAGTCATTCACCGCTGTCCATAGGTAACGAATCTGATTCAATTCGATCACCCAGTCGGTTTTCAACTACCTCCCCATTTTGCTGAGTATGCTTTCATAATATGGGAAAATAAAAAGATGTATGAGCTTTCAGCCCGTAGTAACAGGGCACCCAGAGCGTCGCTAAGGCTCTCTTTGAAGTTTTCAGAGCCATTAAAGCGCACATACATGGCAAAAAACAAGGATAAAATTATTTTCTCCAGAGTTTCTGTCACAGACGTTGCCAAAAGAGACGATTATCAGCAGGAGTCCACTCAAACGAAATCCCCCGCGACCACGCTACTTAGGACGATACCATCTCCTGAACCCTTTAAGTCGCTAGAAGTGCACAACCCGAAGCGGTAGAAGAATGGTGGGGCAGTTAGACCAACGAATGCGCTTGAATCTTTGAATCCTGTTTCCGGTGTACAATATACATCAATTTACTGAGATCCAATAGACAGGCAACAGCAACCTATTGTTCCGTTTGCGCCAGAGTGCGCGCGTTAAGGGCAGCCGGGTAACCCAGAAGTCCAGGCTCGAAAAAAGATTTCAGGGTGTTTAGGGCCGTCGGCATCGTGTAAAGAAAAAAGATATTAGCTAAGGGCGATACAGGATGAATCATTTCGTCATCCTTGACAGAAAAGCCTAAACGAAGTGCTCATACGTGTGTGTAGGGGGAAGAGAACTTATGTGGAAGCGAAAGAAGGGAAGCGACAGCAGTAGCCTTTTTTCGAGTACCCGCCCCCTGTATAGAACAAGTGAGTGACAAGACTACGGATGCCACCGGGTGATGGATGCGAAGTGATATTAGTTTTTTTAAAATCGTGATTGTACATGAATTGGAATATCACACGTCTAGACAGGAAAATAAATAAGGCCCCACCCAATGCCATAAGCTTGATCGCAGGACAGCGGTTTGCAGGGCTATGCCAGGGTATTCAGTTTTTCACAAATGTTCTAACAACCAACCTGAAGAGCCAGAAGACTGTGTTAATCAGACTACCAACCATGGCTCAGTCTGGTATGGCAGATTGTGAGTGTCGTAGGTCACGGAGGCGCATAAGACGTTGTCCCACGGTAACATCCAGTGTATTAGTAACAGACGGGAAGCAAGTGGTTACATATAAACTGCGCTCCATTACTGTAGATGATCACTTTGTGTGCAGTCGATAAACCAGACTCACATGCTGCCAAACTGTATACGGCGGCTAACCTTCTCGGACCGCTCACTTCTGCCAAGCAACAATGATGTTCAGGTTTATAATTGGCAATTAGGACGGCAGCCTACACGCACAACATGGAGCGTAATTCATGAATCCATGGTATGTGAATAACAGGGAATTTAGCGCCTGATGTTTCAAAACTTTTTTCTAGTTCCACCACTCATCGGTTACCGGATTACAAAAAGTGCGAAGAGTCTAGGCGGTCCTTCAGATCCATAATCCGTCATAACAGTGACAGTCCATTATAGTCTGCTGCAGCTGTGGCGGTTTGGCGCTACAAATGCAAATTTTGTGAACAATTGAGTCCCGTGTCCATTCTTAACGCTGGCAGTGAAACATGTCCGCAGCCTAAGTACTTTTACCTAACTCGACCCGGGGTTAGGTGACCTTTGCCCGTTTTCGGTGACTTTACTGGCCTACAATTCTTCGTCTGATTGACGCACTGTACGTTATGTTGTACTATCCTCGATATTGAACGAGCTACGTAAAATGGCAAGATTCAGACTACTCTGTTGTGATGGTTCTTCTTGCTACCATAATACTCATCTGTCTGTGTTATGGGGAAGGTAGTAGGTCAGATGGGCTAATTTTAATCCATTATGTAGATAACTTCGCTCTTGCTCAGGCAGTCACCGGGTTTCAGTGTAGACGACTGCCACAAAAAGACCTAAAAGACCCATTTTGGATCACTTGACGTACTGTTGGAGGTGAAATGGGAAAAGTTGAGTAACGCATTTTGAATAGGATTCAACGAGAAGATGTGACAACGAATTACTTACCAGTTTTTCTCACAACTTGCCCGCATTATGATGGTCAAGTGATTTGTATTTAGTTCCAAATATGTACATGAGTGATAAGTGTAACAATCTTTTTCATGGATGAGTGGTTTCCGTTTGAAATTAGTTTCAACGTTAACTCCGGAGCAGCGAATGTAAAATTCCCAGACAGCCTTATGACCGTGCTGTTTGTCCTGCCCACTGCTTTGCCTTCTCGCTTTCGTTTGTTGCTGATTGGTCAGCCTGACATCCAATGGCCGCGTAGGTCTGGTGCACGGCCTGAGCATGCGTCCGTTTGTTGATGGCCGCAGACAAATGACCAGGTGCAGGGTTCGGCTAGAACAAAGTGTGCGGTCACTGCACCGACACATGTTATATACGGGCTTATTCTAACCCACATGCACTGTAGATTTTATCACGATGCTTAATGTAAAATGTGAACTGATTGACTCACTGTCATGTACATAACAAATAACCTGGTATTTTCGGTGCGTTATCGTTCCGTTCTGTCTGTTGCAGAATAAATGTTGACTTGCTGTCAATTGGGCAGTTACTACACGCGTTCGTAAGTGTGAGGTTGATAAAACAACGTTGTTCCCCAACGCTATGTATCCTTGTCAGCCAGGTCGGCACAGTTGTCAGAAACCGATCGGGCTGTTCATAGATACCCACATCTTGACTTCCCTACATCTGAATGTGGGGCAAAAATTAATTGTAGTGTCAAGGCGTTGGCAACGGTTGTTATGTCAATTCACTCATACAACACAAACACATTTTCCATTTTATCTGTAGGAAATGTGTTAAAATTATTAGGGGCTAGGGCGTTTATGTAGGTGATTTCTTGTCCTAATACCATCGGGTCAGTTAACAGCTGTATTGTCAATTAGGAAGTGTTCCTTAAGGCCGAAAAAGGGGACTTTCTCCAGATGAAAAGTTTGATAATGTAGGGCACGTAAGGTCACATAAGCTGATGAATGAAAAAAGCTCCCCGTACATGACCACCCATATATGATTTACCAAAGCAACCAAAAAACAGAAGGCTCATGAAGAAGAAGAAGTGATTCTTTGCCACAGTACCGCAAAGCAACTTCTTCAAACAACAGATACGGTTATACTAATTTTACCTACTAACTTCCTTCTGCTTTCATCCTCGGGAACAACAAATGACCAGTAGGGAGTGAGGTGTCCTTGATAACCCTTCCGGCTTGTATAATAGAGCAGTTTTTCTCGGCCTCTCCATTCAGCATACACATACACATACATGCCAGAGACTGTGTATACAGTTAAGTAATTTGTTGCACAGTCTCGGATTGATATTTGCACCATAAAATTTAGGTTCCACAAAAATACACAGTGTTTTGATATTTTGTATTTGAAAATTTACTAGTAGAAAGTGAATAATAGACTGCCATTTTAGCATTCTATACCATTTCGAAGAAAAAGGCTTTTCAGTGAGACAGAAGTCCCAAGTTGGACCATATTAGTCAAATTGTGAACGAGAACCCTTAATTGTTGTCCCAAAGTGTCCCTCCCCCAAAGGAACCTTACATCTTAAGGAGACGTTTTATTCCTGGTGAGCTTGTTGGATTAATGGGGATAACGGGCTAATGTTTAGCCCAAAAAACGGACTGGAAACTTTTAGAATTTTTGACCCTACTATATCCCAACAGGGACCATCCGTTTTCATAGATAAAAAAGTACGGACAGTTGGGCATGACAGTTGAATTTCGTCTGGCAGGATGCTCAAAAGCCAAGTTTCATTCTAATGATTACCTTCTGTGCGCATTTCTGGTGATTTCATGGCTTGTGCGTATTACCACAACGGCAAGTGACCTAGTTTTTGTAGTCACTGCAAAGTATGCTTACAAGTGTCGTAAGCACAGTCACTTGGTTAAAGTTCACCTGTGTGGTTGCTAGTCCCGTTGACCGACCCAGCACTTAGACGTTCATGTGATGAGTAAAGAGACATCAATCTTCCTCAAAGATAGGTGAAATTAATACCATATGGTTCAACAGAATAGATGCTTTGGGGCAAATCTAAGCCAACATTAGGCGGGCGTCAAAAATAATAGAGACAGTACATTTTACTTCCTGTTCCTAAAAGTGGGCAATATAGACAATATGTGTCTCGTTTTTCGCAGGCTGACCTCATCTTCCAGAATGAGCTAATAAATTCACTTTCACACACGTTATGAAGTAGGGTCTTTGTTGAATAAAGTTAAGTTGACCCTGATAGCGCACGCGTGGTAAAAAGCCAAGATTGCAAAAGCTAGGCCGTTATTTTCCAGTTTCGATCCCCGGCTGCGCATTTCGACGACAGACTCACCTGTAGGTTGAGAGGTATATTGCGGTGTATTGCGTTCAACTACCGTGACAGAATGTATACTTACAACTTTAAGCACGACTGCGCAAAGAGCTCGAAGAAAGGCGAATATACCGGTGACACGTAACGAGAGAGTTAGGTTGGGACAAAGGAAAAAGTTGCAGCATAGCCACTTCAGTTAGTGAGAGTTCGCGCACACGCTGAGCATTCGAACGCAACTTTTACTGTCCAGAGTGCAAGAATTGCATTCCAAACTAGAGCACACAGGAGAGGTATACTACCAACATGTGTACATCCGAGCAAGAGACTTCAGCGATTTCTATGGTCTCAATTCGGATTGGCCCTTCTTGTATGGGACTGCTGAACCACATGACTCAACTTCCGTCCACTGCCTGTAAAAAAAGTAGCACCTGCCACTTGAAACACTCCTGGGTGGAATGCTGATACGTTATCAGAATCAATTGCCTGTCAAGCGTGCTTGGTGAGAGATAACTGAACAAAGAGTTTACTGGTTAGTCAACTGAGGGCACGACACTTATGAATAAATATCAGTTGGCCAGACCTTCCGTGAAACAAATAGGCACACAAACAACTGAGGAAGGGGATGGAATAATTAACCGAAAATTGTAAACATCCCAGGAACAGCTCCACACTGAATGAGGCTCATGAATCTGGTTTGAGACTCTGTAGACATTGCTCGTATGAGGGCTCTTAAATTCATCCAGCAGGGCTTATTTCGAGAATTGCAGGCTGAAGAACTATGGGCTTGGTTTTGTAGGAATAACCTTAAACAATTTTTGAGGAAGTGACCTATCCGCCCAAACTTATATTCCGAAGCTAGCAATTGCATGATTGGGTGTATAACTGTTTGCAGAGATTAGTCCTACAATGGCATTACAGTCAGTATTAACCTTATTACACCTAATAGACCTAAGTATTTATGAGATATATAACACTCCGAAAATACTTGCCTTTCGGACTGTGAAGGCACGATGCTGTGACACTGAAGGGAACACATGTGACCAAATTATCCCATTATTTATCAGAAGAGATTTACTCGGAAGCTCCAACTTTAGATCCTCTCGTAATGGATCTTTGACATTTCAAGATATGAATGCAGTTCAGGTGTATCAACGGCTATAACGGCAAAGAAATGCTTTATTTAGCATGTATTTTACTTAGGGAGATTTCAAAGGAGGGTCCTAGAGATGTATGGTTATAACATGACTGGCAAAATAATATTAATGAGTCCAAATAGCAAGCAAACCTGACTGTATTCCAGAAACGACCGTATTTAAGAGCGGTGGACAACACACTTGAGACTGGAGTGTGAACTTATGGGGCCATACAATCGAGGCTGTCACTACGGCTAGGTTAGTCAGATGGAGCTAGTGCCGTTATCGCTAACTTGTGTATTCCAAGGTTTTATTTCGTCCACGAAGAACCCCCATGGTGTAGACGTAATACACTACTCATAAGGTTGCTGAAAATCCTTCGACAGCCCACGACCGGTTTCGCCCTTCTTGGGGCCCATCACGTAGGCTCAGTCCCCGAGTTTTCGTCAACCTTACGTTCTACATCATAAATGAGAGATTCAGCTGGGTTCCAGGTGAGTCTCCAGTAAATCCAAATTGGTTTGCAAATAAGGGTATTTCGCTAACCCCTCGGGTAGTTTCTTGCTGATACCACAGATTAAAAATTCACTGGCGAAACATTATATGTATACTTAACGCTAGAAATTTGGGCCAGCAAGTTGATACATGGGCAATAAGAATATATGTACGTGGGTCATTTGCTACCTAACCGACTGGACTTGTGCTGGATACCTAGGGCCGGAATCTCGAATCCCTATGGGACGGCCCACTTGAGGCGTGGTGATCAGCAAAATGACGGATCAAGGGGCAGACAAGATTTTATGAACAAAGTTGACGCACAACATTTCGTTCCAGTCCTTTCAGTGGGCGCTCAGATTTTTCATGAAATCGCGTTTTGTGAATGGAAAGAATCTATTCTGTCGCTTCGCTTATCAGTCGTGCAAACATGTCATCACGACCGGAAATGCCTCGCAATGTTACTACGTGTCATTCAAACCATTTTTGTTGATTACACAGACGAGGACCTACGTGTGCAAGCATCCATTAAATTAGACAGGATCGTAAAGTGTCTGATTTTCATTTAATGTCAAAATTTGGCAAAAAAAATGTTTGGTAGATGTTTCACCTCTCAGCCATGCGCCGACTAACGTGCCTAGAGCATGGTATATATGGTATTGGTGTATCACCCAAAATTTTGTGGTCATGCAAGAAAGAAAATGTCATTTGTTTGCCCCAGAAAGAACATTACCAGACTCAACAAAAGTTGCTTTTTTCAAGTTAAAGTATCGAATCCACCTCTAGGTTCGTGAGGATTGCACCAAAAAGAATGAGAAAACTCTACAGTAATTCCCAACTTTTCCGCCTAATTTCGTTTCACTTGCAACATGAAATCTCCAGTGGTTCATCAAACTCTCTCCATAACCTACAGATTAGAAACGAATCCACTGTTCCGTTTGTGCCTGTCACGCTAGTTAACGCTCAGTTCATTCACCTCTTCGGAGAAACAGTCATTGAAAAGAATTCGGGAAAATATAAAATTTGATAAATTGCGCCTCTGAGTTTAGTAAACCAAGTGCACAGATTATTAGGTGGATAACTAGGAAGCAATTCCCAAAAAGTCCATATATGACATTATCTATGGGACCTATCCTACTGACGAAAACTCAAAGATTTACTGGTGCACTCCGATTGGCAGTACTTCGATGGACCTGTCTCAGAGGAAATCCCATCCAATCAGGGGCACAGATTTGATATGTTGGACCACTTTTCATTACAATCTTTCCCCCCCCCCCCAAAAAAAAAACCGAAGCAGTGGTTCTCACGGGTTCTCGGAATGGTTTAATTGCCTCCTAGGAGAAGAAACATAACAATGGATGCGCCTATCAAATTATCCTAGATATTTTTGGAACTAATCTACCAGCTAACCTGACTCTTTTGGTTGACATTCAATGGAGCTAGCCAGTACAACGCCACTGATTGCCACAGCTACAACATGGATCGAAGTTACCCAAGCCAAATTGTTACATCACATAACACATGAACAGCGGGTGGATACTAACCATCACTGTCTTCTTGTTGAAGAACAAACGAGAATTAGCACGAACTCCGCATGAGAGAGCAGGCTGTACGTGCTCACAAAACACCACAATAACTACTCTACATCACTTGAATGAAATATTTCGCCCAAATGGTCTTCCGCCAGCTTATGCCCGGGAACACAGTATACAATGGCATAAACGGAGTACGGTGTCTAAGAAGGAGCCGATCTCAGTGGGTTTTTGAACGTAAAACATCACTATGGTAGCGAAAAAAACAGTTTTCCTTTAAACTTGAAATCGCATTCCAGCCCCGTCAGACCACAGACTTCTAAAACCCTCGATCGAAGCCCTTTTTGCGTATAGGTTCAACTGCAAGACCCTGGCACTTCAGGGGAACGAAAGCTTAACTTCGACCAAGGGTATCGCAACATTGAAGGGGCCCACAAACCGGACGAATCACTGTGCCTTTAACAACATTTATCATCCTACCTAACCCGCCGACCGAGGTATTTTGTATACTAAGCATCACTCACGTGGACAATGAATTTACTATTCTACTTTACACATCAGACAGAGTCGCTTAGACTGACGGAGGCACTCGTCACTAATAACTTGAAACCTGAGCTCCACTGGCAAGCGCAGTTATTCCTTTTGTCGGTGCACCCTGGTGACTCGAACACTTCTGTCCCAAATGTAAGGTTTTTTTCTACTGACTGTTTTTCATTTTTCAATTTTCACGTTGAAGACAATGCTACCCCAAAAGATATGGTTAAATACAACCCACCGTTTTTTTCAAAACCACCACAGTTTTCTCGTTAAAATGGAACTCATCCTCGTGGTCAACAACCATCTCGTTCCATGCTTCTGTTTTGACATAAGCCATATTTAATTGAGTTGTTCATAAGAATCTAGACACTAGAAGTTGATCAATTTAAAGCCGTTCCACAAAGTTGCGCAAGTATAGGCTTCAATCGCAGCTGTACGGGAAATTGGAATGAGTGGTTCATAGATGCAGGTAAAGTAAAAGGGTGACCTCGAGACTCCACCCGGATTGTGGAGATATCATGACATTTGTTGATATTTCCCTGAGGAGGAGACGATGTACTGTGGCTGACACCGTATAGAAATTTTTATGAAGATGTTCGATGTTGATTCTTGTATATTTTCACAGAACACAACTAGATTAACTAATCTTAAGAACGCTTCTTTGATGGCATCTGATACACTGCATCTAGAATTAAGTCTGGCTTAGTTTTTTAGGGTTCCGTTTTTACATAACAGCCGAAAACAACTTTTTCCGAAGCCTGGCAGTGTGCGAGTGTTTATATGCAGATTCATATGCTTATCCTACATTTTCATAATTTCGTGTACTTTATTGTTACACTCCGTATATAATATATGCCACTTATTCGCCAGAATAATATCTCTACCTACTTTGGTTGTATCATTTATACTAGCTAAGAAATCATGGTCAGTAGGCCCTGAAAAATCAATTCCAAAGAACACGATATACCACACGCGTTGTGAGACCCCTATTGACCTAGCTTCGTGTCACGAACCACCAAAATTTTGTCCACTTCAGAAAAGTCGGGATTATTCCAGTCAAACACATTATTAGGTCTTACAAAATCAACAAGCCACAGGAAAACGTGAATGGATTATTGCCTATTATGTCCTGTGCGTGTTTTTTTCGTAGTGAATCGAACGTCACTGTATGTCAGAGAGATATTAATTCATCCGATACATGGCAAGAAAAACGCATTTTATGGTGAGTTTCGATTGGGGGAAACGGAATCCTATTTGTGATACCTGGGATAGTCAATCGGATATTAGCAGAGTACCGATGAAATATAGCCAAAATGAATAAGAAACAACTTTGTCATTTGCGGCGCCAGTCAGGTTTGTTTGCCAACTGTACGCACCCAATGCTTTTTCAGGGTTGCTATGAATACATCCTTTAGCTAAATCAAACAAGTAGCAGCTAGAAAGCAGTGACAATAGACAGCAATTGAAAACTGTTCAACATTCTAGCAGTTTTTCCACACAAAAAAAACAGGACAATACCTGGGCAAGTTACTCTAAGATTTCTATAAACCTGGTCAACTTAAATGAGAAACTGTCCTCTTTTGGTTTGGACAAAATACACAGTAACCTAAAATTTGTAGAGTAATGTACTAAATGTGTACAATCTGCTTAGAAACCCGGGGTGCTTCTGATCACATAAGTATGGCTGCTACTAATTTAGCTCACTATAAAGAGGGAGCATAACAACCCTTTTCTCAGTAGACCGTAAAATTTACACAGTTAATGTCAAATATTGATGGCTTTTCAGCAGTTATAAGGAATCAGCCATTTGGACTTGGGTGTTTGAAGCTGTTCTAACTTGGCATATATTTTATGTCTTCCATGTACAAATTGGACGCAAAGTTCACTTTCCGATTGCAAGCTGAAGAAGGTTAGCTAAACATGGTTTTAGATGAGAAGTGGATTTATGTTGGAAGTAAACCGTCTCTTGATATTCATGCGTACAGTCATGCTAGGCAGTGCGTTAGTACAGAAAAAACTGTCTGAATGACGGGATACTGCACTGAGCCGACTGGAGCATCCTAAATCTGATAGGTAGTGCCCAGTGCATGATATTGCCAGTACTACTGCATTTATTTGTACTTTAGAACCGCCAATCCCAACGCAAAGTAGGTTCCATCTATCCAACCTGAGATCAATGCAAACTGTGCCCTTCAGTTGTGCAGGTCCAGTTCACCATCATCATCATCGACAGCAAAGCATCAGTGTTCAACACTGATGTTTCGCTGTCATACAACCGTAGTTTATTTGAAAGCCTTAGTATGAAGAAAAGAATAAACGTGGGTGGGGGAGGGACTTGGTACAAACCTACCACAATCAAAGGTACCTACACCTCCAGAAGCTCATTCAGACAATCTGGATAGGAACTCACAATATGAACGCCGTTGACACCGATTAGCAGTCAACTTTTGCAACGTTTCCAACCTGACAGAATGAAGATCACGCTGGCCCTATCCTGAAAGACGAGTCACACCGACAGCACCCGGACTTTTCGTAGACTTCTGCCAGATCAAGCGCTGGCGATCTCTCTACTTGCGCCACTCTGAAGTGGGCACGGAAAATGACGGCCTTTTAGGTAAGCGGTGATTCAAGATGCGCAATACATGACCAAACTGCCGCACTTTATGGTGCTAGGCACATTATTCGGTAGAATTTTCCGTTGCACAAACAAAGACCCGCTTCCTAATTTCCTCGTTATGGATTCGCCAACACCAAACCGCACGAGCTATGGTTATGAGAAAACGGTTGTCGAGGCCTTGAAAAAATCTGAGTCTCAGCTGCTGACAGAGGCCGCGTCTCAAAGCCATGCAACAAAGTATTCTGTACTCTATAGCCTGATACACACTTCCCTCGGACACTCAAAGGTGCGTGCCACTTTGCTCCCGTAGGCGTCTCAAGTTAGCAAGCATGATCCGACCTTTAACGATTCGTGCATTGATATCATCTCTCACGCCTCACTCATCTTCCATTTCATTTGTGCGACTTATTTGGTTTGCTCAGTTTTGTGGGCTGGACTTACAGCGGTACCAAGGTACTGTTAGCTCAGGAAATCCCCATTCTGAATACAAGTCAATCAAATAGCGTAATTAAATTTGGCATCGGCATGATCAAACTCAATCAAACTCGACGTGTGCAAGTGCCATTGAGGTCATCAATTCCTATTCCTAACATCTTCTGCTGCTCTTTACATAGGGACACCAGCATTTCGAAAACCCATCGTTCTAAGCAGCTGTTCACTGAATTCGTGACTCATTTTGGGTTGCTACGCTCAGAACTCTTACAGCTTCACATTAGCTGCTGGGCAGATGCGAGTAGTTAGTACTCCTGGTTTGAACTGAACTCAAAGTTAGCACATTCCAAAGTTCTGTACTTACTTTTGTATTCAAGACACTATAGTGGCGCCCGAGAAGGATATTCGCGCTCAAAATCCACCGTGAACTCACGGTGGGACTCAGTCCGTCAACTACTCAGAATACATGTTTTCAGCAGTATACGAGTCTTGTCGATCTATCACGTGTTTTTGAATTGTTTTGTACAGAAAATTGGAATTTTGGTCATGTACAAACCCAGACGTAGGCAGTGATGTCGGTAACGGCAAAAAGTGAGGCATTGTTAAGCTAAAGTGTCACTTTATTATTGTACCTCTCCATCGAATAATGGGAGAATATAGTTTGTAACATATAGTTTCTAACAAAAATCAACTGGGATTTCTCCCACTGGTCCCGCTTTCTGTTTGTCTACCAGAGAATTGGAATCACAATCAGTAATTGAACTTCTTGTGTGGCTTCATCTCCTGTGAACTTTCTCTCACTTCCCCACGACGTAATAATGTTTAACCTGGCCATCTGGTCGGTTCAGATATGCTTTTTATCCTTGCCACTATCCCCATTTCTATTCATGAACTGATTCTATGCATCCCATGCATTTCAGTGACCCAGGAGACTTCTGTTATTTTCGTGAACAGAGGAACTGGTAGCCATTTCTGAAAAGGCTTGAAACTCAAATGCAAACTAAGAGACCCGTTTTGTTTGAAGCACTTACAGCCATCAGCAGCCTCCACTTGAGAACGTCCTAAAGAGTCTGTAGTGAACCCCGGCTGCCCTGGTAACATACCTCAAGACATTGGCGAGGAAGATTCGCAGGGGAGTTTTGATCAATAAAATTGGGTTGCAGTGCGTGCGATGCATATTTTGACACTCCCACAAGCAAGCAATTTGCTTACTGCTGAACGATAACAGAATGCAAGTGAATACCAATGAATCGTAATGCACGTTGATTGAGGCTGAGGGACTGTTGCCGACTGGATAGAGAGAGTGGTCTTAAGAAACTTTTGTATCGCTTCTACCTAAAATAGGACCTTCTAAGATTTCTGCCATTACCGAGTAAAATCAAAAGTACACTCAGTGAACAGCTCTCTTATATGATATGTATCGAAGAGTCAAATATTATGACCTGAACTGGTGAAATCAGAATGAAACGGTGGTCACAGTGGCATTTTGGGACCCCAGTCTTAGTGCGTGGCTGCATTCTCAACCCACAGAAAAACAGCAGTTGGGATACACAAACAGGACACGAGCGTAGACACGCATTGCTTTGTGCCCGTGTTGGCAAGCAAGGGTGAAGCATGCAGCCCTTCATACAGGCATAACATACTAAACAAAACTGGGGTGTTCCAAATGATCGTTCTCCGAACAGTACCAACGAGACCTGCCTGTTGGCAAACAAGACTCGAGTTTTATTAGAGTTCCACAGACAGGAATACGCCTTGGTCTCTGAAAAGCTTACAGTATTCGCACTTTACTTGCGTTATGAGTGGTGGACTAATAGATTTCCTTTTAGGAAGAGCTTATGTGCAATGGCTGTTTGCATACCAACAAACACAAAATGAGGTGAGGGGTACTTCACTGCTGCACAGTGGTGTCACGGAAACACAAACGCTTTGAAGACCGTCACAAGGTGTCGTGCTCCAACACTTCTTCAACGGTATAACCTAGGTAAAACTGTCCGTTAGGATTGGCGACACGATTAGCTTTGCAGTGCTCTTAACTGTGCCATCTGTGTGTCACTTGGTGCCGTCACAAAATCCACAGGCTCAGTCCTCCTGGTTGCTTTTAAAGCTGGTATTCTGACACCAGAAGAAAAACCTACTGCTATCGCTTGTACACTAGGCTCGCTTGACAATGACTTATGTCGCATATCGGAAAGAAGAAATCTGTTTTTGAATTAGACGCCCCATCACTATCGGTTTCCTTATTTTTCGCAAATCTGGGCTAAGTATTGGTCAGCACCATTCTAAGTATGAAGAAGTATCATCGTTTGGCCGGCTGATTACTGGTAGACAATGCCGTGCAACGTTTGTGAGGGAGAACCAGATAACTTCTTGTCTGTGGCGTCATCTAACATTCCAACATATAGCTATAACACTGTTCAGTACAGTTTTGGTGAGTATGAGTACCCAGTTACAGCGGTGCGAAAGCTCAGGTGTCGATGTGCTGCCGAGGTATATGGGTGGGAGTTGCATATGTAGAAAGGTGGCTAACCTTTGGCCGGTTAGAAGAATATCTCCACAAAAAGCCTCGAAGTAAATAATCTTTGTGCAACTGTGAAGCGTTGGTGATCACCACTAGTTTTACGCCAACGATAATTCTGAGCACGCTAAGAAGACTAGATTTTAGTCTCCAACTGGAGGGACAATAAGCGAGTGGTAATTTGGCCTGTAAAACTACTAATTACTAAAAAATACCGGTATCACTAGTGGACGACCGGTTAAAGGAATATACAAGGTCGGTTGTAACTTAACAGCTCGGCACAACGAATGGAATCGTGGTTGAACATGGCACAGGCTGGAAGCACGGATTTGAATAGCCCCACTTATGTAACGGTTCAATAAGTGCGTCGAAACTTTACATTTGCCCGAATAGCATTAGTTGGCGAAGCATTGATACCTGCAGCTGCATTGTCTTCCCGGCGCTGGACTGAGGACATGCTTGGGGGTGGCTGTACACTAAACATTTCAATTTACTGTGAAACAAACATTATATATATATATATATATATATATATATATATAACCATAACCAGACGGTAAAATGGACAGGCGGACCACGATGAGGGGTCGATCAAACACTGGAGCAAACTTGCCTGGCGGCTGAATAACACTCAACTTTTACACGTCTAAGAAACCTAATAGCTGACAGCAGAGTCCACCAAAACGAACTCTGGGAAAAAGTTCATAGCACATCGAATAGAGTGTCAAAAAACCCTGAAGAGATCCTAGCACTGTTGATTTCAGGATACAAAATAAAAACAATTTGATTTACCTGTTTCAGTAATACTCTCTTTTACTTTTACTCGAAGCTAGTAATGCTTACACGGTAATTCAACCAACAACAGGTCAATGAGTTAGGTTTAAACATTAAGTATCACTATGCCGTTATTGACAGTAATAGGAGGGTTCAAAGTGTCTTTTATTACTAAACCCTCGGTTCAGTGATGACATAACGGTCAGACGAATAGCCTCAAAGTCGTCTCCCTGAACAACAACATTCTACTGAATAATTAATGCAAAACGCGGTACTCTAACGGACGTAGTTTCTCTCATCTTACTCTAGCCCTTGAAGCGGCCAGCTTATCGCATATTTCCTGTTACTAAAATTTGTCTCGAGAACAGTATGTGCCATGTGAAAACCTAGCCAACTAACAGCTATATCTGACTGTTTAAAGAATATCCTGATAACTATTCCCAGACAGAAAGCAACCACTCGAGCCAACTGTTCTACTGTGACGAAAATACACACTTGAGATAACTATGTTACATTCGAGATATCCAGATAGTGTGTGTTTCTGACGTAGGCAATTGTCATAAATGAATTGTTATGGAATCAGAATGGAGCTAAAACACTCCTTTCATTAGGTTGAAACAAAGTTACGTATGATATAGCCCAGGAAATAAGAGAAGCAGCCTAACGTCACGCTTTCGTTTGCCATAGTGTAAACTGTGGAAATGGCCTTAAACTGCCGGGATTATGGTTGCAGAACTAAGCTCATCCCAGTCTCGCGGATGGTTGTTTTCAGCTGGAACAATGACGCAGCCGTGGACAATAGGCCGTTAAATATTTATCAACTCCATTTGCCTTGTCTAAGACCACTTTCTTACCAGATTGTTTCTGAATCGGTTTGAACTTGTGGTGATTTTTACTGAACAAACACACATGCCCTTTCTGCATGAACTCAGCCCACATATTCTGGCGTCACAGATTCAAACGAACTGATACTATTATTCTAAGTTGACGTAGAAGCGAATGAGATTGGAAAGGTGAACCGAAGAAGCGTGGACATAAGTACACATAGTGCAGACGAGGAATTTGTTGCCCGCGATTTGAACCCGGTCCCTCACAGTTACTGGGCGGAAGCCCCACCAAATGAGCTTTTTGAGAAACCCGGCAATAACAACTTTTGGCCTATTATGGAATCCACATGTCGGACTCCCTATTAGTAATGTGTGGTATAAAAGCCAATCCAGTAGATAGATATGCGGCTAAAGACTTTGGAATCCAAGTGCGCACGAGCAACGTGGAATGCTTTCCACAAAAGTTCATTTGCTAGAGCACTCGTCCGGTAAGCGAGAGGTCATGGTTTCCAAACCTGCCTTTTCGTTTAAACTAGACTCTGAACTCGCCGACTTTGAGATCGACTGCGATTTGACACTATTATGGTAACCAAAATTTCGAGCTGCACACTGTCATTTTGGGTTAATTTGAAATAGATTCAGCATCAACTTTCCAGATCTCACGAATACCTGATACATTTAATGACGTTGAAACATATCCTTGCGTTAAAGCCGCGTAGAATACTGTGGAAAACGCGGAAAGCATAGCGCTTACTCACATAGAAAAACATTTTTTCGGGGAATGGAACAGGTAATTTGCCCACATACAGCGGTAGATTAGTTTTAACTCTCAAGCTAAAAAAATAAGAGTGCGGAAAATGCACAAATTTAAAATTTAAGCTTCATCTCATAGGCCACCATACTGCGGTAAGATTAATCAATGAGGTTTTACGATATGTGTTCAAAGGCTTTGCAACTAAGTCGTCTAGCTAAGGTGCACAACATAGCGAGCTTATGAAAACTTTAGAAAATGTACACCATATATAAATGGATTTTCTTTTGGAGTTAGTACTCTCAGGACCGACCAAAATAATTTACTCTTGTACGAAATTACGTGCGAAGATGACGCGGTATTTCCTTTATACGTAAACACTTATGAGGTTGATGGAAGGTCTCCGGTGGATTTCAACCATTCTTTATGAGGAATGGACCTGAACCGACCATTAGGGCTTTCTTGAGTGCCTCGTTCCTTCTACTAACATTTCGAAACTTTGTTGACCTTGCATTAATTGGTTAACATATATTTCACTAACTGAGATAAATATGTTATGAACATTCAAACGTAATAAGTGTCGGTGGTTGCTGCCGCAATGGGGAATTTCTCGTGGGGTCCGTAAACACCATTTTTCCGTTGCTTCCTCAGGAGCCATCAGCGTCATTCGGAACGCAACGCGTGTCACTTCCAAGATGTTGTCCTTGGTGTTTCATCACATCGCGAGACACAGTTTTTTAAAGATACTTTTAATGCATATTTCATTTTCCTTTGGGTGAACAACGTACTGTATCCTTTACCGGAATAATGCAAATGGAAGTAGGCTTGAAATGACGTTTTCTCCTCAGCATTGTCTTTCACACGACATAGTGTTGAAGCTCATGATTATACCGTGCTTCCTCTGAAATCGTAAAGTTCAGGCAACCAGACTGTACGGTTCAGAGTTAAACCAATTGTGGACTCGTACTGAGTTGCAGCAACTGGGTCAGACACCCATTGTTTTTGGTTGGGTGAGACCAATCTTAAGCAGCGAAGCTGTTCACACGTTGACCTAATCAACTGGACGAATGAACTTGTTATGGTTTACCCGGGGGAGTCGGACAATCAGAAAATTCCACATTAAGCCATGGTTGCATCGATTCCTCGTCGAACCTTTCTCGACGCTGAGCGTTTTTTCTGAAGCGAGTGAATGGCAGAAATTGCGATCAATGGGAATCTCCCTCTCATTTGAGGATTCCTTAACGGAATGAATTCCACTTACCTCAGATCTTAAGCGTCCGACCACAGGCCATAATTTCTGGAGCAACGCCACATTTTAACTGAGTTCACTAGGAGAAATTGCTAATTTCTCTTCACCTTAAATTGGCCCGATAAGGAAATCTTCATATATTATCAGTATATCCAAAGAATAATTTTACTTTAAAATGGCCTTAAACTTCCATTCAGAGACTTAATAAAGCAACATGAATGTTTTCACAAGTAGTGTGGCCTTTCGTATATAGCACAACCCTCCAACTAGTTTTCGTACCAAACCTACCTAATCCAACTTTCCCAGCTCACTTAAAGATTTGTTTAGTGAACAAATTTTTTGTTGTATAAAATGCCTCCACATGGAGTTACCGCTAGTTACCCGTTTGACTTTAGCTGAAAAAGACTATTCAATCCGGTGGTGGGTGTTTAAAGTGTAATCCTGGACGTATGAGGAACTTGAGAAGTTTTCCCGAGTCGGTATTTTCGAGTCCATCTCGATAATAGCAGTAATTCATGTTCATTCTTCTCATTTTATAGTTTGGTCTCAATGGCCTTTCACACCAACCGAGCAGGTAAAAAGAATTTTAGCCCTCGGAGTCTCACACTGTATGTGTTCACAAATTCAGTCGACATCTGCCGTCGTTGCTGAAGTGATCCGCATAGGTTGGTAGGTATCGTGTATACGAATGCATCATAGCCCAAAACCAAGAGTCTACATGGCACAGGAAACTGTAATGAGCGTTGCTTGAAAGCTCTGGACCGTCCACTGACCTCAATTGCATTGATTCGTCCCGCGGATTCATCTATGTCATTACTAGACTCACTACGCAACGGCAAAACGTATGCGTGCTAACCCAGTGACAAGTAAGCAGCACCAATCCAGTTTTCAGCACATGTTGGCTGCCAACAGCAACAGGCACACATATGTATCAGATCCACAAACGTTTACGTGTGGTTCGAAACTTTTTATCGCCCGTCCAAACGGACCAAGCAGGCGAATGCGTAAATCAGCTGCTACGCGCACTTGCCTAAATTTGTCACGTTTGTTTCACATTTTGTCCCGTCAAGTTTCCATTCAAAGAATGACCTGCGAAATGTGAGATGGATGTTCCACCTCCTGTCACTTCGAGGTCATTCGCTGAAATCGCACATCTAAACCTAGAAATCATTCGGCCAACAATAAGGACAGGGTTTATTGAGAGGGCCACTCTGTGCGGTGTGTTGGTTTCGCACAGAGCCAGACTAACTGTACATGGAACCGAATTCAGTAACATAAGTAAGTTTTTTTAGTTTCCCTTATATCTCAATTCAATCATCAGGTATCAAAATAATTTTGAAAATTAAAGGAAAAGTTTTACGTGGAAAAAACCCAGCCTACTTTTCTGTTTTTATTTGTGCCGAATCGGTACTGGAATCTAAAAATGTCGCATCGGCGAATTCATATGGGTAGTATATGGACTCGGTTTTGAAGATTCCAATTTATAAGGATTTTTTTGTTGACAACACACATATGCGAATTTGCTTGGCAATTTCCATTTTGGCTGAAAAGCCCAGACTTCAAATTCCATCCAAAACCTTTGGGAGAGGGACTTTGTGAAATCGAGTGTCAAAAGTGAATGAAGCTTATCATTCTTTGACAATCCGATTTAATTTAGTACTGCTTTACGCAGTGTCGCAAGCATTTTTTTCTTATTCCTCAGAATGATTGATAAAATGCACTGTATCCTATCTCCTTCAGAATGTGGGTTGCAAGGAAGCTGATGAAGCCAAAAGTAGGTCTTTTCTGTTCAAATAACACGGTTATATTTTACTCCCAACCGAAAAACTAACATTTGAATCGTGCTCTGAAACTACTATATCGAGCCAGATGTCCACACTGACGTTTCATGGCACCTTCACCACCGGTGTTTTCGGTTGGTAGCTGGCAGAAAAATAAGGGTATAAGAAGGCTTTGCTAGACTTAGGATATCCGTTTAGATTCTGTGGCATCTGCACCCCGAGTACCATCTACCGATGCTACTAAAACTACACACAGTGACTGAACACGTGAATGAAGCGTGACTCACTATTTTGCATATAAATGAATTTGCCTAGCCAGGACATTGGACGATATTGACTTCGCTAATTTCACTACTCTTTTTCCGTACAATGATTGATGGTTGGTAGGACGGTCTCGCTGTGTGGTTCAGTTGTTATCGGCTGGTTAAATAGGCACAAATTTTGCGAGAGAAAACCGTTCAGAATATACGGATGGTCCAACAAATCAGCCAGGATTCGACAGGGAGGTGAAATGACAATGCCAGCATTCCTGAAACTCCAGGATTTTGTTTAACTCTCAGGTTAGGAGTCAAACGTAGTACAACAAAGTTTAGCCTTGCGCACCTAACAGAAGTAGAATTGCTAGCCAGACAGTCCCGACATTTTCTTGGTTTATCCAAAGCAGTAGGTGTGTTGCTGACGGATCGTAACGTAGTTGAGGCCACTGATGTTGCGGCGACATTTATCACTGTCAGACGCGCAGGTGCGTGTGCCAGATACCCAGATGGATTTACAGTAACTCTTGAATCATTGGCTCGGAACAGTTTTGACCGTCCATCTGGGTTATCAAACCACCTTATCCCAGAAAGCGGAAGCTAAAACCTTCAGTTTCCATTGGCTTAAGAAATTCAAAATGTTTTCTCAGACAACAATTAGGGGTGGATGCCGACTCTACTTAGGGCATCAATCAATCACAAACTGACCAAGGGCCAAAATTCTATGGCCACGACTAGCATTAGCGGTGTGTTTGTGTGAGTAGATGTAGAACACAGTGAATTTGGAACGGGTAATTTTCGGCACAAAACAAAGCGGATTCTAGAATAATTGTTGAGGAAAGATGGATGAACGAACAAATTTCCCATTGTAACTGGTTGTCAGACAGCCAACCTGGTCAAAACCAGACTAACCGAAGTTGTCTGAAAGCTTCAAGCTTTTGGCAGGCATTTGTCTTATTGGCTGCAATTATCAGCGTGAGAAACGCGTTTGAAAGGATGGAAGCAGACCGGGATGTTGGTTTTCTCCCGTTAAACTGACCTTGTCTAGCTGGCTGTCATTTGAAATGTGTAGCGTTGTAATTGCCAAAGATATTTGCCTTGAATAGCTGACCATAAACGATTTATTTGTCGGAAAGCGAATAGATTTTAAGACAGTCACGTACACCAATTACAATCACCGACAGTAACAATCTTACAGATCACGATAATGCACACCCACAGTAACAAGACGAACAAACAAAACGAATCTGATGTTTTAACTTGCCTTTGTGGCTTGATGGTTTCCATAACTAGCACCACTAGCCTTTCTTTTAAATCTTAGGCGATGTTGAGCACTTGCCAACTGCAGAGTGCAAAAGATCAGTTTGTTAATCTGCAAAAACATGAGTTTTTCTTGTTAGTAACACTCCGCTTTTTTCCTGGAATTAACGTCGACCTTTGAATAAAGACGGTGAAATTTTTTCTGCTTTTGCCCCAAAAAAGTACAACCAGTCGCTTCAACACCTTCCTAAAAAACGCTGTAAGGTGCTGACTGTCAGTTGACTGTCAACATATTTGGCGGGAACTGAAGAAAATCACGTTTCCTTTTTGATACGAATTTTTTCTACTGACCACATAGGGAAAGCAAAATACTACTATGTCATCTGAAGCCGTATAGACAACAGTGAGTCAATATCGAATCGGACAAAATTTATCCTTTGATTTCACATACACTTTGAGAATACATTTGACCTATATATTGATGATGGTCATCGATTTTGCTAGACTGTGATTTACCAGTAAAAGTTGTACGCTTGCTTCAGATGCTGTAAGCTTTAATGTCGTTTCTGGCATGACGTTCCTGGCAGTCTTTGCATTCTCCTCTCTAATATCTGAAGGGGCGGAGACATAAAGCTAACCATTCTCGTCTCTCCGTCAACCGCCATTGCCGTAGTTATGAAGGCCAAGCTACGAAGATGACGTTACCTTATTTCAAAGAGATAAGTGTATATCAAATATAAAAAGTACTTTTCTTTACAGTGTCATACTTCCATCCTGAGTTAGTCTCGAACCAAAACATGAATCAACTGTATTCTGCCTCGTGTGTCCCCTTCGCTTACCTCGCCTTATTAACCTCAGCTTTCAGCTTTTCTGATTCAAATGCGTGCAGAATTTAATTAATCCCATGTAAGTTTGACAGTACAATGTACTTACCAGCAGACTAGTTTGTGATAGTTGGCCTGCGTTTATGGCGGTTGAAAAATCCGATGTTTTTTGTGGCTGGCCGGGGCGAACATGCGTGGGTGGCTGTGGATCACTGTCGTGGGAATTTATGCACGGTAAAGCTGCCTGCAGGATTTGATTAACAGGAAAGGTTACGTGAAAGATCTCACCAGTTAAGCGACATTTCCGACAATTCAGCACACCGACTGCTACCTTGTATTGCCTGAATTCTACGAATACGTTTTTTCTCACAAAATAATAAGCCAAGCATCAGGAGCTCATTAAGGACCAAGCTGGGACCTATCCTGTGCAGTAGAGGCGGAAAAACGTTTTGTCACATGGGTCGATACTCAACTGGTGTTGGTTTATTCTGAGGAAGAATGGGCTTATTACTGCAACATTGTTCCACCGAAATTAAGCTAGTTGCACGGAATTCCACGGCGATGGCTTTCTTTCGATTCAACACAGACCATTAGTCAACAGTTGAGCTAATGGGCACAGACTGCCATTACTGTTAGCAGCTTGGAGTTAGGCAGATAACTGTAACATGCAAGTTGTCGCAATGGGCTCTTTGTTTACCTTCTTTCAATGCGTTGAACACAAGCAAATTTTCGTGAACCTTTAGAATCTGGGTTGGCGTGCTAAAATCAATAAGGTAAGTTCCAGGACCAAATACCAAATTTCGCTATCCTGCAGAGAAATTACACTGTCCTATTCTTATTCGATGACTAGTTGTTTCAACTGGAGTCCACTCCAACTTCCCAATGGAATGCAAATACGAAAACTGTGCATGCTGTTCAACAAATCTCACGAATGCACCTTTTAGAGAGAAGATCTGAATTCGGACAAGCATCATGGTTTTTTCCAATCCAGGTCGTAATACGATCAATACACTAAAAAAACATTTCCCCGTCCCCACTACTCGGCGGTCGCTTACTATCAACTCATTTTCAAGAAGTTCCGTGTGGGTTGGAAAAATAAAATCCCCATTTCAGCCATACGGAACTCCAGAAAGAGTCTAGCATTTTTCGGACCATTATTGTGGGTTGTTGTCCTTTCATAAGCAGAAATTTCGCTTCTGCGGGAACGGAATCCACCTCGAAATAACACTGGCTTTGTTGTTTGCAAGTGACACCGTTTTGGACCGTGGGAATACTGCCAAAACGTGACAGTTGGGTGTTGGTTGAACGTGTGGAGGCATGACATGTTGAGGTTCGAAATGTTACGTCGTGTCCAGGGTAAAAGTTGAGGAACATTGTCTTTGGAATGAGAATTTTTTGCAATTATGTTTCATCAGTCTATTCCAGATTGGCGTGAGCCTACGTAATGCACTGGCCCGTTGTCCGGAGTAATGTGGTTGAAGACAGGTAGGTGTGTTATTTTACTCTCACTATGGTGATTATTTTGGTTCAACAAAGCTTCATTCACTGACTTGACGAAAGGCTCATGCGAGGCTCACAAGCATTCCAGTCAATCCGAAATGTGATAGATGAACTTCACTTCCTTAAACTTTCGTATAGAACAAATGTAAGCGCCTAGCAATGCTGTTTGATTTGAATGCTGTTCATGTAATCCACAACATTTTCGCGTGTTTCTTCTAATTAATGTCGGAGGTCAGATAACTGATAAGGTTATTAAGAATTAGGCAGAAGAACATCTATATGGTGTGGTAACTGAAGCTTGAACGAACTATCCAGGCGCAATCAACTCCTGGTTAAAATCGCCAATATCCTTTGCGCACAACGGCTTGGGAGCTGCTGTCATCAACAGCATGTATCCAATACGATCCAGTAGCTCAGCACAACACTTATTTACACCACCTATGGCAAACGGCCAGACAATCAGGTGCTCACCGTCGACCGGTGGCTATATGCACAGCACTATATATCACATGTTCTCGTCCCAAGCTCACCCAGGTGGAGAGAATTTTGTACTATCAGTAGTTTGATAACTGCCTCTATGATATACGGCTGCGACAAACCAACAGGCATTCTGGTCATCACTCAGACAATTATACCACTTAGCTGACCTTGAATGCGGTGGAATCGTTGAAATAAACCACTGCCATCCAGTGGATTTCCTGAACAACGTATGAACTTCCATAGCACCTTCCAGCAGAAAACGAATGCAGTGTACCTCGAGAAGAACAACCACGTAGTCCTGAGAATACTAGTAAAAGGATGTCACCTAGCGAAATCCAAATAAAGTAGGTTATCCTCAGCCATTAGCAGAACCGATTCAGCTGCACCCTGATACCTGATTTCAACTACTAGAAAAAGTAAACCCATAAATTCGGCACGTGATGCATCTGACGTCGACAATACTCCGACGACAAAAGTCCCGGTAAAGAAAAGGGCAGTTTGAAAGCGTGTTGGAATAAACTTTGCAAGCAAACGTACACTTTCAGTCTCGGCTTCACCTCACTCACGAACACGCTTCATCACCTGCGCGAAAAGACAGCTATGGGTTTTTCCCTTGATTTTGAAACATCGTTCACTGTCCTGTTGCGTAAAGTTTACTCACCACCAATAAAGTCCTTCTATTCAATCGATATTACTTGTGCATGAGAAACTCAACTAATCAATTTCTTTGCCGTGGAGTTGATATAGATTTTGTCTGACCGACACATTCATCTGGTTCCCGTAACATCATACAAAACTCCTTTAGATACGTAAATTGATAGCCTTTACCATACAGCTGATATGAAGCAGAATTTCACCATACTACCTTATGTATTATACCTTATTTATGTTATGAATTGGTTGTGATCGATACAGAGTAAAGTGGTAAACCGTTTTCCCCGTGGGAAGAAGTCCGAAATTTATCTAGTTTAGAAACAGGAAGTGGAAGCCTGAAGTTATGAAATTTACCGGCAGGATTACTGATTCAATACGTGGAATGGATTCCGAATCTCCTTCGTGACGTACACGCATTCCAGTGGGAGTATCATTTACTGAGCACAATGAAATAATTAATTTCCTATTTCCCCAAACAAATTACCTTATACCCTAACATTTGCTTGCAGTCGTCAAGAAGGTACTGATATTGGAATTACTTTTATTTCATAGTACCATGATTTGCCGATTAAAAATATTTCACTACTGGATTTCTAGGTCTCCTTCGATTGTATGTAGTGAGTCGATGTGAAATAATACCAAATAATTTACAGTTGACTGCAAATAATAGCATATTATTATTTAACTACAGCCAGTAATTAAGTGGGACCATTGATGAAGATGGCCGGAGTAGTATGTAGCTACTCCGGAAGAGAAGTGAATAAAGACAGGAAAGCAAGATCTCCGTAATAGGAGACAAACGTGAATGCCTTTGAAGGATGAACATACAGAGAGACAGTCTAATCTGTTCAGACATGGTGGAACTTGCTAGTATGGAGACCTGCTGTACGGTAAGGTTGATTCGAAAAAGAGTGGTATTATGGTAATGTTGCTCCAATAGCCAACACAAATCCACGGGACACATCCAGTTTAATAGTCGGCTTAACTGATATAGGTAAACTATGACTGAGCTCAAGGATTTCCATAACAATGCTGAGATGACACAAGGCGTTCGGGTGAACGGTAAAATGGAACATACCATCCCAGTAAAATGCCAAACATCAGTACCTACGTCCATATTGGCTACAGGAACCAAACAACTGGGAACTGTCATGTATACTGAAGTCAGGTTTATTCGCAATGATTTGCTTTGAACAGATTACTGAATGCAAGGCCATTTCGGTCGTCACTCCAATAAAATACAGCTACAGGCAGACAATCATCCTTGCAAACGAGACGTTTTCTGGCTGGTTTTCTGGCCCAGGTTAAGTTGCCTCAATGTAGTAAAAAGCACTGAATAACAGGAAACACAAGTGTTATGCCATGCGTGGCTTCCAGCGTAAAAAACCCCACACGGTGCTGCGCTCGTGAAGTCAGCTTGAGGATGCCAAGCAAAGTTGGTCGCGTGTGATAACAGTACCTACTATAGGACGGTAAATGGCTTAAGCTTACGAATCCTCATGATCGTAATAAGGAAGGCGGACTTTTGCGGGGTAGGGTTTTGTGTTAGTGGAGGACTGTTTCTCACACCAAATTTATACGGTATGACGGTGAACAATAATTAAGACGTGTGACTTGAGCTAACCAAAATGGCAAGTGAAACGTCCGAAAATTTGGCAGAAGGTAATGATAGTATCAGTAATCCGCATGCCAACGTGCCCCATTCCTCCCAGCATGACTTGGTCACCAAGGTACATTGCGAATGAGTGTATAAGAAATTGTAGGTTGGATTTCAAGCTGATGGACGCAATCAACCCCAACTTATGCGGTTAACATTCGCGCTTATCCAACAGGATTTCCCTGTTTGGCTTTTATCTATTAAATTATTCTATTTAGTGTGATTCCATAAATTCTCTACGACTCCATTGATTGGAACTTCTTTGCAGGGAATCTGCTGCCGTAAGCACGTGGATGAATTTTCAATTTGCTACTGCAGAAAAAAGGCAAAAGAAATCTCAGAGTGGCTAAATATGGCCTCATGGAATCAAAGTCTGTGAATGTATGGTAAGTGGTGTCACTTCTGGCCATTAATAACTGCGTCCCCTATAGTCATAGGGCTGTTGCAAAATTCACTGCGAAGTAGTGCTTCATCTTTAGTCAAGAAATGGGGACCTCGGATAGCATACACAATTTTTAGAGGTGTCTGAAAACAGATCGGCCACTTATCTTCCTCCGTTTCCTCTGAAACTTAGGAGTGACTGTAAACTGGTTGGAAATTGCACTGAAATTGGTTTCAGTGAGGCCTTTCCAACCAAGACTGGTAATTATTCTGCCCTCCGTGCGTTGTACTGGTGGAAATACTTGTCATAAGAATACCCATTTCCACATGCACAGAAAAACAAACAGATATCCCAAGAAACGAGACTTACATCATTTTACACCAAGGCGAAATGTGTTAGAGCATTGCTTAAATAACCTGGTGGCACGCCCCCGTCATGACAGGGGGTCTAATTATCTAGAACCGTTCAGCGGGCCCAATCATTACAGGATTGTTTTGATTAAAAGATCCAATAGGCGATCAAAGCCAATACGTTATGATCAACCACATTACACGAATGTGTGACTGTGCGGCAGCTTCGCCAGACATCTTGGAAAATACCGACGTTGCAATGGCTTGCTTCGGACGAGTATCTCTGTTGTGACTTACGGGGAATGTTCCTGATATATTTCGAGCGTATTGTATGAAGTGTTTCTCTGTCCAATTGTGTTGAACAGCAGTCGACTCGGTATGACAAATTCAGTCCTGCGAGTTATCGGGAATTTTGATGTGACCATTGATAGATGTTAAGCTTTCTTGGGCCAAAAAGTGAACAGAATAGGCCATGACATAAGTGGGAATCAAACACATTTGCGCAGAAATCCCACAGCCCTCTAAACCTAAAACTCGCACAGCTGAAAACCTATGTACCACATGCGGACCATTCAACACCCACTCGACGGCAGTATAAAGTTTTGTGGCGTCGAAATTTTTAAAGAACGTATCGCATAATGACCAATGCTGGATATGTGACCCTGAAATACTTGAGTCTTCCGTTCCAAATGAAAATGACAAATGGAAGTCAATCGCGCAGTCCGCAAGACATCGAAGGCCTCAAAAGCTCCATCAGCATTGAAACAGAAACGTGTCAGCAGTAATTCACTTAGCTGCTTGAAATCACCATGGCCCCATATTTTTTTGACCCGACACGTTTTTCTATCAGACGACCTGCTGCAGACAGAGGTTTGAAAACAGACCTTGCCTACTTACAATCTGAACAGCATTATACATCTAAGCCTGCTAACTGAATATACACTTTGCTTGCCTTGCATGTTATTAACAAGTCATTGCCAGTAATTATCTATTATTACATCGGGACTCGGTTTTATGATTGGCGACCTGTATAATTCATAATATAGATACTGTAACGTGCATGAAATCCGATCGCCCCCTTGAGTTCGGAAATATTCGCGTGCTACAATTGGGCCTTCCGGAGACAGTGTTAAACAACTCTAATCTAACGATGTAGTTGCTTACTTTAGTAGCTTTGATAATGCTCTCATGAAACCCAAAGTACATTCTGGAACAGCACACTTTATCACCCAAATGGTGAATTACTTCGAGATGATCAACGCTACTTTTAGGACTACCAACAAAAAGTCGTGTCCCAATATACCAGAGCATAAAATTACCGTGAAAATGCACCAGCGTTGCTACGACATGAGTTTAACTGCGTTGTCAGTGTAAAGACCCCTCATATGGGTCCCGATTTGAGCACCGTGGTTGACACCCGGACGAGAAACAAAAACATCCAAGATGTGTTCAGTGGATTTCCAGAGGCGGCTTTTGAGAGGCAAAACTGGAATTGACGAAGCCAATGGTTATTTGCAAAGTTCCTTCCATCAGGAGATCCATAAACTAGTAATGGTTTTCGCGTGTTCTACGTCCCCTCTAAGAAATGATGACAATAAAATGGCTTTTGTCCGGGAACGTTTAACCTGTCAACAATATTCGGTGGTGCTGCAATATGTATTCTTTTAGTAAGAAGGAACCTGTTGTACTGTCTAATTCACACTAGGGAACTGTTCGTTTCTCATCTTGTTAAATGGACACGTGCTCTTGTAGTCACTTTCAACGAACCTCATGCAGTAAGTTACAGAGTGACATTGCGTACTACAAATTAGGAGAGGTCAGTGCATTTGGTGACATTTCAGACACTAAGTGCCCCTTATTTAGTCAACTATTCGCCAATTTCTTCAAGCCAGTTGGCAGTCTTTTTTATAAGTCAGTGGGAACAGGAAATATTCCTCGTCAAACTCAAATTTGATTTCGCCAGATCCAGTCGATCTACCTTTGATTCGGAAATTGAATAAAATGGCAGTGATTATGGAACGCCTATTGCGCTACTATTAATTGTCCGAAAGGCTTTCCCTGCGACCGTTAAATTTGTTGGCCGAGACCTACTGAGAAGTTGTTTCGTCACTAGTCAGCCCACAAATCAACACTTAAAAAACGCGCCCCAGTTGTTCAAAGCTACGCCATTTTTTCTATCTTTATTCACATTAATTTCGGTTGGACAATCCTTCCCATGGGCCCAAATGTCCATCTTTGTTTTTCCACACAATAGGAGTGAAGCAATGGACTGATTTTTTCTTTCCGTTAGTACTCATTTGTGTCGCCTTCCTTTGGCTCTGTCGAAGTGCGAATTTTAGAGATTTAGAATGTGAGATGGATGCGTTGCTACTAGTTCACCAACGCACCCCAAACGCACTTGAATTGCCACATTCGGACATGCGGTCATGCTCATTCTTGAGAGTTGCGATCATTCAGTTTGGCTTCTAGAACAAAGAAGTGGGACTTGTGTTAGTTGCTTCAACCGCCTTTCTAACGGGAATAATCGTATGGGGACTGGGCGAAGTCTGTGCAGACGAGAATGGTATGAATACAGCCATAACTTCCTACTTTATGTCTACGAAAACTTTTGAATTCGTTAGTAGACTGATAAACCGAAAGTGGTTTAAAATTACAGACATGCTGAAACTTTCCGGAATTTGATCTTTTTGGTATGAAAACGCATTATTTGGACTAATAATGTTTTAGTTCCACCGGCGTTGACTTCAAGGCGTAAAACCGAAACCGTTCCTTGCTCCGCCTCCTGATAAGGTTGGTCTGTCAGAAAAACCACTAGTGTGTCTCACAAAGCTTTTATTGAATGAGGTATTAATCTTACTCACTCTGCAATCGCCCGCATGCTTTTACTGACTCCATACACGACGTCCTGTTGCTTACTCTCTCAGCGTGGCAACCAACGCAAAAGAACTGATCAAGCACAAAGACCCATGGCCCGCAAGAAATGCAAATCCGACAAATAATACGAACAATGCGCAAGAAAATTATGGATTGGTGCAGGATATTTCTGACATAAAGCAGACTACGGGGAATTGCATTATCCGAAAAGGGGGTCTAGCTCGAACGTGAACTAAAAATCATCTTTGCATGAAATTATTCGGGCTCTACAATCAGATACAATTTAGCCATGGAAGGGACGGGCGAAGCTCGAATGAAAATAATTACCACACAAGAACCGATAACAGCTGGGCGAGGGCAATTTACTCAAGGAACAGAAAGATATATTATGGTCAACGAGGAATAATATTATGATGCTTTTGATAAAGTGCAACCGTTCTCATGAGCAAGGAAACGTGCAAGTGAAACGTGCTGGATCACTTCGCTTTAGTTTCACGTGAAGGAGTGTAAAAAGGAAATGATTTTTGTCCAAGCGAAACTTCGTCTAGTCAGACCGTTGCGAGAGAATAATCCAAAGTCGAAGCCAAAGTCGTGACATCCGTCAGCGCCGAAACCTGGCAGATCTGGGTGTTTTAAAGTTTTAGATAAATGCTACGAAACCAATGTTCGGATGCAACCCGTTTAGAATTGTATGATCTCGACAACTAACCGGCTATCGATATATTTACCTTGAATTCCTATGCACAAATAGAAGTTCTTCATTAAAGTGACTCCCGTGATTCTTACAGTCTTAAAACACTGTTTCACTTAGACAGGATAAAGTTATCATGCGTTTTGACGTAAGCATTTTTTACACCATGGCAAAAAATGCTAAAAGTTTAAGTTTTGAATGGAAACAGCACTGCCAGATAATACACTCATAGCCATCCACAGAAACTTCTTATCACCACTTCACCTTTTACAGCATATTCATCTGAGGTGATGTGGCATCATCAATATCATTTACATATATTTACTTGTTTGAGCATTATTCGGAGGCCAGAACATTTTAGTATCTTGCACGCCGCCGACGAATTTTGATCAGATTCGTGAATGACACTGCGTCCGCTCTATTACAAGCCATCCTGAGGTGCTCCTACAATCAATACATCAGAGTGCAGTTGGCCAGGGTGAACGAGGAGAGTGAAATGCATAAGTGTGTTAGACAGGAGTCTAGCCATCAAAAGAACACCGAGTTCACTGTAGGTATCCGATAAAAACCGTCGCATTCAGACTGATGTCTAAATACCCAGACTTCGGAAACGTGTGGTTGTCATTTGTTCAGTTGGTTTAGCCGGACAGCGTGGATGACGATAATCCAAACTGACTAATTAGATCGACGTCAAACATAACGAGTACCAGTCCACAGAATCGAAAAGGAGCAGCACTTCGTCTTATTTTGGCGTTCCCTAAATAACAGTCAAGTAGGATGACATCCAAAAAATTCCGAAGGATTACGCGACGCATAAAACCCTGGGACAGCATATGGGGCATACCAAAGACAGAAAATTTAATCCGAACTTCGTCAGTTGCGTACACAACATCGACTGTGGTGAATGGCGGCAAGAATACATCGAACAAACAAATAGACAATCCTAGATAGCGTAAGGTGAGCAGAGATAACATGTCAGATTCCTACCAGGAAGCTCGGAATGTTGCGAAATCTCGAGACCCCATTGTAGACTTTATTGATACTGACTTTGGGTGCACATAATTAATACGTCACACACCAGTCATCTGTCAACCTCAACTACCGAGTAGTGTTGCGTTCTAGCTGGGTTGGCTTCACCTGACATTGGCGTACGCAGCCAGAAAGGCAACAGATGGTTAATAATCAACCACTTGTGGCGCAGGTACGGTAGCGACCCATGTAAGTACACCCGCATGCACAGATGCACTATAAAGAAGTACAAATGAACAACAGATGATAATATCTTAAAAAAGATGTCCCGCCCTTTCCCTTCCCAAATTATTCTGATGGTGTTCTGTCTGAGACAATACTATCTAAGTTGACCAAAATAATTATCTATTCAACAACGCTTTGCCTTGAATTAAAATAAATAGATTTTTGAAAGTTTCATTCTTATGAAGATTCAGTGAATCAAGATGTTAACCCCATATTAGTTTGGTTTTCATTTCGCCTGTATCCTAGTCGATCCCTCTATTTACGCTGATGTCGCATACAATCTGCATCAAACGAGCAACTTCAAATGCAATTAGTATGTGGATTTTGGGATCGGCACACCAATACCATGCTGCACAAAATAGTCAGGAAACAATGATTATTCTATGTTGTCATGTCAGTGATCAGGCTTCATGCCAAGTTCCCACTCGAATCGTAACGGTCTCTGCAAACCAAAGGACGAACGGATAATCAGCTGCTTATTGATTTTATTTTGTTCTGCAACCAGCAAATAAAAATGTGTTGGCCTCCAGGACTCATGAGGAGCCCCAAGGCTGCTCGATATATATATATATATATATATATATATATATAAATGTACAAGACTGGGGGCGGACCGTGGATGGGGGAGTAAATCGCAGCCTAGATGTCTAACCACGGTTCTGATGTCCACAATTAGCCTAAGTGGAAAATTTACATGAAATGACTCCAGTGTGACAGGCTGCCCATAAGGCAGTGACAGCGGTATAGTTTGGTGGCTGTTACTGCTAATATGTGGGGAAAATGATTAGGAAACGTGATAAGTGCATTAAACCAATCGTTTTTAGCACCAGCATTTTATTACATTTTTAGTTTCATTGTGAAGAGCTACCCAGTGCCGCTCCTTCTGTAACCACCGTACATCTTAAATGTTGAGTCATTTCAAACAGCACATCAAGTCGCATGTGTCCAATAGCCTTTCCTGCGGTTCTTTTGGTTTGTTACGTTTTTTGACACGAAATAACAAGTTCCATTTGGTCATATTTGCTGTCCAGCAAAATATCTAATTTCGTTTTTTCCATCATTTTCTGATAGAATCAGGATAGATAACCGCTTTCCTGGGTTTTCTAAGTTTGTGCTGCCGCTTGAAATTATCGTGAAGCTGACTGTGATTCTCCAAATCAATATTCAAAACGCAACGCATTTAAAGTCTCTAGCCGAAAATGTTAGGTGGGTCCAATTGAGAGCTACTTCAACACTCCTTAATCAAGTGCGGATCCGCTGTGTTTTGTTCTACGTAAGACAAGCGTTGCACACGTTAACTTTCGAACTGATCCTCGAAACTGTCATTTTCCAAGTCAGTTGTTCCGCGGAGGCCTATTTAACAAAGAGATACAGCAAACCCGCGTGATGTCTTGTGAAATCTGGTGATGCAAACTAGTCCGCTTTTTTCATCATGCATTATTTTGTCTCGTACACATGGAAAGGAATGTGTGAACACCTTAGGCCAAACTCAAAAGCTCATAATAATGGGACTTTTTGGAAATCGCCTTTGGATCAAAATGCTTTTCACATCGTGTTGGGGATTCAGACGCCATTTAAACCTCCAAAATCACAGCCTACACAATACCCGTTGAGAGGGTAGGAGCAAACATCCACAAGTTGTTCAAATCCATTTCAACATCATCGAGGACATTCTGCCGGCAATAAATGCTTGAACAGTCAAACTGGCTTCATCAAGGGTTCAAAATTCTTCGGGAATGAGCAATTTACGTTCGCGCAGAACATATATAATCAGACAAATTAAACTGATTGCATTTTTCACTACACTGCACTCTAGAAAATTGAAAGTGGATATTATTGGGTTTCCTGACAGTCACTTTGGATATTGTGTGTGAGAGGGCGTTCATAATGCATGAACAGCTGGTTGATTTCGGACCCAAAAATTTGCGATTAATCGGACTAGTGGACAGTAATTCAAGTGAAGAAAATATATGGTGACAGCCTTTCCGGCCAGTTTCCAGATGGATAATGACGTTAGACAAAATGACCTTGATTACTAACGGTCGATATTCTGAGGCGATTTGAGAAAATATTCCGTTAATACTATGTCTGCTTTATGTGAACTATGGTGATTCACAAGAACGCAGTTTCAGTCCAGGGACAAAGTGTTTCGCATCAGGTCTCTTGCCTACGTAGTACCGAAAATCATGCGTCTTATTTGTTGTCCTTAGTCCTGCCTCACTTCAGTGTTGACAGGATCACCGCCAACAGCTGACCCCAGAAAATAATTAAAATTAGAACACATCCATTAGTTAACTTCACGAGTTCCAGTGCTATTGCCGATATAAAAAATGGCAAATAATCCAGCGCACAAGCTCCACTCTTTTTTTCGATTTGCAGGCAGGTACATTATAATCCTTAAAGGTAATTTCTACAGAACAACAAAGTTTTTTCATAGTACGTAAAACAGTGATGATGTTTACGTCGACTGTTTACTTTAGGTTTCGGTCTGTCACCGGGATTTCGCAAGTTTCACAGCACTCGAACTGGTCTGTAAAAGAAACGTTTTAGGTACGTAAGGATCGATATTTAAATTTCTTCGTTTTGCTCATATCAGGCAATAATGTTCTTAATCGACAGTGAGTCCTGTGAATAAATCCACTCTATGCTGATATCCGAGAAGCATGGCTGTATGACCCACACTGGGAACCATCAGCAGTATACATCTTAAAAAACTCAGCGAATTTCGAAACCATGACCTTTCGGCTAGTAGTTTGAATATTTAACCGTTCCGCCGCCAGTGGACGATCACCGATGTGATTAATTTGCACAGCTAACCTTGCGAGAACCACGTCAGCCATATCTAGAGATAAAACCTTGTTGATGCTTCTCATCCAATTCATTTTCCGTAGCCCAAAATCATGATGGGTTATCTCCAGTCCACCCGCTGTTCTTTTTCACCCTTTTAGTCTGCAAGTATTCAGAAAATGGGCTGTGGTTCCTCTTCCTTGACACACCGGTGTCTTCAAAACCAGTGTTTTATCACATTCAATTTTTGCTGCTCTGACAACACTCAGGCTGCTGAGCTAAAATGCATTTTTCCAGGCTAACTTGTTTTTATTCTTGTTCTAATGTCCAATGAGTAATTAAACGGGGGGGGGGCGTATTCTGGTCCATGTTCCGTTGTATGTTTACAGATGAACAGATAAATATGGATGAACGGATCTTGAATGGAAGAGGATTTCAGCAATTTAATCTCATTAGAAATAGGAAAATTCTATAGCTAGATTAGGTTTCCAGGATGCCGCTAGCAAAACTCTGAATATGAAGGAGCTTTTTACAAGTCAACAATTTTAACTGATTTATTTCGTTGCTTCAACTCAATCGCGACCTCAAGGGAGCATCTTAGGTTAGAAGACAATGCAATGAAACACTAAGCAATAGTTTGCCCGAATTTCCACCGGGAGATCTGAGTTTGGTACATCTTCTTTTACGCACACGAACCCCGAAAACTGCAGTCAGAGATGAGGAAGTTCAGTTTCTGACAGCATGTCAGTTGTGCTCAGTTGATTTATGAGATTCCCTCAGTCTGACAGGCTCTTAATGCAACATAATGTTGCATGATTGATAGTGCCATAGTAAGGTTTTCCTTATTATTAAAATGGTTCAAATCTTATGATTCAAATGAACTATGTTCACGTGGCCTATGGATTTAGAAATGCGTGATTGAACTTAATCATCAAGGTTGAGTGATGTAGCTGTCAGACCACTCGTGAAGAAATTAGTATGCAGCTTACAAAACCAATTTAGAGGTAAAACTTAATCACGCTGCATTCTCCAGTCGATCTTTTACCAGCATGGACACACTCTTTTATTCCAACTTTATTCTAGATGCTCTCTGGCCTAGTAGAGCTCTATACACATCTTTTGTCGAATATGCCACATGTCCCAACAACAACGAACATAATAGCTATTCAATACGACCCGGATGATTGATTACCCCGAAACAGTAATTTCTTCTCCATAGCTCAGCCTGGATGACTCAGTCCATTTAGGTGCAAGTTTTCATGGCATTCATGTCACTGGTCAGAATGATTTGCAGTTGTCACACAGTGGTTGTGGTTCTACCCTTGCGGGCTGTCCGGTGCACAGATTAGCACGTGTTTTTCATTTATGAGAATCGTAACGCGAATTCACTGGGTGTTAGGTACTAAAATGGGTTTGAAATATTCAGACATACACCGGGTCAATGAAAAGCCACCATGTAGGCCTTATCGTGCTTTTATATCATACACGACTGTTTACGTTCGGTGGTGCATAAACATATTTGACAAAACAATAAGCTTCCTGGAAATGATTGAAGGGTCGGAGAAAAAAGGACTTCGGCCAAAAGCCTGAACGCTACAGGTTGCGCAAAACAGAATGCTACCGTCATCATCCATGTTACCACAGAAAAACCAGCCTACAACTTCAAAACTGGGAATTTCCCATAGAAGACATGGAGTTTGAAAATTTTATTTCATCATATAAAATAACCTGAATGCTGTGTGGATGGAAAATCACTTGGGCCTATATTTTTACTCTGTTCACTAAGATGAGCTAGCTTCTTAACCGATGACCCCAAACACTTCTACCTTATTTTGCGAGTCACCTCCTTTAGGAGCACGATGCACGGCAGAGGATATGTGCTCAAATGAATATCGTTCCACAAAAACTATTATTCACTCCGGAGATTAGTCATATTCATTTACTGCACGTCAAACAAACATCTAGGCTGAACCATGCTATACCACAATTCACCATTTATGCTAATCAGGTAGGCCACCGAGATGATTCCACCGGTGCGCTGTTGTTGTTGTTGTGCATAACTCGGGAGGAGCACATAAAAACAGTCATTTCCCAGTCGGTTTTGCTGGTCCTTGTTTTGATGCGTCACAACATCCGCTTAAACCGACAAGCAAATCCAGTCTAGAATGAAACCGCTTTGGCCAATCAGCGTTCAGCAGACTTCAGGTCGACTGATGTAAATTTCAAGACGCCTGACCTTTAAATCACAAACTCAAATTTTTCACACCGCTGCCTACAAGCTTGTGCTCACGGTTGAATTCAAACAAATAGTGTGGTGGTTCGTTCCGTATGAACGCCAGACGTTCGCAAGCACACAAGTTGGAGCATTGAGGCATATACAGAGCTAGCAGGCCGTGACAAGAAATTGATCCTCCATTTTGTTGTACCACGGATAACTGGGTATTCACAACAACAGGTGACAAACAGTAAGAATCGTAGAACTGATTATCCAACAAAGGATCAAATGAGCAACAACACAAGCATGGTGCGGTCTCCGTCAAATTCTAGGGACAATCGGTTCATGCCAGTTCATATTCTTCACAGTATAAACATTCCCGAAGCTGGGCGTGCTTATTCTCTTGGCTTTTCAATTCAGAACTCGTGGGACTGGATGAAGGCATGCCATCAGGGGGGAAATCTATGCTAGTGGATAAGGCTGCTCGAATTGAGTCTACGCGAAATGCTCAGAATGTTTTGCTCTTATTGGGACTTATACTTTCCACATTTTGTAATGATAAAGGTACTTATTTGTAGGAATTTGTTTATAAAGTCTAAGAAGGGCAACTGGAACTGGAAGTATTCATGAAGTTTGGACCATAATCACCAAAATAATTGCAAAACAATCACAGGAGCATTGGGAATGGCTTAAGCATTCTTTCTACCACCCTCCGAAAAACTGAAAAATGTGCTTCCATCCTCCAGCACTTGGCACGATTCTGGACGATTGCTCTTGTGTGAAAAGATCTAAGTGGAGTCAAATTCTATACTCCGACGTATCGAATGAATTGAAAATTGTTTTTTAAAGAATTTTGCTGGACACACCATTCTTCGGGTTGATCATCATACATTCTGAATGGCATGTCCCTGCGTTCGGCTGGATGAGATTAGCTTCTGACCTTTTGAATGAATATATTTGTTACAACTTTGTGCATGTGTTTTGACTGGCGTATGGCTGAGTCTATTGAGTTAGCTGAGGTCACGTGTGCGCGGTTGTTTAATGCCTTGCTTGATGTTTGGCCTCCCTGTTTACTAAACCGATCCAGATGCTTCAGCGCAGGTCTGTTCCACATGTTACCGCAAACTTATCGTGGGTCTACTTGTGCCATCAGAGTCGATCTGATGGTTGAAATCACGTGCGTGCGTGCGATGGATGAGTTAGGGTCAAACAGAGAGGTTTTTGCCTGCCGTTTGTGCTTCGTGATTAGTATTTAAGGCTCCTTGGTTGTTTGTCTTTTGCAGACGCCTGGGAATATTGCGCAAGGAATTTGATAGACACAGTTCGCGCAGTTCGACAAGGTCCGAAGGTCCTATGAGGCAACTTGCAAGACGTAAAAACAGGAAGAAATTTTAGTATCACTGACCCGTATTGTTTGGCGGAGAGCGTCGAAAGTATTACTTCCATAGGGTATTTGAGCAGTGGCCAACAGGCTTTCGGTTGTTTGTCTTGAAGTTTTGGGAATTGTTCCTGTCGTTGGATAGACTGGGTTACTTGAGGCATCCGTAGTAAATTACCGGGTCTTTCTGATTTGTCCACTAGTGTGAACTTATTGGTGTATAGCTTCGAAACGACTTATTAAGGGTCCTATGACTGAGCTGTTACCGCAAAGAGAGGTCTTTTGTAGAAAGGCGTGGATTTCCTACATTTTCCTACTGAGAATTCACTGTTGGATTTAGCATATCGGTGCTGGTCCAGACCAAAGATTCATGTAAAATTGTATGGAGGATGTTAAGGTCCAGAGGACAGAATTAGAACCCAACAACTTAACTGGAAGTTTCCCTGTCTTTGAGATACACCCTATGCAAGGAAACTAGCTGAATTGTCCTAAACTAAACATCAAGTTAAGCTTTCTTGACTGCGCTCCGTCACTTCTAATGCGCATCTAATCCAATAGACAGTATACTGACCGTTGTAAAAGGTGCAGAATTGTGGTGCAAGACTTCTTGTGAATTGGTGACCTGATCGCAACAGGCGGTTACAGCGGTGAGATCAAGTACAGATATTATGTAAGTAAGAGGTGAAGGTCAAACAGACGTGTCACGTGGAGTCAGTTAGTAAGTGTGACCGAAAAGAGATGAACAGGCTAAATTAACAGATGTATAGGAGTCGAAAGCATATCTCCTGAGTGAATAAACCAGGGATTCTTTAGCATACCTGTGGCGCTCAAAAAATAGTAAAGAGAGTTAATTCGGACGATCGGGCACATATCCTTGTTCTCGGAAACGAAAATGACAGCAGGATATCTGGAGGGATCCCGAACAGTAGAATCAGACTCCCGAAATATGCTGGCTGATTCCTGCTCTAATATGGTTCTTTGTTCGGCCCGTGTAGCTAGATCCAAAGACCCAGTCAAATTGATAAGTCAATTTCAAAGCGGAGTGTATTGGTTTGGACCCCTCTTGAGTTTTGTGGGTATTCGGATTGTCTCCTCCACGAACCATAATTGGGCGGCATTGTACGTTCCTTTCTTTTGTGTGCTGAGTCCAGGCAACATTTGATTCAGGAGGAGATATTATCGCGAATGAACTGCGGAGAGAGATTTACTGTCCGTGCTTTTTTAGGGGTAGCATCAAAAGGATGTTTTGTGAATAGATGAGGAACATTTCTGAATAATGTGGTGGAGTACCAGCATACGTTTCTCGAGGCGTACCTCATGATCGATCTGTCATCCATGTCAAGTCAATCGGTTTGTCCAAAAAAGGTCAATAAAAGTATGTATTTCTGTGCAACGGTTGTGAAGTTTCGAATTGCATACACATCCCGATCAGCGATGAATATCTGTGCCCACCTTGTGACAGCGACCCTCACAACTGCCAAAACTAGCTGAGAACGGTTATGATAGCAGTTTCGTAAACAGTAAGTATGCCTAGGCCCTACCTAGTGACATGTGGCTCTTTTATATTTGAACACGACTTGAACAGATCTGATACCCGTTGTCTACGTACATCTAGTTTCTGGATTTCCGCTGACAGTAGCTGTTCCGTATGGCGAATTCGCTTTACTATGATTCCTATTGCTACACCATCCGTCTGTGGGTGAAATTTTTCACCAGAACGAGGTATGAAGTCCTAAAGGTCAGCACAAATAGTATGGCAGAAGTTTGACTGGCGGATTGTTCTCCAATACAGAATCACGAATTGCGGCATTCGATTTTTCGGAAAGGATTCTAGCAAGTATACTGTATGAAACGACGGCCTCGCCGTATCTGTTCGTTTCTACGCACATCCGAAATTCGGACGTGTTACGAAGGCTGAAAATAACCGGCTTAGGTCTGAGAGAGTCTAGGAATCTAACCAGCCCATTATGATAGAAAGCTCCTTTAGTTTACAAGGTAGAAATTTAAAGGCACGACGGGTTTGCATATTTCCGCCGGATCATACATAGGTGATTCTAAGTACTCAGGCGAAAATAAACTTCCATTGTGCTCTCGTCTATCATATGTTTTGTCCAAATCTTCCAAATAATCAATATTGACACTTTTAAACTTTCGAGCCATATTGTTTTGTACCCCTTCAACCCAAAAACTCTACTCGTCCTAAGGAATAAGGCCACTGCATTTTCTGTTGTGGTTATTTTTGACCGTGCCGCGAACACTACCACTTGCAGTATTAGTGAACTCGGTGCAGAGGTGGTCGTTCGTGAAAGAGAAGCGCGGATGTAGCTTTTACCATGACTCGAAGTGGCTTGGTGACCAAGTGCACTGTTAAACAAGTAAAACTGATCTACACTAGCAAAGCGATTTGTTTAATAAATTATGTTCGCAATGAGAAGGCAGGTTCAGGAACACCAGAAAATCATCTAAAGTTTCACCGGATGTACATCCGTCGAGGCTAAACGGAAATGAATTCAATTTTCAGACGCTAATGAACCTGGACTTAAATCATCGTAAAGGATCCTACGAAACAATCGATTTTCCAGTCAAAAACCCTAAGTGTAGTTGCTGGTCGGGTAAACGAGCCAGACTTCGTAATTTTCCTGTCTGAAAACCCTTAAGAATTACGCGATATAGTTCGAACGACCATGTTTCATGAGATCACTAATGGTGATACTACAGAAGATAAAATAGTTCGTGAACAAACCGTATTACTCGCACAAACAAACATTATGGTCGGCATAGTAAAAAATAATCGAACAAAAGTGTTAGTCACGCGACCATTAAGCTATACCACTGGAAGTTTGGTCTTGCCGGTCAAGTTTCACTTAGTTTCGGACATGTGCGCTGCAAGCGTTAATAGATTACCTTTCGGATTTTGCGAAGTACTTTTCGTCAGCTTCTTCATTTTCTGGTCATTTTCCGTTATCCGCAACCAACACTGGTTCAGCTGCCGAGCAGTTGCAAACAACCATGCCATACTAATGAGGTTACGTGTGCTAGATAGCAGTGGCGTTATTAATTAGTAATCCGGTTGGATTGGCTAATCGTGCGCACAAGTCTAACTCATGCAGTTTATGGCGTTTAAAGGCGAATCTGTGAACTTTGTATTCCCTTCAGATCCTAGAGGAACGTAATTACGATCTACTGTAACACGCCCAGAGCAGACGACCTGCAAATCCATCGCTATCAGCCATAAGCTTCTGATTGTGGTTACTCAGAGGCATCATACAATATTTAGTCCTCCGTTGAGAGTAGACGGATGGGGAACCTAATTAACCAACAGTTACTTATATTTATCTAACCATATGTGTCTGTCACCTTGAAACACAACAGGTGCGCCTTGTTCAAACGCCAATGGCTTGCATACTAAGATTGTAAGGGAGTAGGACGGTTCAGTGTCACACAGATTGACGTATGCATCTTTATTGCGGTTGGCGTTAAACAAGGACATTGTTTGCCTAAAGAACGCCCTCCTACGTTCGGTTTGTAAGATAGTCTTTTGTCTGCCTGACGTTTTCTAAGAACTGTGGAATGTCACAACCAGCTAAATTTTGCACTTAGATACCAGTTAGTTTGCGTTTTTTGACTGCGTGTATTAGGTATTCCAGGTATTAACCTAGAATTTCAAATAAATTCTTTTTCTCTTATGGAGATGAGGCGTCAGTAATGCAGCATCTCTACCCTCGAAGAGTCACTCAAGATGTACCCAAATAGAGAACAAAATTTTAAAGGCTAGATTTTTTTCCATTTCAGCGTTTCATGATGGAACGAGCACTACAGAACTGGAGACAATTCCCGATTCCCAATAGCTGATTCAGTAATCGGATCTTTCTGGGCTATTGATTCCCACTTACTAAGTAGACTATCACTTCAATCATTTCATGTCATATACCTCTGTGATCCACCGACCTGACACATCAGTAAAGTATCTTCTGACTGGACTTATTTTGACCTAGAAGCCGACTTGGCATCACTCGCCGGAAGGCAATATAGCTGATGGTTAAAACTAGGCAACATGCATCAAGTAAATATTTCCCCAGCACCTTGGATATACATTTTCCGTCGTTCTATGGGATTATACTTCTATGGCGACTGATGGTTGTGATTCACGTTCAGCTAGATAAAATAACATTGATCTTGATGCCGAAAATCATCACACCAATTCATTATGTTCTGTCATTTTTGGGTCACAGAAATATGAGCAGTGTAGTTCTAAGGGAATTCTATCCCATCCTTTGGAAAAATATCGAAAAAACACCAGATACAATGAAAAACCTGTACGTCAGTCTTTCAATATGGAGCACCTCCCATCAATAAAATATTTTGGGATCCCCGAAGTTGTTCTACTGGATAGGGAACATAACCTGAACCTTCCTCATTATAAAGTGCGTCTTGTGTAAGAATCCATCATTCAGCTTCCCGATGCAGTAGGACCTGGTGATAGATGGTAGGTGAGAGGTGATGTGTTTGCCACTTACGAAGCCAACTTAAAAGGAGACATTTCCTGGATAGCGAAGAGTTAAGGGCAAAAAAATTTCATGGGCCGGATGCGACTGCATCCCAGTACTGTTTTGCCGTTTAGAATCTTGTTTACAACATTTTAATGCAAAATATGTTCCACTCTCTCTCTGTATCCACTGAACATTTAACAATCCGTTTCCAGCACTATTCGCCCCTGTCCACGACAAATATGAGATATAAGCTATTCTAATCGTTGGAAATGTCAAAGTGTTGGGACGCTTTTCGCCCACAAATAAGTGTAACCTTTTATACCGCGGATTTTGACGCACGACTCAGTGAACAGATTTTGTTCTAAAATCGGCGTACGTGTGGTCACGGAGGAGATGACATCGTGGACTTTTTTACAATTTGTATTAAATGTATGATAAGATCAATCTGCGTGGTATACAGAAGAAGCGCTAATTTTAGCCCCGGTGATCAGCATCAAATCCTTTCTGGAGCACACGCAGAAGAACAAAATAGTTTGACGAGTTGGCATTGCATATCTGCTGTGTTTTTGTTTACGAATAAGACACTCACGGAACCAATTAAACTACGTTCCAAGGGGAACAGTTCTATTTCACCCCAAGTAAACTGAGAAAAGGCCTGATTATAACGGTCTAGCCTGCATCCAAGAGCTTACCTGTGGCTAGATGAAAGAACACCTCAAACTCTGCCAAATTTCGTTGTCTTGATTCACTTTTGTGATTTGATAACCACAATAAAACAACATGTAATGCAAGCTTTTAGGTGTTAATGGTAGTATTATAGTTTCACAGCACTGAACTAGGTAACAGAACAAAACCGGAGGTTTCGGTTTACGTAGCAAGATAGCCGAGATCTTCCATGTAGATGAAAACCATTCCGCAATCACCCACAGCCATCAAAGTTTTAGTTTGCTGTTCCACGTTCCTAGTATATATAACGCACAAAATCTGATTTCTACTGTTGCCTTATTTTCTTAAAGACCCGTTCTTTCTCTTTACTAAATGGTACGGTTACCTATAGGATCACCAAAATTGGACCATTCGTCCGCTGGCCACACAAAAATACAGTCACCTAACTCATACAAGCAGGTTCACATTCTGTTTAAAGTTAGTTGAGGAACTTTGTTTGCTCTAACGGTCAGGACTGTTTGAAAAAGACAGCGCTAGTGCACTGCGTTGCTGAACAGTGAATACTTTTTCGGTAGCTTGAATATAAATCGAGCCAAATTTAAGTTGTGGTCCCAGTGCTGATTACTGAACACAGAGGCGAAACCAGCTGACGCACATCAGAAATTACGCACTCAACAAAAGCATCCTGGTTGCGGATTACCATAGACTAAGTTTCTTACCCATTTCTTTTAGTCAGATGCATAAACAGCCAACGCCGCCGTGTTTTTTCCCTGATAGCTATGTAGCGCACGCATAACTGACATACGGTGAGTAATTTAGAATCTCCTTCTGACAGAGGGATGTTTAGGAATTCGCATACTTCAAGCTCTCCTCGACGTGCGCTTCCTGAATTTGTACACACCGTCACCGAATTTATTCACGAACCTACAAACTATTTTGCCCAAGCTCAGGGGGGCAATGAGTGAGGCTTGTTTGCCTTTTCATCAGCAGAATATGACAGTGTGCTGCTCATAATGCAAATTAGTCTGTTGAAGACCGAGTGACAGTTGCGTTTGTCAACGTACCAATTTGTTACCCTGACACAAAATGTGGTGTGGTTTGGGAATTGTACTCAGGCACTGAACGCTATACAGAACAGGATTGAAACTGTTTCTAAAAACTTCAATTTTATACCCTGTTTCTAAGACACAGGCCTCTACAGTACGGTGCAAGGGATTATTACGAATGAGGCTCCCATCAATAAGACAGAATATCCAGAATCATGCGGGGAAAAGCGGCTGCCAATTAGGAGTAATTACCTTACCGCATGAATGAAGGGATTTGTGGGTCACTTGAATTTGTGACGAGCGCTAAGAGTTTGAATTATACGGTGATATATTCTTATATCTCTTTGACAGTACCAAAGTGACTTAACCTGTGTTACAACGTTTAAGTAATACAACTCAAAATGAGAATACGAATGGCAAACGTCATAAATTGACAGGTATTTACGGATTTTTCAACGACAGCGTTTGCTTGAGTAATGTAGTAGCACGGACCTTCCTGTTTTTTTCATTCTTAAGTCAGTCTGACCACGCCAAATGGCCACTGTTCCTTTTTAATGACCAAGATTAAAATCTGGCGACGAACGAACATTCTCACTGTGACGATGCGCCAGAGTGCTTGAGTTTCACGTGTACAACAGTACGTACTCTGTAGCATTTATTATGTGCATGTGAAAAATACAACTATATTCTGGTAAATGTGTTAAAGTGCATTTTTACCATCCAGATATAAAACTCATTCAAACTTGCCCTTATTGGAGCCATGTTCATCGAATATGAATTTATTGGATTGCGGTGAGAGTCTGGCCGATAGAGAGACAACATTGCTTCAGAAGGATTGCATGATTTAAGCTGTGGTTTCAGGCTGACTCTACATAACAAAATTCCTGATGTGTTAACCGATCCACAGAGGCCTGGGTACTGAATTCCTATCTGCAAGTCGATTCCGCTGAAAACGTAGACTTGTACACTGTACCAATGCACATTTTCAAGACTACATCGTCAGAGGACCTGTTCATTGAAATTAAATACAGTGAACCGTGTAAACAACGGAGCGTAGATAGTCCCAGCTTATTCCACGTCCATATGTCCATAAACCACTCAGATAAAGAGGAATATGTAAAACTCCTCAGGGCAAAATAGTGACCAAAAGGTGGTTGTATACCGTGTACTAGGTGGAATCAAAATGCTTTTTTGGTCTCCCCAATCAATCGGGTCCATGTCAAATTTTTCAGACTCATCAATCAAAATCTCACCCCTATATGAACTGAACAAAATGATGTAAATCTTAGAGTTCTCACCTTGAAAAAATCCGGTAGCACTAAAATATATGATTGAATTTATTTCCTGCTTTTAATGATCACTGGAGAACCATACTGAGTACTCCATTCACTAAAAGCAGAAGCCTAAACGTCTTGCTACCAGTCTACTAAATTTCGAGTCATTGCTAATTCGAATTGGGAAGAAGGTTAAATGAATGGTTTACACCGGTATGTTAGACCAAAAAATTACTTGTTTATGAGCGCTCCACTGCCTATCCCGTGCAAAAATCGATCCGTTGATCGCCCCGTTTTATCACTTTCCATTCCACTAACATATGACCACTTTGATTGTATGACCAAACTTGCTCGGTATTTTTAAAATCATAATAAAGTGGTAGCGTAATTCTATGTAAACAGCAAATAACACAACAACAAAAACCAGTATATGTCTTCTGCAAATTTGAGCTGTCTCAATTTTGACTCTTTAACTGTGAAAAATTGATTACACAATCATAGGGGTGCCAAAATGCACAAGGTTTTCAGCTGATATCAATCAATGCGTAATGTATCTACGGGCTTCGCAGTTTTACCCCAGACAGTAGTGAATACAACTTCCCGGTTAGGGGGTAGTACAGTATTAGTCCTTATTCTCCCTTTTGACCGACCCTCATACCGTTCTGAAATGATTATTTCGGTTAGTCCACATCAAAATATGGGATGCAGTAAACTCGAGTTTTGCACAGTCATTGTGCATTTCATTTGCCAAGACGGAATCTGATCACCCGACATGAGACGTGCAATCCTAGTGAGTAACCACCCATCTAGATCAGTCAGCACGTGGTCATCTCAATTGTCAAACGTCCGATGTTGCTAATCTCAGACACCGCTGATGAGCTCTGACGAGAGTGAAAGCTGGAGCGAGGGCTTATCAAATTTGGTGTAGGCCAGCTGGATTAACTTTGACATACTTCGCTTTGGTGTACGCTGGAGCAGACCACTCATCACAGGAAACTCAAGTTCCAATAACCTGTAATGCACGACTGCCTTGCCTTGATAAGCGATATGAATTAAGGACGATAATTTCCCGCCCGCTTCATACTTCAGACGCTCTACATCTGGTTGGGCTGTGAACTGTAATCGAGCCAATTATTTACTAACAAATACTGGGAAAACCACCGACGTTCTCGATGTGTTATTACGTGGGAATAACATACTTCCAAGTGTTTCATCGGATTTGTAGCCTAGCACAAAGTTGTTGCCGTATTGTACCAAGCTTTTCTCATTAACTGTTGCATCAAAGGTTTTTAGCTGATAAAAGGCACCGTTCAAACCGCTGAAGAGCCCTGCAGATAAGGTTTCCAACTTCAGAATAATTTCATTTCAGAAAGCAATCACATTAGTGATTGCGTAGTAATAGAACCTCAACGAGCTCCAGTGTACCACATCTTGATTCCGTTGTTTTCATTGAGAAACCTAAACGAATAGCACTTGTCACATATAGGGAGAAAGTTAAATGCAAAATCTCAGGATTCTAAGTCGGAGGGGGGTCGAGAGATGAATACAAACGGAGTGGCTTTGTCGGCTTTTCGTTGTATGGGCCAGAATAGTACTATGCCTTTCTTCCCTAAGGTTGATGCTCAGTACAAATGACATCAGTACCATAGCTAATACCCAAAATCTGTAACTCAGAATTGTCCCACAATGAGAACTCTGCCGGTGGCTGCTTCAGTCAAGCTTAGGAACTATGGACTGGACCACCAGAACTCTTTTGGAAGTGACGGGAAATGCTTCACGGAATTAGAGGCTATAACCAGCAGCCCAGGTTAGAAACAGATCGTGAATCGGTGCTTTGCTTGCTTGAGACAAAGAACAAATGCTTAAGCCACCAGGCAACAAGCTTTATCTATAACCCGGTTAATGGAGAACAAAGAGATTAGCATCGTTTCAAAATTACATGTGAACTGTCCGAGCCCTGTGATCCCATATTGTACAGTTCAATTTATCTTCGTTATCTAGTAAGTGTGGACGCTTCCTTTCAGAATTCCTGTCCCTTCTGGCGGTCTTGTTGACAGAACTTTGGCGATATTACTCTCGTGTTTCCGAACGATAGTTGTGCGAGCTGGGTTTGCCGTTGACCGTCCAGCATCAATCCGACAGACTGGAATAAATTTCTGCAAAAATTGCTCCGGAACATATTGTGACTGCAAGCCGGACTGAATAAGCCAGACGGAAAAAATGGAATGTTTGCTTTCCGGTCCTACCACCACGCAAAACAACGATAACTTCTGGTCAACTCGAGTAAAATGCTGAAAGGAGAGGTTTTGGCATTCCATCTAAATATTGGTGCGTGACTGTTGTACGAATGCGATTTTTATGGTTTCCTGTCGTGCCAACTCTGGACCACACACCAGTCTAACTTCTAGCCTAATCCAATTTGACTGCATCGAATCTCTCACCATACTGTAAATCACCAATAATGTTAAGTGTTTTTTCAGTATCCACAGGCTGGTTTCCACACCGGACTTAATAGTTCATCCACATTAGAATGAGCGGTTTCCGGTACCTGAGAGGGATATTGGCAAGTTTTTTCGAGCGCCACATAGCTATCCCACTTCAGTGCAAGAGACAGTAAAAGCATTCACCCTTGACGATTCTGCGGCTGGTTTCCTGCCAGACATGTCATAGAATGCAGGAGTATCACCATATCTTTGTGGAAAAGATGTGCCCTAGTGTAAACCATATTGCGAAGCGATTAGCTACTTCAGCGTTTTCACTTACAGCACTATTTACAATGGGAATCAAGCACGCAACAGTAAAACTGGTCGCAAATTCTTTCTTTGTTGCATGGCGGTAATCACGTGGCATGTAATTCAGCATACCTTGAGGATAAGAAAGGCTTATAAAACCAACTGCAATCGAAATCGTATAGGTGGTTTCAAACTTCGACTTTCTTTAGTTGTCAGTGCATAAACACACCTGTTGTTGATTTGTTCATTCAATATGGCACTTGTCCTGCAAAAGACTTGCTCCTAACACTTTCCTCACTATCGGTTGAACAGTCGTTCACCTGTCCACACCAAAGGGGACTCACCAGAGTAACTGGGCCGGGAAAGGACGACTGTTCAAACGAGAGTGATGTGAACATGAATTCTAAAAATCCTGCAACCACCTGCAACTATCGCCACTATTTTACCAAGATGATGAAAGTGGTGAGTTAGTCAGTCGTATAAAATACACGGCGTTTGGTTCCCGCCTACTTGCAACATGCATTCTCAAGCAGACTGATGTCCGATTCGTTACTCCGTCGAAACAATGCTTTATATTGCTGAACAAAAGTCAACGTTTCGTCAGATCGGTGGAGTTTATGGTATCTCACCTTTTTGGAATGTGTTTCGAGGAGAGTTCGGGAAAAGCAGGATAATGGAAAACACCTCATCGCTGTGATATTTCTCACAACCGCTTATTTTTCCCTTACTGTTGTAATACGTTTCGTATCAGGATGACTGGTTTCTCATATCTTTACAAATACAGAACCAAAACTCCTCTAGCCGGGTTTTCTTTGCAATCACGCCAGCACAATCCAGCTGGACTGTCCATATTGATATCCTTCTCGCAATTGAATATCACATTTTCCACTTGTCTTGACTTGTCCGTCTGCCGGGGACCTGCTAGGACACTTAACTGATCATTCCGAATTTGAAGCTTGCAGAAAAGCGCAGCAAGTGTTATATTCTACTGATGAAGTCATCTGACTTCATTATTTGGTTTATAATAGATTCGTCCATCATTTTGATGGAGGATGCACGCAGCGTCTATTCTTCGTCCCTTCAAATAACCTAATCATAATCCTGTGCTTCTCATCGAAGCATATCAACTACTGAAGTCAAACACACTGGCTCGTTCACGTTCCCCTTAATCATCCACTGTTTTCCAACGTTTGTCGTCTTTTGAAAATTTCAGATTTGAGGAACCATGTGTCATCTTCCCGTCGAATGAACTAAATCACCTAGGGCAAAGCTGATAAGTTTCATCCACACTATTTGTGATCTCGAGGTCATCTGATTCCGGTTTGCGAAGAATTCCTCATAGCATGCCAAGCACGTATAAACTGCAACGGTTGGCTTAACTGGTTGTTGACTGCCCACCCAAGCGCACACTGGCGATTTCCCCTCAAAAGGTGACGAGACGTTTGCAAGGCCATTGCCAAACTCGGCGAACGAATCAACTGTCACCTGAACAAGAACCCATTATTCAATGTTTTAGTGGAGGACAGTCTCACTCATCGATTTCTTTCACACAATTTACGACAATTGGGAATAATAACTTGAAGGAACTACTGCCTTAAAGTGATGAATACTCAGGAAAAATGAAACGGCTTCCGAGATGAGCAGCATCTTTTCGACTTACAACTTGTTTATCCGTTCGGTTACAACTAAACTAAACTTTATTCAGCGTTCAAGAAAACTTGTCACCAGTTTGATGACGTAAGGTTGAATATTTGCAAGAGTGATGGGAATTTGTTATTTTTGGACCGTCGCATTCCTCTAACATAGGACGTCTTTCATTCAAGTTAAAATACGTGTATTTTTGGACGCGATGTAGCGGGCTCACTGATTTTCAGGATACAGTGAAAATAGTCCGCATCCCTCGTGCTATAGCAAGTATTTTCCATACATCGATCGCAATTTGGGGGAGTGCAAAGCACCCGCGATAACTACACCGTGCACCAAACCAACCCAGCCAGTTGTTACACTTTTGACACTGACATCTAAATGACAATGAAATGACTCAAATAATTTGTACACATTACAAAGCTGTCAAGGTTATTCATTTCCATGACGAAAATTTATTTTTGAACAACCTTTCGTTACCAGCGACAACCTATCAGAAAACCACATGACGCAGAAAGAGGCGTTTAAGCAGAATACAATGGCTTCTGATATGCTAAAGTGGACACCAGTCTCTCTATCTGTGTAGATATTTATTTAATATACCAAGCCATATGTACAGACATGGTCATACCCAAAAGCAGGGTAAATCATGGCTTCGAATTTACACTTGCAAAGTAGGTCATCATCTCACCAAAAAGCTACAAGGGAAACTTCAGTTGCGGAAGAACGGTATGGATTTTTTACTGGGTGCTGTGCACGAAAGCGTGCGGCAACGTTCGAAAGAGTAAGTCAGTCCAATTCCTCCTCGAGAATAACACAAAGGATACTCATGGCTACATAATAGTTGGAGTTGTCATCGATGGAATTTTGCCACTTTCTACCCTCCATTGTCAATACAAGCGGTTTCATACCAGTGGATATTTTGCAATGAGTTCCAGCAGAACAGTGTTTTATGTCCGTGAGGCTTCCCGACAAGAATTCCTATTCGGCTACTTGGTCAGAGTAGAAGTACAAACACGGGCTAGTGAGTTAAAGTACGACATACCGTTTGGGGGAAAATCAATCTTTTTAGCAATATTGACGATTTTTAGTTAATAAAGGTGAAACTCTTCATGGAAGCAGCTACCTTCTGTCAATCAGAATACAATCTGAGGTTTTATCAATCGATGGTTGTATGTTTTTTACCAGTACTGATTCCCCATTGCGAGCCTATTAAAGCCGATTTCCATTCGGATTTTAATAATTTGAGTTTTTCAATTAGTTCTAGAAGATTAAAGGTTACAGGAGCAAGATGGCGCAGGGTTTGCTCGAAAAAAATTAACAATCACTTGAAATAATTGTGGGAAGTAGGTGTGGATATTTGCTTGCTGCTTCGCTTGCGAAACATCCGCGCTTCGGACAGTTTTTGGTCGTGTAGTTTTTCACAGGACGTGTTGTGAGCAGAGCCTGCCGATTGTACTTTTCGTCTTCGTTTTGAGGTCCATTTATTCTTGTCAAATATGTTATACTTTCTGGTCCATAATAGTCAACTCTTGTGCAATCAGAGTTGCAAAATAACTAACGGTCAGAGTTGAGTTGATTGGCGGATTATAATCCTCGTTACTTTATTTACTTACCACGGTGGTTTAGAGTTCCATGCTTCAACCTACATGGTACATTCATACAGACGAACATGTATTAGCTGAAAAGATCAGATAAGAAAATTCAAAATACCGGCAAGTCAAGAGAGCTTTAATAACTGTTTGATAATTGGTCCATATTAGCCGGCACAACTTTATTGATGCCATTGATTCAGGTACAGCACTCATCACCGTTTAAGTTGGACTGGTCCTCTTGAAATCGGCTCATTCAAGGATGATCCTAACTTCGAAAGAAACATTTCCAAAGGTACACTTAATGACGGATTGTCCCCTTTCGCAGTAACTTACACTGTCCCCCAGAAGATATTTGGTTGCGAAGTAAATCTCAGCTGATTTCCATCTGAAAGACAGCTACGATTCTAGTAAGAAACATTTTGGAGCAGTTAGTCAGTAAACCAATGGACAACTATGAAAATAGTAGCGAGCTACAATCAACGGGTATTACACAACAACCACCAATGATACTCTATCATGCCACTGTGTCAAACGTTTTCCGGAAGGGCACCGTTTAGATCGATTTAAAAAAAGACATGGGACCACGATGTGGTGCACAGCGGTTTGTAAACAAATTTTGTACTTTATACTAGGAAAAACGGGCCAATCTAAATGAAATATTTATGTTATTTTATATCAGAACAGTTTTCAGGTTTTAAAAAACGTCAGAATAGTGTTTAGGCTTCATCAGTGCTCCAGTTTCGCTCCCATTCATTTGTTTTTCTTCATCTGTTGGATGAAGTCTCTATTCGGTTACTTGAATGTTTTGATGACCTCGCTATTTCACGAAGCCTTTCGGAATTTGCCTCTTGGCTGAACGCATTATGTGACGACCACCGTGTGGTAAGTGAATGCCAATGAGTGGGTTGAAATATAGTGTTGGTTACTAATATAAGTTGACAAAAACAACCAGTTGGGTGTGCTGGAGAAAGCTGCTACACGTATTCGATGTCGATGAGAGGATATAAAAAGGATGAGCACTATGGGCATTGTTACAAACGGGGCCTCGCTGTGTGTAATGACCTGGTCTCAGGAAGCTACTCGAGGGTGAGGAATACGGTGTTGGCCTTTTCATATACGCATGAAGCAACTTGTTCAGCATGGTCGAAGTTGTCGCTCTTCAGATGGCTTTCTGCCTAAAGTGTTTTCGAGAGATAACACGTTCTAATCCACAAGTTCCGGGCCCCACTTTTGGCTAAAAGGACTTTATCCTCTAACAAAGACAGGATTGGGCAAAGTAATTGTTGTATGTCACTGGTAATACGTCAAACCTAGAGATGGAGGAATAGGGAAAATCAGACAGACAAAATGCAACCAGTATATGATTAGCATATGCATGGATATCAAAATTCGACGTTCAAACGGCCAAACACATTGGGATAGGGAAGAGGGAAACAGCGAAATTAGTTTGTAGAATAACAATGGAGTAGTTTGTGGCTCACCAAATAACTACACCACGGATTAGCTTATCGCGGCTGGCATCCGATACGGATTTGCCTGTAAACAATGCTCAGACCACTAGACGCCTGCGCATTTTACGGCAACGCAAAAGATTTGTGTGAAGCTGAGCATCTTATTCCGGTTGAGCCTGTAAATCCTAAGTAAACCAGAAGGAGAAGATCTACAGAAAAACCAGGAGAGGCCTTTGGATAATCATCAACCGGCCTAAATATGACGCGCTACGATAAGCACTAGCACTAAGGTGACGGTGGGGGGTGTTCATGACACAGAAGTGCAATTTTCCTCATAAAAAGTGTCCAAATTTTCAGCAACTTCACGGGTTCACCTGGGTTGGTGTTGGCACTATTATCATCATTCAGTTTTGACTATCGAGACTCAATGAGCCCTAAGTAGCTCCGTGATTAGGATGCGGACTAACTGACCAGGATGTCTGTGGTGCGAACGCAACCTCCACAACTCTACTTTATCCGTCCACACTTGAGCAACCTGGTAGCGTCTCAGCCCTCGTGCTTCCTTCGGATAGTACTACAGCTGTGCACTGAAACAGTTTCACAATTGAACGATTAGTGCTATTGTTACCGGGAACGGCTGAGTTTTGATGTGTCATATTTACATGTATAACTTTTTGTCAGATGTCACCGCCCAGCACCAAATTTCCCCATAATCTATTTAAAAATTAGTGTTTGTTTGACTCATTCGAAGTTTTCCCTCATACGGTAGTTTCGGTTTTCCTCCCTCTGGCAAACCATTCTGCAGATGCTCATATAGCATTTATATTTGGATGCTTTCCGTTATCATGCCTTTCACCTGACCTAAACAGCGCAGCTTGTTATGAATAGAGGTCCATACATTTTTGCCTCCTGAATAACTTGAGTATTCTGGATCCGGTCTGATGAAAGTATGTAAAAAATCCTCCGCCGGCATTTCAGATTAAACCAACTGAGGATTCGGGTGCGTAGACAGTATGGTAACACGCTAGGTTGTAATTTCATGTTAAATCGGCTGCTCGAAACACATTTTTGAAGCCTTCCAAACCGGGCGCTAACCTTAACCAGTTCAATCCTTTGTCGATCACTTGGTCGGTGATCAGAGTTCTTCCGAGATGACAGAAATCTGAGAAAAACGCCATCCCGATAATGCCCACCTCTATGTGGGACATATTTCGGTTTCTCTCAAGTGGTTGTTAGGAAACATGCATCTAGTTTATACTTAAGTGGATGCTGCAAACACTAATGAAGACTTTATAAGCTGCGATACTGCTTCAGAATGTGCCAGTAGAACATAACGGTTGACAAGTGCAACATACGTGTCTTCAATTCACCGCATTCATTTGGCTAAAACGTGTTTGCGGTATGTGACCATCCAGAGGATAGCGAACAGTCACACCACCCTGCGAAATTCGCAGAGCCTTCATGCATGTTGCAGTCTGAAACAATTTGAATAAAATGATGCCACAACACAGTCACTATTTACTCCCTTGTTACTGATAGAATCTGCAGACTTATCTCCACCAGCCGGAACTTCAGTCTTGGTGCCGGAGTGAAAACTCCAAACAAGACTGACAACTTCAGAAATGAGCTACCATGTTTCTCTATTCACCAAATCGAAGGTCTTTGCAAAGTTAACAAATAAGACATGGAACAGACGTTTGCATTTGCGGCGTCTACCGTGCATGCGTCTTACTGTGAAAATTAAATCAGTGGTGCTTCGTACCCTCTGCAATGGGAATCTACACTGTTCATCTGGAGGGAGTTCCTTCGAAATGTCCATTTTCAGCCGACTCGCTGGAATACCAGCCACAATCATGCAAGGACCACAAAGTGGGCTGTTTTTGCGGTAATTGTCGTTCATCTGTCTACTCTCTTTCTCTTCGTAGAGGTGTGCAATGCTGGCATCGTTTTTGGTCATGCTGAACTAGTCAGTTAGATAAATTCATATGGCAGTTTCCAGTGTCTGAACGTTTCGGCGGGTAATCCATCATTTCTGCAAGCATGTCTGTTTTTCTGTCTTGGAAACTGCTGCTGGTATTTATCCTAACTTTGGAGGATTGTCTTTGTGGTGGTTTTCTGTTGGTTGCGCTACTTGATTCAAATGTTCCCACTTCATTCCTGGCGAACGGTTCAGCGGTGCAAAGTGACTCTTCCACACAACTGAAGTATCTTCAGCTTGTGTGGGTTTCTGACCGGCCCGGACTTCTTGCAGAAGTTGCATACTGTGGAATTGGGTTCGTGAACTTCTTTGAGTTCTCCAAAAAGACGGCGATCTGTGGACAACTGGATTTCTCCACTGTGTTTTATCCGCCATTTACTTCTCAGTTCATGCAAGCGTTTGGTTCAAAAGTATTGTTGGGCAGTAGAGATTGACCAGTTCTTCAATGCTCTACAGAGTGCATCTTTATTCTCAGAAATGGACGAAGTCAGGGTGTTATTTTGGGCAAACGTATCCTTGATGATTTCGCTATTCTATTTGCCTCCAGTGTAATTGTTTTCACTGCAGTTTGCCGCGCTTCCATTAATCCATGCAGAGTTGGTTCCGACAGCTTCTTGAGTGGCACCTCTTGAAATTTCATCAGGAGTCTTCCAAGCTGGCGATATCCAGCATCAAATGTTGTTCTTTTGTTCCACGATGGCGGAGTTTTGCAGTGTGGCGCGCACCTCCACCGGTACCAAAGAAAGACCCGTGGTGCTTTCGGTATCAATTAACACTTTGTTAGACAAAATGTAACTCAAGGAATAACATGGTCAATAGGATGTCGTCCACTTCACGGATGGGGCTGCGACTAGTGGGGTCTCTCCGAGATTTAAAAAAGCGTATCAGTTATGGTTATCTCCAGAGGTACACACAGAAAAAGGTCGTTGGCCACCACTGTCTTCACACGATCTAGTTCCATATGTCTGCAGTTTCTTCTTCGAAGTTTCTGAATCATGGCTAGCTCAAGTATTGAAACCTCAATCGAAAAAGAGGTCACCGGTGAGAACTAACTGGATGAAATTCGATGGCTTCGAGTGAAGCTCGTTCTTCCTCCATAAAATGGAGCACTATGAGGGTAAAGACATTCACAGGCGTAGCGAAATGTTCTCTTTCGACTCTCTGTCCCTGTCGCCGTTCCATGGGGCCCACGTCCAGGAACAGGTGCACACGGCTCCATCTGCAAAGAATACTTCTTTTCACTCCTGTCCTACAGTGTCGTAAGTCGGTGTGAACTCTTGTGTTAAAAGTTCGTACTCTCTAGGAACAGACGGTGTTCGGCATCCAAATGACGGAGTCACTCCGCATCGTCGGTAAGATGAGCGTCCAAACTAAATCTGCCATCCAACTATGCTTTCTCCGAGTTTGTTCTTCTAAGTTGGCCAGAATGATTGTGTCCGTTCTAATTACTGACTTGTATTCGTGATGGATTTCAATGCAAGCTCTATTTTCCAGGTTTCGAACTGCAATTTGTCAAAGCGAATGCTGACACGACAAATAACTACCTGTGTTCTAATTGAACCAGACAGCTGTATAGCCCAAAACAAACATCTATTGGAATTCAGTTCAATAACACCGGGGATGAGCGCAAGATCCACGCCGTAGATACAACGAGTCATTGCATTGCGATCACCAGGAATATGAAAGGTGGAATATCTGATCTCGTCCTAAGCGCTTTGAAGTAGATAACCAAACTGAAGTCTTTGATGCTTGTTTTGGTAGCGCGATGCACACGAGAAAGAAGGAGAATCAAAGTTTCAGCTTCAGTCCAGTTTGACTGAGTGCGAATATTGACAGTGTTGTCCAGCCTGAGCTAGAGAGCTGTTTCAGATACCTCATACTGCACTCTTGACTCAAAATTCTGACCGGTGGTGGGAAAGTTGATAGGGCTTTGTTCCGGTACTCTAACCGTAGCCTTTGACTCGTAAATCTGCCCCACTAGGAGGCCGGCAGTAGGGTTAACATGGGGGAGTTGCCCTGAACTAGTGTCTCACTAATCTGACCGGAGGACCGCCTTAGCCAGAGGGCATAGGGAGTAAGGTATAGATAGATACCACACTTTCCATGCCACTGAGGACAGCTGATGCGCTTTGACCGCATTGAATCTTGGAATGTTTTAAGTGTATTTTGACTGCATTGGACAATTCACCGGGATCACGTTCAACCGTTGGGCGATCGAAGTGTGCTGTGGAAAGCAGAATCGTTGTTTCCACAACGACGTAAATGTTCAACGTCCGAAGAAGCCCATTATCGTCCTCCCACTTCTTCCACAACAGGCAGTACGAATTTACTCCCAGATGGTCGCATAATACGATCACCCACAACATGAGTCTGTTTGCTCGTCGTTGGCTTTTCTGACATGGTAAAAGCTTGCAGGAACAACTATTCCATTTAGCATGATCCACGAGATCATCGTAGCACACCACGATCAGATAGTGAGTTTAGGTCTTTAGATGGAGAGCTACTAAATACTGTCATGAAAGTCTAGTCGGTTTATCGGATATTCCCTTGCATGTTTCGCACCAAGTAATTTACTCGAACTAGCTAAAGGGCTTCGCCTTCGAACCCGCAAAAGCGCTTTTAGTTGGGTATATTTTATCGGTTTCGCCCACGGTACAACGTAGCTGACTACTTTAACCACCCAACTACTCACTTGTTACTGAGTTGTCCAATCTGCGACTAATCAGAGGGCCGAGAAGAGATTCATGCCAGAAACCGCTTACAATATCTTGACATGCAAAAGGATGTCTTCTTCGGCATGAACACGCAAAAAAGCATTTCGCCCCACCTCTGCCCAATGAATTGGCAGTTAGTGACTGTCAGCGCTACTAGTGAGCTCCTGTGCGCCTTACACAACCGACTGATGTTTGTACGGCGAGGAAGTAGAGGGGTTTGTAGGGCCTGACTTTACTGTTGACCACCCGTCCCCTTATGTTTTCTAACACTGCCTTACAGGAACATGTGTAAATTAAGAGATATACAACTGGCAGAATATTGAAACACCAAGAGCGAGAGAGCTAGAAGAACCAAATTCCTGATTAGCTACTACATACGAGACTACGAGGGCCTTTTGTGGAGCATTATAAACGATTTCAGTTTGACGAGAATCACGTCCAAATATCCTTCTGTCCTCAGAAGGATGTACCCATGAGACGAACCATAGTTTACACACTTCATACGGGATCGTGTGGTGAAGTGAAAGCTATAAACAACGACCAACGAGCCAACTCCGGTTTATATTTAATCGCATGTCACTATTTGCGAAGTTCAAACGTGTGGGGCTTAGAGCTCAAGGAATAAGACTAGGATAACCCTTAGAGTGCGACCACACACCGCTACTTGAATTTCAGGTTTCACTTCTTCCAAAGAGAACGTGAAATGGAGGGTCCTACACGGCTGCTATCATGCCATTTCGCCAGTAGCTTTGATGGACAGTTCATCGACCCTAAAAAGAAATGCAGTTACACCTAAAGGTTTGAAATTTTCACGATAGTTTGGACAGAAATACTCTGTTAACTTGGTGTTCACCTGAATTTTCTACCATCAATGTTTTGATCACTTGTTGAGAAACAATATACCGAAGCAAGAAACCAAACAGACAATTTTATTTCGCATTTTCTGAATAAATTCTGAATAATCTAAATGCCGAATAATACCCATCAACCTACATCATTTCCACTCAGATAGTTTTTCCAACTTTTCAGAAATCTGCAGGGGCTTGGTAGTTATTTATCCGTAACAACAGAACAATTTGCTTATGCAACTACCAGGAAACTGTCAGACTTTCCTTGTTACCATTCTCCCACAGGCTTTTGGCAGTGTTTGCCACCCGCATGCAACGTTTAATTGATCATCCAAACCGGATATCATATATTGGCTTTCCCTGGTCACCTTGTAAACAACGATTAGAAAACAACGGAGACTATCGTAACGACACAGGCCTGGAAAGATAATGACTAGAGGAACATCTTGCCACCAGAGACATCCTGTAGAATCCACCATGTCAGCATGTGATTAATTGCTTTCCGCATGACTCACTTAGTATTCTTAGGCTACGCTGGTGCGTCCCCATACAGACCATGAATGTGAGTCCAAAAGATCAAATTGGTAAACAGATTGAGGTGAGTGAATCATTGTCTGTTTCTTGTTTCTATGACTCTGTTGAGTTGGGAGATGATTTGACGCTAAAGACTTGGTATAATTCCCAGTATACAGATTCACAAAACGGTTATTCCACTGCTGTTTAGGCAATCCAGGCAGACGTCTGAAACTGTAAGCAACCCCCTGAAGGTTAATTTAAAAACCAAGGGTGAAATGTTGTGTAAAGTAGCCAAGCTTGGTCTACGTAAAACACTTCTGTAAAACATCAAGCACAACGTTCTGTTTTGTCGTGAAAGTTTACTCGGTTAAGACAGCTTATGACATACACATAAAAAGTCCCATATGTTTTCCATAATCCACGGGGATCAGAAAAATTCACGCATGATGGATTTGAAATACTCGTGAAAAATTCAAAAGTTTCTGTCTGACCAGAATTCTTTTCTGATGTTTCAAAATGCATTTACAATTTCGTGGGCTTGCAAAACAATGCTACCCACAATTACCTAACAAACAACCTAATGAGAAAAATTTACAGATTGGTCCTACTACTTGACGGGTAATCCCAGAGTCACATATCGGCGCAAGCAGATGTGTAGAGCTGTGAGCTAAGCACAGATCGCCCCAAGGCTCATCTCTTAGTAAGTGGAACTCCTGGTGCCTCCGGCATACCCTGATGAAGAATAAACGAAAAGCGTGTCAAATGAACGTAATTGACACCTAGCTACACACTATCTTCAGTGGGAGCAAAACCTTGCTCTCGTGCTTCCTGGTTTGGCTTTGACCAACTGAAATGAGAGTAGCTCAAGCTTGAGAGTCTTTTAGGCACAAGTCACTGATAAGCATACATAGTTACAGCCGGAAAGAACCGCTCTATCGCCAACA